>JAPZDY010000025.1:17027251-17063412 GCA_029783645.1 Ctenochaetus hawaiiensis
CAGATGTGACACTGTCGTGTGATAAACTTGCATATTGTACTCCAACAGCCTGTTAAAGTGCTATTATTTGAGGAATATCTGTGTTCATGAGTTCCACAAAGTTGCATAACAAGGTAAACATCTTTATCAAAGATTACTTAAATCATTATTAATTTACTAAGTTCAAATAATAACAGCTGTGATTATCTGGCAGTCACTCTCCTTAATGTGAACTCAAGAGCCATCTGTCACCACCCCTCAATTGCTTTGTACTGAGGAGCCGGTGGTCTCTGAGGCTTTGCTCAGTCACCACATGTCTGCTGAAAGGTAGGTGTTACACTACAAATTGCCCTCGCAGTGTCAAAAAGAGTTTACTCTGTAAACTTTTCAAGGTGAAAATCATTAGCACACATGGCTGACAGCTCCCCCTTTTCTGGTCCCTCCACTTGACTGTCTGCAAACAGTACTTGACATGTTTTAGGTTCCTTGTAATGTTTACGTCATCTTGTGCAACTCCTTTCCTTTCTCTGGGGTTATTTTCTCAATGACAGCCAGACAGAATATGAACTCAGCGTGCAACAACCGTAGTTGTTTACAAATCAAATGTAATTTGCAGAAATCAGCTAGAAAATAGATTAAGTTCTGCAGCAGGCCCACTCTGTTTTGCACAACATAAAAAGATTTACTGAGCACAGGAAACCACTCAGTGGCCCTTTACAGCTTTTCATGGCTGCACCCAACCTATACAGCCTGGCCTTGTCAAGCCAACCATTAAGCCATTAAATCAGTTTAACCTTAGAGGAGCGGTCAGCCCTGAAGTTAACGCTTTCCCTTCCAAACATGTGCATTAACACAACTGCTGACTGCAGGTAAGGGAGGATGTTCCTTTTTGCTTGATATTTGTATGGAAATTTGCATGGTGCCACAAGGATACATACATATCACAAAGGCTGAAGAACATCTAAAGCAAAAGAAATCAATTAGTGACGGTATATGATTTAGCAAACAGGGTTATTTTTCACACTCAACTATGCAGATGCATTTAAACTTGAGAACCATCTCATACATAAGTTAAGGCTGGGCATGAACACAGGTAGGAACCCAGACTCGGGGGTCTGTGCAGCACATGTGCAACCATCAGGCCCTTAACCACTATAGGCTCTGGGCCAAGACCAGAATTTGCCTTTTCAAAAGGAGCTAAGTGAGTCCAGATGTCTGTGACTCACCCTACCAAACTCACAGGGAACACTTAGAAGAAACAAGAGGGAGTAACTCCGCTATGTTCTCATACTGTGGTAGCTAAATACGTTAGCAGTGCACATTCATGGAAAGGAAAACACTCTCTTTGTGCTTACTTTTTTTTCCTCTTGTTCCATTTCTGAGAAAAAAAAATGAATGGCCCTGTGTCTGTCAGTGAATATACAAATAATGTGGAAACACTTAATGTCATAAGGCCGTAAATGCACTGCTGCCAATGGGAGTTTCCTGGAAGAAAAATGGCACAGGCAGGAATATTTTTACTGTTGTATGGGAGGGGTATTGTGTTTCAGGAGCTAATTTTTCACTCCTAATGTGGAACTACAGAGTGAGAAGAATGGCCTGTTTGACTTTACCCCCATCCTGGCCTGTTTGCCTCCCTGAGTGTGTGATGCATGGGGTCCAGTAGTCCACAGTTGGAGAATAGAGAGTGAGGTAGGTGAGAGCGGACGCGTGCTGATGGATGGTTTACACAATCTCTCAGCTGAAGACAGACTGGACTTCTGGTAAGCCTCCGCATCACAGCGTGGTGTCAGAGGCGTAAGACAATAACTGAGCAGCTAACATGTGTTTATGTGAGTGGGGGGTTTGGTGTTGATAATAATTTCCGCAGAGCCACTTACAGTGCACAGGTGAGGGGTGGATTATACTAGAGATAAGGTTGACCTGACACTTAAAAAAGTCCACAATATGACAATGCATTCTGGGAATCTGAAGAAACAATTGGCCAAGCCATTATAAAATTTTGTTGCCACAGCCTTCATGCATAAAATCAATATTGTTTTTCCGTCAGGGGACTCTAATGTTTGAACTGATATTATCCCATAAAACCAACTGCAAATCTAAATATCATCTTCCTTAAATAGAATTTATATCCCATAATCATTTAGTTTTAATCACCAATCGTTACTCAGTGTTAAACACTGATACTCAATCAAAGTTCTTGCCAACGCAAACACAAACTACTTGCACCTGTAATCATAGCACAGTAATTCTAAAAGTGGAAATTGATCATTTTGAAAGGCCAGAACAGTCACAGTCAAAATAAGTATTCAATTCTATTATGCGTAGATCTAGAGTCAATTATTTTGTTATCTTGAGAAAACAAATTAATGATTTCTTCACTCCGAGAGACAATTTGTCACAAGAAAATGACATCTGTTGTCTCAGGAAAAGATCATAAGATAAGTGAGTCTCTGATTCATTTAATCATGCCTGATTTTAGTTGTCAAGACCACTGCCATTACTGTCTGCGGAGGACTCTGCACAATGATTGAAGTACACTTTGTTACAGCTTAAACTGTCAAAACGGCACTTTATGGTTGCATGGATTTCTTGATCTCTGATAACCATTAAAAGCATTTAGAGTGAACAATCTTTTGTTTTCATGTTATATTGTGTTAATTATATGTGTTGATTTTCTCATTATCTCAAGATAACAAAATAAATGATTTGGATTCTCAAGATAAAAGTATTTAAAAGTTATTTTTGCAAGAACAGCACTTCTCAGCCTCCACAGATAATCTCCAAACATCTGAGTTACACAATCATTTCTCCCTCAACAGAGCATTCTGTTCACTAATCTCACATTAATATGTTGATTCCGTGAGAAAACATCTACTCGCACTATTGAGGCTTGGACCACAAATAGGGATTGTTACCTTCTGAAGTCTGCCGCGCTTGTTACGTAATAATGCTGTCAGCTACATGTTAATGATGTTCAGAAAAAAGTGACATTTGTTGATACTCTGGTGTAGATCTATTTCTGTTATAAAAGTGCACTTTGTCTTAGTGAAAACTATTATGACACATGACATTGTAGGAGTGCGTGACAGGAATGGTGTAGTTAATGTGCCCGTGGAGCACAGAAACAAAGAGTGAAGGTCAAGGGGACGTCCTCACCTTTATCAAGTGCTTGTTCACCCATTTTGTGAAGGTCTTTTTCTGTACTCGATCCCGTTCATCTGCAAAATAGAAAATCCACAGTTATTAATCTATTACTTGTGATAAATCAGCAAACTACTGATAAACAAATGGTTGTTAGAAGTTTGATTTATTTTACTAAAAATGATAAGAGCAAAAGA
This sequence comes from Ctenochaetus hawaiiensis, assembly GCA_029783645.1. Classification (NCBI taxonomy): domain Eukaryota; kingdom Metazoa; phylum Chordata; class Actinopteri; order Acanthuriformes; family Acanthuridae; genus Ctenochaetus; species Ctenochaetus hawaiiensis. The sequence continues at coordinate 17,030,572 of JAPZDY010000025.1, forward strand.
GGAAATCCCCAAGATACCAGACTTGTTTGATTTGTGCAGGACAAACAGATTTATCACTGGGTGGAAAAACGCCTCTTGACTGAGCACGCCTGCATCTGAGTCAGGCAGCATCAGAGCACATTCACTGTCGGCACATGTGCCCCTATTGTTTGAGAGAGGCCATGTCTCCCTATGACACCACTGCCAGCTGTGCTTTTGGACAGGAACATTCATGAAAAAAAAGATTCCACTGCAAAGGCCAAATGTTCTTAAGGTGTGAAGATTCTCTGCATGATCGCCACAAGAAGTGACTTAACTGTTTTAGGTTAAATCTTCCAACAAGAAACGACAAGATCTTGGCAAGACACACACCCACTAAGACAACAAACCCGCACACAGCCACCCAGTGGTATGCCTCCATTGGAGTTTAGGAAAAAACCCACAAGGTGTGCCACTACAATATTTATTGTAGAAACAGCCAATGGATTGGTCTGTTTTCAGCTGTCTAATGTGAGCTCACTTGATCCGAAGGTTGTGGTGTACAAAGCAGTCAGAATACCACAGAATAACAGTTGCGCTCTGATAACTGCAGGCGTCAACATAGGTTAAAGTATTTCTTCACTCCTTGCTGCTCATGTCATTTTTCTAAGGAATCCACTTTTAATGACTCAGACAGTAATTACTGCCATCAATATTATTCCAAAAAAGGATGCGAACACAAAGTCCTCAGTGTTATCAGCTTTAAGGTAGTGAACAGACTGTCTACTGTATAGTGACACACCTTGCAATGAAAAGGTAAGGGCTGAGATTTAATGCCAAAAAACGAGTAGCTGCCCAGAGGCTATGTTTCATGTCTCAGGAGGGGTCAGCAACAGTTTTTGCAAATGTTTTGGATTTAGGTTTCCATGGAAACCAAATAGACACCATCGACCTTTAACCTCCTCATTTATCATTTAAACCTGCTGGGGACTAAGCTTTACTATGTGACCTCTGTGGTTCCACTTTCCACTAAGGGGGCACAACATCACTCGAGTGGAAGCATGATAATTGTTCTCACACACACACACACACACACACACACAGAGGCTGCTGAAGAAAAAAATGTTTCCTAAAGGAGATACACCTTGATTTGTTGGGTCTGTGCATTCTGTTCACACACATTACTTAATCCTGTTTCAGCAACTACAAGTCTTTACACACTCACTGCTCTCTATAAGCAAAGGGTGCATGACAGATAGGGGCCGGTTGAACTTAAGTATCAAATGTCACCAGACACAAACAGGTTTAAGGCAAGCGTGGAGTTAATGGCCCAAAACAGCAAGAAAGTCTGACTTATAGCAGAGAAGAAAGTATACTGTAACTAAGTACATTTATTTGAGTAAAATACTTTAAGTACTTTTTGTACTTTACTTAGGTATTTCCATCTAATTCTACTGAATACTTTTCCAGTACAATTTAGCTTTATTAACTGATTACTTTGCAAATTAAGACACTGAAACATATCAAAACCGAATACATGTTGAAATGATGAAACGCTTAACATAAAATGATCAAACAATCCTTTTTAAAATAAGTTCCACCATAACCTGATATTTCCACAATAAAGCACTAGTAACAGTAACACTAGTCACTTGTTCTGCATGATGAGTGCTTGATACTGACACTTTGGGACCCTTTACTTTTACTATTAAAATAATTTGTTAGATTTCTGATTTAAGTCATGTGAACTTGGGGACAATTTGTTCACTTGTGGTGTGACACAAAATCAATGCAAGCACACAACCACAATGGCACAATTTAATTAATTTAACAATTTAAAATGTACTGATGAAGTTCACTCCTGTGTATCACTGCAAAACCAACAGCAATTGTATAATTTGCATGTTAGGCCTGTAAAAATGTTTGCAAAGTCTAAAAAGTTACAGAAAAATACTATCTGACTGGAGAAAAGGAAGCTCATGTGACACATCCTTCATCCTGGGTGCAATACAACTCAAATTAAATAGACTGTGACTACAGTGAATGACCACAGTATAACACATGCATGCTGCACAACCAAAAAAAGTCAATGGGCTTTGCTGACCAATACAAAGTAAGGAGGCTGCTGATGCATGAGAAAGGAGGAGATTCCTTCTTGAAGTCACTGTGTGCAGAAAAACTGGACGCTACAGTTGAATCAGAATAACTGTCTGTCATTTTAAATATGTTTGATTACTGCTGATCTTTACGCATCTGACAAAGGAGTTTAGTGATGTGCTTAATGATGAATTACACAAAAACTAACCAATCAAGCCTCAGCACATTAATCTATTTAATTTCTTACACAGAAAAGCCTATAACTTGAACATTGTCCAACTGTTGCAACTCCATCTAATAGTTTTCTCACTTATTCCTGGAAAAACACTTAATTTTTAGCCTGCAGTGTCTCACACATATGGAAACAAATAAATCAAGATCAAGGCTTGCAATTAAGCTATTTTCCTTCAACTGCTGCCATACTGGTACCTTTCCTGCCGTCGGTAGCCTTCAGCATCCCCTGGTAATAGCCTTCATCTGAGGGCACCCTCTCTCTGCCCATGCTGTCAGAGGAGAAATTCCTGTACTTTTGCTGAGAGGTCATTGTCAATGTTTGTCAGCGTACGGAATAATAATCCTAAAGATAAAATATCCTCAGCAGTTTTTCCCCTCGAAGGCAACTTCTGCTTTTGTTGCTTCTATCTGTCCCTCTGGTCCCTGGTTCGTCACAGAGTGTGCAGTCCCGCGGCCACAATCCCCTCAGCACTTCACAAACCTATGATTTCTCTGCCCTCCTTGCCTCTCAACCTCTTCACTCCCTTATTGAGTTCAGCTCTGCCCTTCTTCTGTTTTTTTTTTCTCCTCTCCCTTTTTCCCTTTTCTCCTGCTCAGTTTATCCTTACATAGCAAATGATGCCTGTAGGCTATGAAGTCTGGGCCTGTCCTCGTGTGTGATGTGTGAGTGTGTATTTAGTGGTGCTAGTGTTTGCAGGACATGGTGGGCAGGGCTCGAAACACACCCCTTCCTCTTGCAGGGTGCTGCATTATGCTGAGGCGAGGGAGAAGCAGAAGGGGCGGGAGAGGACGAGGTGTGGCAACCTGCAAGCGCTATCACCTAATCGCTCCGCTTGCGTAAGACTGCACGCTCAAGCTGAGTCACTCAGGATGATAAAGAAGTCATAAAGTTTTTACAAATAATTTTTTTACAATACTTAATTTTGCACTGAATAGAACTTCAAAGAACAACAAAGTGTATGTTGCTAAGGAAGTCAGATATCCAACAAGAGCCTCAAAAGGTAAAAAGTTTCAGTCCTCACAGTCAAGCACAAATGCACACAAACACAAGTCTCACGATTAATCATTACTTACTCACAGCATTCCTGTGAAATTTCACATCAGAGGTTGCTCACTGTGTTGAAAACGGAGAGGAGATGAGGGGATGAGATAGTTTTGGGATGGGCAGATTTCAGACAGAGATGAGTAACCACACCCAGAACTATTGATTTACTGAAAATATAGCAGCTTACACTCAGTGCTCAAGTATTAATCTGTATCTTTATGTGCATAATCACCAGGATCATACGATCTGCTGCATCTGCTTATGAATGATCACTTTTGTAATGTATCTCTCCTCTTGATTATAGAAAATGTCAGTTTGTAGAATTTTTTGCCTTTTATTCGATAAAGGTGGTAAAGTTTGAGTAACTGAGGCCAGAGCTTGTTTCTTTGTCACTACAGTGTAAGTTACCCTTTTTTCCCAAATTTAGCTACATATTTCCTGCTCTGAAGGATTTAATCCAAACAAATGAAAGAACATAAATTGCTTCACTTCCTGTTAACTAGAGGATTTTGCCAAGAGGTACAGTGTTTCAAACTGGCGAACATTACTTTAACATGGTTTCAGATTATTATTACTCTGTGTTTTCTGAATGGTAAATTCAAGGCACATAGGATCACACCCTGGAAACAAAGTCATTTTCCATGGTGCACTCAACAGAAACAGAAAAAAAAAAACAGAAATGCATTGAGAACCATTCAATTATTCATATAATCCAAATGACAAGCAGGAATTTTTGGTACCTGCGGCAACAAGTTACAATGACTAGAAAATGATTAACGCCTAAACTTAGCCAGACAATGGCCCAAGTCAGTAAACTGAATCAGAATTGTCAGATATACTACAACATCTATCTGAAGGTTGCTTATTTTAGCTGAAATTATACACAATAATCTACTGGTCATACCAGACAAACGGTATCTGCAAACATTAAATATAGTAAACTCAGCACTGGTGCTTTTTTTTGCTTATCAACTTAACTTTCTTTTGTAAAAGGATGATTCTGCTTTCTCTTACTTTAAATTTACATATTCTTGCTGAAAAGTTTCTCTCCAGAGCCTTAAACCCTGCACTTATTCAGAGTTTGTCAAAGATTTTGGTGCTTTTCTATGCAAAATCCCTCCATTATCGTCCCTCACATGGCTGGTATATGTGCTGACAGCTGGAGAGGTGGAGAACAAGGTGTGTCATACCTCTGCTAAATCCTGCCCCTTCAGCCCTTAGGTGGGTATATATCCTTTCCCCCCACCTTGACTGACATCACTTTATCAGGCATCAAAAAACACTTTTTCTTCAACAGTGTTGGGTGTATAACATGACCTGTATGAACATGAAGTTAATTAACATGTCAGTGTAAGTGTGTCTCTATGTGTGAGAGTGTGTGCGTCCGCTGGCTGAGTCACTTGGAGCCACGTTTGCTAATTTTGAGACACACCTTTGTAGTTTCATACATTGTCCAGGCAAGCTGAGGAATTAAGGAGTGGCATGTGGGCTGGCAATTAAATGAGAAAAAAAGAAAGGAATCATGCAGAGTACAGAATTTACTCTACAAAGAATGAAAGGATTTCATTGTAAAAATTATTTAATTCATACAACTTGAAAGTGTAGTAGTGTAGTTTTAAATAGTTGTAACATTTCAGGATTTAAATTGATAAGAACAGCCAAATATTCAATAAGATATTTAAAGATTCATGAACTTAACACAGTGTGAAGAAGGAAAAAATGTACAACGTTATCTGAGATGCAGAAGTGACAGAAGACGGTAACCAAGAGATCTGTGACTTTCTGGAAGTGGAACACACACTGACACCTACTTGAGCTAGATTTCTAAACCTCATGGGAAACACTGGCAGGGGACCCGGATACGAGCAGGCAATGAGGCAGAAAGTGTGGAATATCTTAGTCATGAGATCTTTTCACCAAAAAGGAGACATGTCATTAAGGTCTCAACATGCTTATTACACTGCTCCCGCATCTGGCTTCATCAAAACCAGATGGAACACTTGTGCTTTTTATAAGAGCAGAGAGAGCTCAGTGAAAATAGGAGGAGAAGGTATTTTTCTTTCTAAATGACAAGTTTGAGGTTTGATCACTTTCTATGATGGAAGTGACAGGGATGTTGGTCTTCCTTTTCCCACACTCATCTTGCATTACCCAGCAGACATTCTGACTCTTAAAGCATTTTCAGACGTGTAATTTGTTAGTTTTGTTCCAATTCAGGGACACATTTGATAGAACTGCATTTACTCCTCAGCTTGTTGATGCTTGCAAAGCAACATTCATGTATAAACAAACACCATGCATGAGCCAGCTGTTTTCTCATTGGTCAAAAATATTAGCTGGCAGATTTTCATCAAAACCCAAACATTTCCTCTTCCTCCCTTTTTTTCTCCATCATGACAGAGACAGAGTAGAAAGTCTTACCAATTGTTTCATGATGTTTATATGATAATAGACCAGTGTTCATCCAATGAACAAAATATCTAATTCCAGAGAGCATAGATTGCGACTAGAAAACAATTTCCTGATGTATCTTCTTAGACGATGCCCCTCATTGAGTAAACTTGATTAAATTATCATTAATCATCAGGAAATGTAGGATTTAGCTGTTTCACAGCCATTAAGGTTGTTTTCAGCAGATGTAATCCCAGACTGCCTTCTCTTGATGATGTTGTGCCTTTATGTTTTGCCCAACATCCAAGAACAATTGCTGTGTACGCATATGCACAAACAAACTGAACCTGGGGTGGGGGGGATCAGGTTTGGAAAACAACTGGTCTGATTACATTAGCTCCTCCAACATATTAGCTAGTGCATCCGCATCTGCATTAGCTAATGTTATTTGAATTCCTATTTTATAGCCTTTTTTATGCTAAATGCTTGCTGAGTATATTAAGAGAGGGTGTGCTTTAGGTAATTGTCTAATACTTTTGTTTCCTCCTCACCAAACCTAAGCAATTCCCATCAACCACAACAGCACTTTGTTGATACTGATAGCTAAACAGTTAGCATGCTAACAAGCTAAACTAAGTCACGGAACATGTACAACATCATACCTGTTAAACACTAGTATATTTCTATTGTTTTTCTGTGTAATGAGGTTCGACAGCATTTAGCTCAAGGCATCACTGTACCTAAACACACTCATACAGAGCAGCTAGAGTAGCTGCAGACTCTTTGTCTTGTCTCCACACAATATATCATTGGGAAAATTGTGTACTGTAATTACCATGAACAAAGCTGACCACCAGCATCTTGGGTTGGTTCTGTCCCCCACAAGTGTTTGTGGTTTTGAAAACCACATTTCAAAAATCCCACATGAAGCACTGTCACTATCTATCAATGATGTTCATTACTACTTCCACCTGTCTATAAGATGGTTTTTACTGTCTTTGTAACTTTTAAAGATTTATGTTGAAAACATTAATCTGCATCATATGGACTGATTATGAACCTGGCAGTAACAAAATCTAAAATCAATTGGCTTTAACTCCTTTTAGTATCAATCTGTGTAAATAAAACTATATTTAAATATTACTGAGTAGGACACTGTGCTGCCCAAATATCTGTTAAAAAGGTATTTATGCTTCTAATGGATCCTGACAAATACATGGTTGATCATGCAACCATTTCAAGCACTTGTGGCTCAATTCCTAAACAAAACAAACCCATTACAGGACAAAAGAATTGCACGAGTGTGTCATTATGGCTTTTGAATGGGCTAAGCTGCCGAGCAAATTCTAAGGTTTAGAGAGAGAGACTGGAAAACACCCCGCTTTCTTTCTACCTTATGGAGGATGAAAAAGCTGCGGAAAGGATTTGCTCTCATTTAAAGGTTAGCTTACAACTCTTCTTTATCCCCCTCCCCATTTACAGCCCGCTGTTTAACCCCTTGATGTCTCCCATGCTTAATTAAGGTGAAAGAGTAAGTATTTGCTGCAGTACCTTGCTGCCACACCCCACAGAAAAGGAATGCTGATAAAACTAGGAGCAGCCTTGACACACCCTGGACTATCACTTCATCTCTCTAGTAAAAAGGAGGAAGACGTAGGGAGGATGAGAAGATGGAAGGAAGGAGCCAGAAAGGAAGAGAGGAGGAGACAGAGGAGGAGTAAGGAGATAAAAGAGTGCGAGAGAAGGCAGAGCGAAGTAACTGCCCATGCTGGATCATATTTCTACCGTGCTAAGCATGCAAATAAAGAAGAGCCAAAAAAAACAACTGCCTGCCATGTAGGGCGAGATCCTGGGCACCATGACTGTCTACTTGAAGGAAAAATACATAAGGATCAGAAGCAGCATTGATCAATACCAGTCAAACACTTTGTCATGTTATTTTGAAACATGTTAAGCCCTTTTTAATGTGACCTGAATGAGAGAGGACTTATAAAAACAAAACACAGACTGTCAAGGTTGACCTGCTTTTCAATCAGGCAGAGATAATGAGAGCACGATGGCTGTGTAATTAAATATAGTTGTGTTAAATTAGTCGCTGTGTTACTGTGTTTAATAGATCAGGAGAGATTGTGTTCTTGGAATTAGGAAAACAAAAAGCACCTTTTGTGGACATCTCCATATTTTTATGATCTCTAAATGTAGTTAATCTAGATATATGCTCATCCTGAAACAAAATAGTGTCTAACCACTGGGGTGGCTCATAACTGTGTCATGATGCACTGTCCGGTTTTTATCCATGAGGATCTCCAGTCTGTCAGCAGTCCTTAGATAATGTTGTCAGAATTAGACCTAACGATGAAGCTGCAAACCCAATTTAACTCGGACTCAGTGAGCCTCTGCGTAAGCCAGGGCAGCTGAGTTTTAAAATAGCTCAGTGCTGAGCTTTGGAAAAAAAACTTCACATCTGGGAGTGTTTGAAAAGTGGTGAATTCAAGTGCAGCAGTTGTAGAACTAGTTTAAGCAGCTGCTGTTTGAGAAGCACAGAGGACAATTAATTTAAAAAAAAACAGTGTGTGCCTCCCTCTGCAGGTGAGAGCAATGAATGTGTATCTCAGTTAAGGTGCTGCCACTCAGCTGGCAACACAGAGACAGTCCTGACTTAGTCATATGTTTAACTTACGTTTGGTAAACTAAGTAAGAGAGTGAATTATATTATGTTTGTTTGTTTGTTTGTTTGTTTGTTTGTTTCAACTTAAACATAGGTTATAACATTGTTTTAAATGGGTTTACAAAAGAGGCATCTAAATAAGGATAAGCCCATATTTAGAGCTGTATCAGTGGAGTTTTGGTACCACACAATGTATCCAGTCATCATACTCAAAACAGCATTTTTAGAGCTATAAATCTGAAAGTACTGTAACTGTGGGTTTGGATGTGATTATTGCCTTGTTTCCATCATCATGCTAGCTTTAACTATTTCTAACTAACTACTAAACAGAATGGGAAAATTGTATCAAAAGTACATTAAAAAACAACACAGACTGTAGTAAGAGTGAGCAATTTGTTGGATCTACCTCTAACAGTGGACAAACTAAAGTGAACTTTGTCAAAATGGTTTGAGAACTGAGGAATATTGGTCCTTTGTACTGAACTGAAAGCAGATACTGTATATTCCCTTTTTTTTCATGTTAACCATGTATCATCATTACATGTGGTATTTCCATACAGCAGTTTCCAAACGCCTAAGTAAGTGTGGAAAAAGAGGAACTTGAGAGATGTTTCTATGACAACAGCTCCAAACACACCGGACCATGTGCATTGATAGCTGTGACTGACTCTTACTCATGGCTGTATTTTTAGACAGGGGGCTTCCATAACCAACTGGTTTTACGTGGAAAGGAAAGCACCATCCTCCGCCCCATATGCTGCTCTGTCAGACTGGAAGTAGGACAGTAAATTGTCCTCACCACTAGAGAGCGCCAGAGCACAACCACCCCCAACTTCTTCTCCAATAGATTCTGCAGCTATTTATCTATGAAATAATGAGACAACTCTCTTTTTTTCAGGGTTAGTGGTAAAAACTAAAATATTCCGTAATATTCTAGATATGCTATAAATATCTGTCATCAAAATACCACAATTTTATACTGAACAAAAAAAAATCCCCAATAATAAAAGAAACTTAAATTTAATTTTATAAACTCTTATATACATTGAACAACTGGTGTTTACTGCAACCTTTAGCTAAGCTGGAGCACTGCATTTCTTTTTATTTTACATTACACTCACTTCTTATTATTTTCAAGTATATGTACTTATAGGTGACTCCCCCTCATCATAAAACAGGTGTTCAAACAGGCTGGTGGAAGGTCATAATTTATGCATTGCGTGAGACACTTCTTCACTTGAGTTTGATTTTTATGGTGGTATTAATTGCAGTGGCAGCAGCAGCTGGAGGCAAATCTTCACTCTTTGTATTGCAAAATGTTTCAACAAGGAAAAAATTCTGCAGCTTTAATTTTTACTCATATATATATATATATATATATATATACATCTCCTCTTACTGAACTTTTTTTCATAGAACTGTGCATATTCACACAACTGAGGTTAGTTCATTGTAATAATATTGACTGAGCAGCTAGTATCACCAGTCTTCATTCTCACACTCTGCCTTGTAGTATAGGGAGAGCTCCCCCTCAGGAATGATATAAGGTTTTGAAAGCAAAGGTTGTCTCTCTCTGTGTATGTTTGAGTCTATTAAATTCCCCTTTATCTTAAAGACTATAATTAGCTCCTTAGGAAAACAGTCCTTCAGTGACTTTCTCCAAATGAATGCCTTGTGACTTTGATGGAGAGCATTAGTCCTGCCTCACATTACCTTCTGTTCTAGAGCAGAAGGTTACGTAGACGTGTGGCAAGACTTCAGTTCTCATGGCCACTCTTATCCAACAATGCTACAGTGAGGGTTTATTATTTTATTCAATATAAGTGCTTCAATTGATTTTTGTTATGAAATGTGTTTTTCACCACTTGCTGTGCATGTGTGCTCACAGTGATATCCGTTATTGGATTTTTACTAGGTAATGACTTAAAGCATCAAGCTCAAGATAAAATACATAAAAATAGATAAAATATACCAAATCATATTCAAACTTAAATAATTGCCTCTAGGCCATATTTTAGATCATGCTTATTTATCTTGTGTTCAATAACTTTCTCTGCCAAGGCTTTTATATCTCAGGCTACACACAACCTGCTCTCTGTTTTTAAGTGTTTTTAAACTTAACTTCAGAATAAGGTAAACAAGCTTTTTGGTAAACCATCAAGTTTTGTTTAAATTCAGTTTCTTACCAGAGTCTTACCAATTTTCCATCTTTTCAAAACCCAGTTAAATTTTTGAACCCTAGATTGTTTACTTTCGTGTTTGCTAGCTTGCAGTCTTCTTCTTTGCTGCTTTTGTTAGCCCATTACCACCACCAGCTGTCAGTTAATAGAATAGCATCAACACAATGTCTTGATGCTAATAGCTCTGCTGGTGTGCTTACTTATTTGTAGTGGGCGTGAATAACTGATGCAGGAAGGTACAGGGCATTTCTATTTTTATGGTCACAATTATTATAGATAATTAATTCTACAATACAGTTAAAGGAATACTGCAAATGCAGAAAAGAGTGTTTATGGTTTTTAGAATTAAAAATAACATCACCATAAGATAAAATGTGTATATTTGACATTTTCATATATTAAATAAATATTTAACTATTTAATACATTCTTTCTCAGCTTTTTAATACATTCACAGAAATACTAGAATATACACTAAGTACACTGAAGTATTTAAGTTAAAATAACTTCTCTCTAGTTTCTCTGTAAATGGCAGTGGTAGTAACAACCATGTGGTCTCACCATGCTGAAAACACTACAGATAAATTGGCTGACTGCTTTACCCAGTCAACAGGTCTCTCCACTCACCTGCACAACACATCTTACTGTACAAATAACTGCTTCTCTCTCCGTATGAGCTCATCTCATTTAGATAATTCCCTCGTTCAAGTTTCCATAATGCAGCCATTGTGAGCCTATTGCAAGAAACTCCAGCAGCCCCGAGTCCCAGACACACCAGCTGCCAGCTGGTGGGAGAAGACTTAAAAAAGAACAGGAACCACTTTCTAACAGGTGAACGCAAGATAGTTGGCCCTGCCCCCCCACCTCATTGATAGGCAAAACAAAGGATAAAAGTTAGGTGATTCAACCGTATAATTATGTCAGCTTTGATTGCCTGATTTACGGTGCAAGTATTGTGTCAAACAGTTGATCATCCATTAAAGGGAGCGTGTTGTTTAAAGTAATTCTTTATCATTTTCATCAGCTACGTTTTTACAGTCAGAATGTGGATTAAAAAAAACACTACAAACCAGTCAACCAGTGATGCATACATGTTTGGTATTAAGCATTATGATAATTTAAGATGAGACTAGTTTTAGAACAGAACTAACCTAAACTAAGAAGGTTATGTGTTACATATCATCTTTTTTATCAGTCAACTGTACCCATAGCTGACATTTGTCTAGAATTAGTGAATATTTCTGAGGTTTTGCTTACACAAGCAGCTAAAGGGGAGGTATCTGAAACCCTAGATGTGCTTGACTGTTGTCATGTTTCTATGCTTTTTAATGCAGCACCAAAGCAGCAGACACACTAATTCTGGGTACCAGTTCTTCAATCTCCCCTGCGCCTTCTTGAATCTTCAAGAATGAAACACTGAACAACTGAACAACACCTGACAGTGTTAGGATCACCAAATAATGACTGTATGCCTGGCTAAGGGAGCAGTCTTCTCTTGCTTCACCCGCAGACACTGTCGCCAGTCAACTCTTTGCTACGGTAATTTACGATGGGACACAGCTGAGCTGTTTCTAGGTCCATTTAAAAGGGAAAGTGATCTAAATATGCCGCATTCTCTTCTTACAAGACACTGACCTTTTAACACCTCAGGACCATAAATGAGGCTCTCTGATCTTCTGACTGTTGACTGCAATCACTCACAGAGCAGTGATTTTGGGTGACCTGCTTTGATGAACTCTGGCCCAAAGTTTACATTCATTTGTTGCTGATAACAAGTTGTTAATGAAAGATTTCATATATTTCCATTCAATCATTTTAAGGATGACACAAGACTGAATTAATAGCATCTGCAGTATAACTAAATTTAATTGAAATCACCTCAATATTCATCAGGATGAACAGATCTGCAGTTTGGAGAATTAAAATTGCAATTTCAGATAGTATGACAGATAGCATTGTCAGAAATCAAGTCATTCAGTATTTTTTTAAGAGATGGGTACAAAAAGTTGCAACACTCCTGTATCTATTCATCTATTCATTGGCTACTGCCATCTAAACTCACTGAAAAACATTTTTTTTCTAGTTTATTTAATTTGTACAAAAACATACATCTTAAACTGACAGTTTGTGGTTTTACAGAGCAGGACTACTTCCTCTACGGGCGAAATGACTCACTTTGCAGCAATGAAAAGTCATGGTGACAACACTCATGAAAATTATTGCGCCTAACTGAAGATTATGTTTCCTTTGGAAACAGCCAGGCCAGCTGTCTCATCCTGTTTCAAGTCTTTATGTTAAGCTAAGCTAACTGGCAGCAGATTTAAATTAAACAGATGACTCTCTTACTCTCAGCAAGAGAGTGAATAAATGTATTTCGACCAATGTCAAGCTGCTGCTTTAACTGTTGATACATGTGTTAAAGCTGTATTAAAGTCAGAATTGTGGATTTGTGACAGCATTGACTGAGAGCTGACAGATTGGTCCTTCAGAGGGAGGAAAACTGAAAAAAGAGTCATGAAAATGACTCAAGGAACTTAACATGTCACAGAAACAGCTTTCTATTTATTTAACTAAGGACTGTTTTTTTCTGCAGTACATATATTATTATAAGTGCATACAAAGACGATAGTCTTGCACAGGATTCATTAGAATCTTTAGGTAAACTGCTGATGTCACTGTGTACCATACAGACCAAGGAGTGCAGAGAAATCCCTAATGGAGGTCACACTGGGTATAAATAAACTCCCAGGCCGGATGTATCCTGTATGTGCTCCATGTGTCTTTCTGTCTCATCACAGTTCATTTATTACTCCCAGAGGACAAACGGACTGTATCCAAAGCCCCTTTGGGTCTCAACAAGCCCCCAGGATGTAAGTTCACTGTTTATGTTATGACTCATGCCCACTGGCTTACCAGTGGTAGTCACAGTGGTGGGGGCCATCTAGGCTGATTTATATACACTCATGAGGAAAAAACCTGCACACACTCACAGACACACACATACTGGTGTACAGTATGTGGTAGCTGGATTGCTCTGGAGTAGGAGTTGTGGCTGTTTCCAGGAAGAATGCTGGCTTTTCCACAAGCCAGTCCAAAACCAGAACGCAACCACCACAGCCCGCCCACATGGCTCTGTGTGTCTGACATTCATCTCTAAGGAACGTTTGTTTGGCAGCATGTGTGATGAAATGGCAATTGGGCTCCTAGCATGTCGAACAGGATGTTATACCTTTCTAGCGTTGTATAAAAATGACTTAACACATTCTCAACATTCAGGTCCCGTATAAAAGCGAGCGTGCACTTACTTTATCAAAAAGAGCTTCCTGCTCAACCTGTTATGCCTGAGAGAGTCATTTACCAACCTATTATGCAAATAAATTTAACGTCCTATCAAAGTGCTGGAAAAACCCCAGTGGTCTCAAACATTACTTGCTCAGTATGAATGTGAAGTCAGACATGATGTTACTGCAACACCTGGACTGACAGTTTCGTATCCTGAGGGGACTTTGGGGTTGACATGCCAATTTTGGCAGTCTAAGAAAGGGAAAACAAACACAGAGCAGAGGTCAAAGTTCAGTGAGAGAATGTCATGCAATGAACCTCGTGTCTGACACAGAGTATTTACAGTCCTTCTCAGCCACGCCCCTTTCCTCCTGACCTTTCAGCCGACCTCAATCCAACATGGTCGCAAGAGTATGTTAATATCCTTGTTCCCACCTCTGCATGCACAGCACAGTGTGGTGCATCAGACTGGAAGCTGAAGCAGATCCTTGCTGTAGTTCAGCCATAACTCAAGTGGAGGAGCTAGTGAGTGGATAAAGTACAGATCTTTCATCATGCAGAATGAACACCTATGAAAAAAGGACAGCTAAGACCAGAAAGCTCCGACAGGCCTTTTACAGATCTACAGGGACAGCAGCTGCATTTAACTCCTCAGTATCTCAGAACCATTCAAAGATCAAATTTAAGATTAAGATAAGATTTGTCATTTGTATTTCAAGATCATTTCAAATCTGACATTTGCATGAAAAAATAACATTAATGACACAATTTAACACTAATTGTGAAAGTTATTAGTATCATGTAAGATGGGTGAAGATGTATCTACAGATAATGTCTTCCTGTCCTCCATCAGTGCTGATCGTATTGTTACCTTTACCATTAACACACCAGATCTCTATTTACTCATGACAAATGGTTTTGCCTCTGTTACCACAACATCCCAACGCACAACGGGAGCTGAGTTACACATTAACTACAGTATATCTCAACCCAGTTTACTAATTCTTAGTAACTCACCACAGTCCACCTATCTTAGAATAGATTAGATTAGATTAGATTAGATTAGATTAGATTAGATTAGATTAGATTAGATTAGATTAGATTATACCAACACTTTTCCTGGGCGATATCCCTGCTCTTATGATTTGTACTCAGGCATAGCTGTCATGCTCATAAAGACAATGCTGATGTGCTGTATGTTTTAATAGCTATGATGTTAAGCACAAATTAGAATCTTAAGTTTATTGTGCTGTTACACACAGCTAAGGCTGATGAAAATGTCCGTTTGGCAGGTTGGGATGAATTTTAATTTTGATCCAATGACAGCACAAAAGGAAAAGTCAAGGCATTATCCAAGTTAATAGGCTTCACTGTCTGTTAATTTAGAGCAGATTCAGGTGTCATGGTAATCTGTTTAGCCATTAACACACCAACAGCACACTTCTAGCATGGCTAAAAGCTCAATGTAAGTCATTGTTTATATTCTCATTAATACACCTAAGCCATCAAAGTGTATTTAGCAGACACATGGATCCAAGCCCTTTGTCATGCTGACTGTAAGTTCACTGCCTGTTTGTGGACCAGCAGCTTCTCCAACCTGGCAGGTGGACTAAACCAATGCTAAGAGAAAGCAAATTATCTTACTGAAGAGAAGCTCAAACAAACGGACACACCCTTTAGTCACAGATACACACACGCACACACACGCACACACATGCACACACACAGGCCTTTGAAGTAAACCCAAACTTGACTAGACAGGTTTGGGAGGAACCTAGTAAGGCATGTTTGCAGCAGCACCCATCATCTTTTCTGCAGTGCCGCAAAAGAAAATCAGCCAAGTTCAGCTCGGTGGAGATTTGTACCTATGAACTGTGACATGTCAGGCTATCAGTTTGGGGCCACACTGCAACAGGAGCCATTTAGAAGGCCTCCCACGCTGTCTGAGAGTAATGAGGGCTAATCCCTTTGCAGCTGCAACTAAGAACAGACGCTTTATGAACCCTGCACGAAAAGGCCTGGCAAAAACTCTGCCAGGTCACAGAAGCTAACTTGTGACAGGTTTCAAGGTTACTCATGAACGTGACAAAAGCACAGGGTAAACACTGCACACGTGAAGCTTTTCTGTGGGCTCATAGGGTTAGTAACATGACCTGTACAAATAAAAATATTAGAAATAATAAACATAGCCATGAACGCAATAAATAGGACATAAGAAAAGTGACAAATTTGCAGAAATATCTTCTGTTACTAGAAATGCAAAAACAGTATTAGCACCAAGACCAGCATTTAGAAAGTTAGATAGAAAGTTGGATAGGGAGAGGTAACGCAAACACTCCTCAAGCATCCAGCTATGCCAAGACATTGATGTGACTCTCTTTGCTTTTCTTAACCCTTACCAAACCACTGAACTACTATCCTGCTATGCACAGCTCTCTTACCTCGCCTTTTGTGTTTTCTCAAGCGCCAGAATAAAACCAGGGTGACTAAGTGCCCTAAAACCACCAGGGCAGGGAGAGTTGGTCCTGGGGGGCTTACAGGCATTTGTTGGGGCAGACAGAGATAAGAGAGAGGGGATGAGTCTGGACTTTGGTGACAGGTGGGCCTTCATTGAGAGAGGGGGAGTAAGGGGTGGGGTGCTGTGGGTGTGGCAGGGACATTTTTGAAGAAAAAAAAAAGGACGCCTCAAGTAGGAATTCCTGCTGTTTTGCCACCCTGAGGCTATTACCGTAAAGCTCTCTTCTGGTCTGTCTCTCCTGATTATTCAGCTGTTTTCGGACACCAGCCTGACATGTTAACTCTGCACAAATTCTACATGATAAAGGTTAAATTTCTAACATTAAAAAAAGAGTTATGCTCCTTTTTCAATGCATTATAATGAAAAGGCTTGTCAACATTATCTTTCAATGCATGAAATACAACTTTACTAAGAAATATATTGTGTTTTCTGTCCTTATCAGAGGTATCTCTGTGACTCACTTCATCTGATTGCAAGGATAGGCTTGTTATCTGCATTCTAGGCTGATAACTCATCTGTGAGAACAGGGTCAAACCCACTGAAGCTATGAAAATCATTTAGCGAGTCCAGCTTGTTTTTCTTTCCTTGATGCAGTCTAAAATGACAGAACTACTGTGCTGAGATGTTTTGTAGGTGATAAAACATAACTATAGAGTTGGCAGAGAGATTGAGATAATATAAAACTAAGAACATTAAAGAGCCTTATCTTTATTTTTGACACAACAATAACAAACTCACTGCGACAGATGCACTCAGACCGTACAGTATGATGACAGTTGCTTGTGGTTTTACAGCAATCTGAAATAACCCAGACACACCAACAGGCTGTCTAACACACACACAAACTACATAGTTTTGTATAAAATTTGCTCTTTTTAAATCACCCATTCTTGTTGACGTCCATCAGTCGTCAGACTGACAAGACAAACACCTCCTAACAGGAGCGCGGGGGGGGGCTTGTTTGGAGGGGTGATAATGCTCCCCTCAGCTCCTGCCCTCACCCACTTCTATCTACATATCATCAAATAAAGGAAAACATCAGAGGCAGCCAAGTCAGACACAAAGTGGACAGGTTTAAATATGGAACAGAATCTGTGCGGCTGAAGTTGAAGGCTGCTCTGTGTTACATGTGAATGTGTGTGTCTCTGTTCCGTTCATGGGGGTTCGTGCACCAATCAGGAACACAACAAGACTTCACACGGTGTGTTTGCCAGAAACTCACCAACAGACAGCAGCCAGACAGACTAACACACACAGACAGACACACCACAGCAAAGGCACTCTGTGGACCTACCAGGTATGACCTTCATCTAAGAGTCAACGCAGAGAGGAAGAGGAGGACGAGGATGAGAAAGAAGAGAGCTTGACAGCGGGGGAATGAAGAGGACAGGAGAGGCTCCTGTTTGTTTGCTCTGTACTGGTTTGTTTCTCCCTTGTGTTGAATTTTGACAGGCTTCGCCTGCTGCTTGGATCCGTCAGCCTGCTCTCCCGTGGCCAGGGGAGGAGGGATGACACGCCAAGCCAGGGGAAGGGGGCAGGGGCGAGGGGTTTAGATGGCTGAGGGGGGTGGCTGGGCAGGGGGGTTAGAGGGCTGGAGCTGACTAGGGGTTATAAATATCCACCAGAGCCAGATGATCGCACGCTGTCGCAGTTAGACACTGATTGAAGAGCTCTGGTGGGCCATTTGGCTACACTCGCCCCCTAGAGACACCCTCCACAAAAACAAGCAACCCTCCACAACTGTCCTACTTGTTCCTTTGATGATGATGGTGGCAGGTTTATTCTGTGCTATTAAGTCACAGCTCTCAGCCAGAAAGCAGATCTCAAGTGTGAGCCCTTTGGGTAACCACATGATTAACAAACACTAAAATCATAATTTGGATGTAATATTGTCAGCACAAACGAAAGTAGACTCAGCATTATTATACCAAAAGTACTACTGATGCCATACAGCTCATGGGGTATCTAATGATGATAAAACTCAAAAAGATATGATGCAAAGAAAACACATCTATAAAACAACTTTGGTACCAATTGTTTTCAGACTGTTAAGTTTTGTCAATCAAGAAATTTCAGCTTATTCGACAGCTCTTCTTTTGAAGCATCACTTAGAATAGAAATGTTTACTTAATGTCTGGCATTTAACGTGTAAATGAGATGGGTTAAACTGGATATGCTGAGTGTCATTATGGGAAATACCCTGGCAATAGCATAAAGTGGATAGAAATAGCAACAAAGACAGCAAATATGAAAACTGAGAGCTAAGACTGATGCTGTATTTACTAAATCAGATCAGCCTCACATGGAGTTTAGTGATGGACAGATTGGGGAAGAGCTTAGCATGGCTCGAACTCTCAGGGTTCATCCCCTGTAGCTTTTGGGATCACAGCAATGCACAACATTCTCTAAATATAGCAGGTCCTAATATTTACATATGGCTTTGTCAATTGTAGTGCTGACAACTGGGTACATTTCTCCCTAATGCTAAAAGCAATTCCACCCAGTGTCTGGAGATTAGAGCTGAGACTGTCTTCTCCCATGAAACATGGACACTATAGATGGATGCCTTGTGTGAAATGAAGGCAGCTTTACTGAAAAAGCCATGTAAGGCCTTTAACAGAGGATCACACAGAATACCTCAATGAACATCCTCTCGTGCCTTCACGAACTCCTGAACTTACAGGCGCCTGAGACTTATGCACATAACTTTCATGTGAGGACACATAGCTGAAAGGTATTCTAAGCTTGTGTCCAGAGGGAAATGCCTCTCGTCTCAATCTATACTCATAAAGTGCAGAAGCTCCATTATGTAAACACTGCTCTCCTCTTTACAATAAATACTAAATAACAGGTGGTGGTCTCTCTTGAAAAAAAAATACTGCTTAAATAAGAGTCAAAGCATAAAAGTCAAACACTTGGGTGAAATTTAATATAAGACAATGAAAATTCTATAACATATGCAAACTTTACAGAAGGCTGAGAATCAGTAACTATTCTTCCAGCTTAGTCACAAAAGTAGAGTTGAGTTAGTCTGGTCCCTGTAATGAGGCCCAAGGTGCTTCCTGGGAAATGACTAATGTCATAATCATCTTGGCCAAACCCTCAATTTATTCCACATGTTATTGATCTCTTTGTCTCTGGGCTTTGGCCTGCAGCGAGTTAACTGTTATATTGCTTAACAGATTTATGATTCTGTTTTACTGTTCAGCCTCCAGCCGTTATGTTGCAACAGTCTGCTTTATAAATTAGATATCAAACACTTCAACACAACTGGGTAATGGGAGTGGATAATGTTTTGGTTGGTCATTACACATTTGTGTATACTTAACATTATTTGCTTCTTGTTAAACAAACACTTCACCGTTTTCAATCAATGTCACAAATGCACTGTTTACTGATTCTTGTTTAATGTTTGAATCCTGATCTTACAAGAATAACGCAGCAGCTTTAGAGGACTTCAGTCCACTTCTCAAGTTACATTCTGACTCTGTATTTCATCACCGGCACATACTGTTGTAGCAACATCTCTTAATTGTCAAAATGTGTGCTTGCTGTGCTTGTGTGTGCACTTTATGAAAAGTAGGCTGACTTATTCTGACACTTATGATGAGTCCAGTAAAATATAAGAAGTATTTTCACACCTGGAGTCAGCAGTAAAAGATAGGGCACCATTGCTGAGGTCATTTACTTTGTTTTGAGCAAAACATTGCTGGTGGCCAAAAGCAGAAACAGAAGCAGCAGATTCTACTTAAGCTGCCAACTCACAGGCTATTGATAGACAGCATGAGATTGAACATTCATTACATCCCATGGTCCTTTTTTTTGTGCTCAAAAAGGTCAGGCTCACAATTCAAGTTCTCAGACTTGAGGACGGTGCGGGTGAGTCATAGCATCAAAATGATGTGCCGCCATAATGAAAGACACAGGCTGCAGCACAATGTAACTCCTCATTTTAACCAATCACACAAGTATGCATCGGGCATGCTTTCAGGGATGAAAACATGGAGGATTTCAGTGACATGTCTGGGATTTGATGTAGCCTAAGTGCCCCTAGTGCCATGCCTGGGCAGACTTTAAAGAGCCTCTCATATTCATTTATACATTAGTGCTCACTGTAAAGCTTTTGTTTGAGCACATACAGCAGCCTCCACTCACCAAAAATCAAAGAATGTCACATGCGCTTATCAAGTGTTTCCTTGTTAAACCAGCTTAAGTGGCCCTTTCAGTTTTGTTGTTGTGTAAGTGAATTTGTCAAATACTTTCCCTTTTTCCCGGTTTCCACATCACTGATGCAATCAGAGAGAAACATAAATTGTAGCAAGACAAAATCATACATACCCAATAGCAACGATATCCCAGGGTGAAACTGACACTGCTGACAGCTATTTAATTAGCTGGCATACCAAGAATACCATGCTCAGTGGGATCACGGCAATAAAAATTGTATCTCTATAAACCACTGTTCTATCTACAGTGAAACTCAGCCTGTCTACAATCAGAAGGAACCTGCTTTGGCAACATCACATAATCTGGCTAATGCTAAGCTTAAGAACCAAAAGGAAAACAAGGTTTGCCCATCATTTGATGTAAAGTATTTGTTAATTTGATTTTAATTTTGATTTTCAAAGCACCCCTGACTAAAGCATTTGTTCAGTGTGACAGAGGACAATAGTTCTTATGGACAGCAGATGTCAGCAGTGGGTCACCGAATACTGTGCTCATCAGTCTGACTGGCAGTGTTGCGACCATATCTGGTTATGTCACACGTAATGAACAACTCAATTATTAAAATAAAATTTGAATCTTGAGTTAAAAGTTAAATCCTGAGTGTGAGTCATAAATAGTTTTATCAAATTGCAAGAGGGGCTTATTTTCCTAAGTGCAACAGATTGAATAAAGGACTCAGGCTGCTAATTAAATCCAGATCTGCTGTCATGTGTGGAACCAAACAAACACACCCATGGAGCTGTGAGTGAGCTATTCCAGCTTCCTGACTCTTTGTCTGTTGCTCACACCCACAACAGACAACGCCCATGTGAAGTTCTTGCTAAAGACACACATTGTTTTAGGGATACCAAAGTGCAAAGTTGGCCGGAATAACATATTATTTAACTTTTGAAATACTGTGAAATATTAGACATCATTCCAAAATCACGAGTCACATGAAAATACCTCAGCATCATAAGATAAATATGAGCAATGCAAGTTTCACTTCAACAGAACCAACCACAACATCAAATGTCACCTTTTTATCTGAACTTTCTAAAACTGTTTTTTTTTACAGATTCTAGCAAAGGAGATCAGCATACAACTTCTGTTATCAATTTGTCTACATAACTCACATACTCTTCACATACCATTACACAATGGTATGCAATGGGCATGCTTATCTCCTGCACAAGACAGGCTGAAAGGGGAACTGAGGAAACAACCACAGAACAAAAAGCTGTGCCAAGAACAGAGTATTACTGGAGCAAAGAGGAGAAATGCTCCCAAAAGCACCACACCTCCTTCTCTCTCTCTCTCTAAGTCAGTCTGGCTGTTACTCACGCACAACTATCTCTGCAGGGAGCAGGCGAGGCTGAATCTCAGCAAACAGCCCCACCTTGTTGGAAAAGCTGCAGGTCTGCATAATCTCATGTAGCAAACACTCAAGAGATGGCTCAAGAGATTACTGCGTTTACTAAGACATGTAGAGTTCAACTCATTACCAAACAGAATTGGAATTCCCCACCCAAAACGTATAATTTTTGGTAAATATTTGTGAAATTTAGTTTGGTCGCTGCAGTGTAGTAAATTACAGATTTATTCAATTCTTAATATTGAATGCTAATGCATTTTCTGCACAGTTTTTAGATATAACTCTCACCTGTGACTATGTGTGGAGGAGGAAACCTAATGCATGTGTGAAATCTGACAGGTTCCTGAATACACAACAGAGTGTGTGTTATGACAGTGTCATTGATACTTGATCTATTTTAACACTTACATAATTAAAGCAAGGCCACATTTCACTGCACTCTCTCACCAACACACTGAAACTATTCCGAAAGAGAGACGGCCTGTAGTACACAACACAAAGTAGAGGTTGGGCTCTGTAATATGTAACTTTAAGCCATAAACTGTAATCAGATCAGCCTAAATAACACTTTGGAGGAGAAGTCAGTGACAGACAACCATGGCATGGGGATGTTCCTTGCAGAATGAAATATTTTAAAAAGGCTGAGGAGCAACACTGGAATCTTCATCAAATACCCTATCTAAGACCCCCCACACTCCAGAGAAAGATGGAGATTGAGATGCAAGAGTAATTACATCACATGCATGAGAGTGTAGGATAGGACAGGAAGTGGGATAATTGGCACACACTCAAACAAACCTTCAATGAAATTGGGCCAAGTCTTTTCCTCTGGCTCCTCCAGTGAGTGGTCCCAATCTTCCTCAGGTGAGGCTCCTTGCACTCTGGCCCCTGCTGCCCCTGACAGAAGTGCCCGCTCTACTGCCAGTGCTTCCAGGACATCAAGATCCAGTTCTTCTCCTTCCACTTCAGGTTGTACAGGTGGAGGTGGAGGTGGCTGCTCCCCGGATGCCTGGGGACTAATAGCCTGTTTCACCTCGACTATCTCTTCAACCACTACTATTTTCCTCTTCATGGCGGCTTCGTCTAGCTCGGGGTTTTCAGACTCACAGGTGTCCCCAAGGTGAGGCTGGTCGGGCTGGGCAGCTGCGGGTGTGGCAGTGGCAGTGGCAGAGGGTGTGTCCTCCTCCAAGTCCCTCTTCTTCGTTTCCTCCTGTTTTGAGGCCTCAGACACAGAGAGCCTTTTCTCTGTGCTGCGCTCTGCTGCCTGACTGTCTGAATGTTGTGCAACTTTGGGAGGCTCCTCTTGCTTGGCGAGGGGGCTGGACTGTTCCTGAGCTACAACTGCCTCTGCTGCTCCCACTGGTGCTGGTGAAGCTAATTCTCCGGCTGCGTGCGTTTCCCTAACAGCGGAGGATGTTTTTGGTTTCGGAACCTCCCGCTTGATTTTTTCTGCAAAGAGCAGTGTTGACTCCACCTCCTCTTTGTCTGCTGGGGCCTCAGAGAACACAGCTGCTGCCTGCCTGGTTTCCTCGCTGCACATTCTTTCAGGAGTCATCTTTGGAAAAGCATTCATTTCTGTCGGTTCAGAGGCCGTGACAGGGCTGTCTTTAACTGATGCTTTGGGCAATGATGTAACGTTAGTGGACAGCAATGCTTCTGCCCCAGGCAAAGAGACAGGCTTTGTGTCAATAGTGTCTGATACTGGTGCCTCAGCCTGCTTTTTCCCTTTTCCTTTCTTTTTACCTTTTGAAAGTTCCCCTTCGGCTTTTCCTGCGCTTGTTAAGAATTTAGTCTCAACAGTGGGTTTCTGAAATTCTGACTGTGGTGCAGGGCTTTTCTCTTTAGGTTTAGGGCTTGCTTGCATGAGCTCCACTTGAGTCATTTTCTGCACCGTCACTGTTTCCACTTTAGTGATAGTAATTTCCTCAGATTTCACTGGCTCCATGTGGGGCGAGTCAGCATTTAACTTGTCCTTGGTGCATAATGGTTCCTGTGTTATTTCACTGAAACTGCTTGTCTCAACTTTTTCTTTTACTCCTGCAACATCTGGAAGCTCCACTGGGGGCACTGGAGATATTTGAGCTGCTGGTGGTGATGCAACCTCAGAAATGCTCTGCTCCACAGTTTGTTTTAAGACTTCCATTATTGGTTTTTCATCAGTTTGTGACATTTCCTGTATATTTCCCCCATCGATGCCTGTTTCAGCCTGAGTCTTAGTTTCCTCTACAGGTGATGCCTCCTTGTTCTTTTTGCTGGTAGACATGGCCAATGAATCTGAGGTAATCACTGGTGTGGGTTCAAGGATTTTTTTAGCTGCCTCCTCTGGGGGCTTGTCTGTAGAAGTTTTTTCTTTCTCCAACTTTGAGTCAGGTAGATCCTCACCTTTGATACTCTCACCTGGGGATTTCTTTTTTTTCTTTTTTGATCTAGAGCTTCCTTCAGTTACTTGTTTGGTTTCCATGACCCCCTCTGTGGTGGCAGAACTTTGACTGGGCGGAGGTGAAGAGGAGTCTTTTTGCACAAGCACAGGGTCCTGCACTGAGATTTTGAGGGTCTCATCAGACGCTCTTTTTTCCTCTTTCTTGATGTGAGGGATAACCTTTACATCAGTTTTCTCCTGCTTTGTAACCATTTCAGTTATTACAGCTTTCCCCTTCACAGGTTTTGCATCTTCAGCGTTTGCCAGAGGTGCTGAGAGAGTCGTTGTAGTAGTTTTAACTTCAAGAATAGAGGACTCAGCCACAGTAGTAGTTTTCTGGGGCATCTCATGAGATATGGGCTTCGCTGAAAGGTTCACTAAAGTTACTTTAGCATCAGCAAACTCCTGAGTGGGCAATGCTGGCTGGCTGGTGCTACTATCAGATGGGGGTTTGGTGGACTGAGTGGCTAATTCGTTGGCCTTCTCCTGATCTTTTTTAGATTCAACATGGGTCTTCATTTCTGCAGGTTTAACTGATTCTTCAATAATCTTTGCTCTCTTAGGCTTTTCTTCCTTTACATCTTTATTTGCAGGTACTGTGATGACAGGTATGGCAGTGTCAGTAAGGAGGTTGGAGGTTTCCTGAGTAGCAGCCATTGTAATAACCGCCTGGGGCTTTACTTTGTTAGTTGCTGTTTCAGCTTCAACCCTGACCTCTGCAGATTTAACTGAATCGACAACTGTGCCTTCTGGTTTCTCCTTTTTGATTTCTTTATCAACAAGTGATGCACTAATTGAATTGCCCACAGCCATTTTACTAGACTTCATAGAAGTTGTTTCACTACTGATCTTAAGCTTCTCTTTATTTGATTTTGGAGTAGAGGATTCAGCTGGAGCCTTTGATGTTGCAGCACCTGTAGCCTCAGCGACAGCAGCCACAGTTAATGGTAGGGCTGTTTTGGAGGACAATGATGTCAGAGTGGTCTGGGACACATCCTGTTTCGAAGCTGCTCTCTGGGCCTGAGCAGAAATTGGAGCCTTTTCCTTGTAGACTTCTGACACTTTCTTCACCTGTGATCCTGTTGCTGGCTTCTCGCTGCTAACATCATTCCGTTGTTGAGAGACACTTTTTACTCTGCTCTCCTCCATCACCACTGCTTCATTTCTGAAGCTGTTCCCCTTCCTAAATTGAGAATGAGAAGGCTGGTCCTCCACTTCCCATGATGCTTTTGGCCTGACTGGTTCTGCAGCCATCGGACGACCCCTGAACCTCGGGGTTCTGTCAGAATAGCCCTCTCTGTCTCCAGCACCCATCATCTTATGGCGGTAGCCTTGACGTTCTGCCAGAGCCTCTTGGCTCTCAGCTTCACCCCTGCGTCCAGGTTTAGGGACATAAGATGTAGGACCTTCCACAGATTGGACCCTTGCAGCCCGGTGGGCGATGGCCAGGGTGGCAGCTGGCCTCCTGACCCTCTGCAGAGAGGCAGGAACAATCTCAGGGGGCAAATGGAGGTAGTCACGCAGGTAAACAATGCCCTCGTTGGTCAGGTACCAGTAGAAATGTCTCCAGGCAAATGTCTCCTTTACACAGCCCCTGGACTTTAGAGACCCCATGGCACGGATTACTTGAAGGTTGCTCACACCTTCTATCTCAGGGTGCTTGATCTGAGGTCTCTTGTCCTTCTTGGCAACCATGACTCCATCTCGAAACAGAACCTCATAGATAGCCCTCAGGTCCCGCAGGGGCATCAGCATTCCAGCAACCATTGTGCTTTAATATAGTAAACTCTTTCAAAGTAAAACTGAAAATAACAGTGTGAGAGGAAGATAAATAAGAAAATCTCACGCCTTGCTGTGTGAAAGAATCCAGTGGCAAACCGGTTGTCACGTGCTTTTCTATTCAGTTAGAATAAATGAGAGAAGAAATCCATGTAATCTTTGTTCTTACTTTCTTTTCGTCTTGTTCTTGCTGATCCTTTGGATACCGTGAAGAAAAATGTTACTCCTCTGTGAAATTAGACTTTAACAAAGTCAAAAACGTGCTGTCCTTCCACATTCAGCGTGGCTGGGAATGAAAAGTCTCTGTCCTGCCGGGATGGCAATGACAGAATGGAAGAGAGGGAGCGTGTGTGAGAGAGTGTGTGAGAGAGAGTGAGGCACACTTCTCAGTCCAGCTCCTCCTACCTTCTCTATTTCTTAGGAAAATCTGGCATGGAAAAAAATTCTCACTAAAGTAAATAGTGCGGCTGAGAGTAGGAAGTAAAGGAAAAAAAACTGTCTGCAATCAAGTGATTAAAATAAAGAAGGGCAAAGTAAAAAGAAAAGAGCAACACACCTATGAAGTGTGTTTGAGCACACGTACTGCAGCTCTGTAAGTTAGACAGAGCCACCCACCCATACACGAAAGCACACGCCTCCTGTACAGTGCTCACACATGCATACACACACACCTCTAAGCACACACTATGATTGGCTGGCACACACCCATTGATGATGTGTAACTCACAATGGCTCAATAAATGGGCTGATCTACACAGAGAGTTGTTAGGAAGGAAGACAGTCAACCAGTTAATATAAATCTATCCTGCCCTGCAGCGACTTGCTCGGCATCCATGTGGGTTATCAAGTACAAGGTGTCTAGTTTTACATATTTCCTGATCAGGTATCACTGAGGAGCTTTTACTCCACAGACAAGCTGTGGTTTTAAGATTTCACATCACAATCTTTAAATGTGTAAAGTAAATGCATTTCACCAAGTTTTTTTTTTTCTTGCACCTTGGTATGAGTCATGCTGACATAGTCCAGCAGGATTTATTTTAAGTTAATTTCCATTTATATCTGTGTTTGTTTGGAGGGTCACCAAGTCACCAGAAGAAGGAAACTACGTAGACTACTGAGTGTTTCCCAAAGCAGCTCATTAAAGTGATGCAACAGATTGTAAAGCACCCTAAAGTTGTGTTGCTACTTCAGACAGCTAACATTAGAGCTGTATGCCTTGATTTAGCTGGGAACCAAGGATCTATCTTGCAGTACTAAATAAAGAACTGTGCATTATAGCTAACCTTTTTCGCACTCCCAGGAACATGATATCAGATTACTTTCCCTAGATCTCTGCTCTCTTCTGTACATCTGTCTCCCGTTCGTCTCTCTGTGTCAGTGAGAGTGTCCTCTCATGGCAAGTGTCCAGTGAAAACCAAACTGGAAAGCTGATAGACTCTTGAATAGAGCATAGAAGTACATGTGCACTCATCTCATTGAAAAAAAAAGGATACACTAAAGAGCAGAGCAGACAGCACTGTACTGGAACACAGTGATCTAGTTGCGAAATTATAGCAGCGATGAAATTATGCATTCCCTCCACTGTTTGTAACCGCACACACTATTACAGATCCAAACACTGGCGGTAAACTGTTTTCCTTTTATTTGCCATGGCAACACTCAAATGAAGTGAGCCAGTTCTGAGTAAGCCATATATCCGCTCTCAGGGCTGCAGTGAGCAACAGGCTATAAATCTGTTGACTTGGACAGCTGGACTACACTGTCATTTATCAGGCCACTATTTGCAAAGACACTAATGTGATCTGAAGCAAACCATTAGCACACTGTCAAGCTTTCATCAGCAATCAGGGAAATTATCTAAGAGCAACACTAAATTCTTTAACAGTATGTGCTTTAAAGGATGGACACACATTAGAAAAACATGCAATAAAATGAAATGAAATAAGTCCTTCAGAGACAGAAGACAGAGTTTTTGGCAGAACTGTGTTGTAGACACAAATGCTTTTGTGAAAACAATTCCTGTCACAAATAGTTCTTTGACATCTATTCAGACTTGATGGAAGTGCCTTCGGCCATATGCTCCACCTATGGAGGATGAGCTCTAAATCGTCTCTTGTGATGTTGTATTGTCTTTTGATGCAAAGGTAATGATTCAAAATGAAGGCTGGGAGGGGTTTTCAGTGGGTGACGAAGGAAATGTCAGGTCCATTGTAGAAGAAAGGCATTCCTCTGTATTACGAAACAAATATTTCATCAACATGCTGCAGTTTGCCTGGCATTAAAGCAGAGGGGGTGTTGGTAACAATGGGTTAAAGCTTGTTGTGAATGTACATGTGTGAATCTGCAGTTTTGGGCTAAATGAGTGTATTGAAGTCCCATGAAGTTGGTTCTAAAGCATTTAATTATTTAATCCAGTTGGTATTTTGTGGTACACTGCAAGATGTCTAAATGACAGTTCTGGGCTAATGTAAAACAATATAAAGTACAGGGAAATAATGGTAAAATTCAAGCCTAGGACTATCCTATTTGAGGTAATCTACATCACCACGCATGGTGTCCTTCCCTCTGGGTTGCATATCTGTGTGATTTCATGCACTGTTTATGCACAAAGTGTTCAGTGAACTTCAAACTTCTCACAGCGACCCTTATTCTGGCTCAAAGCCCAGTCCCTTCAGTCATCCAAATACTCAATGCCCGCCTCAAGAAAAGTACTGTATCACTGGGCCCAACTAACCCTGGTAATGAACACAGTGTTTCTGAACAGAGACTTGGTGGTTTTTATGGTTACGTGGAGGTCTAAGGTTTTATTAGCAACTTAATAAATGTTAGACTCTTAGAAGGGAATGGGACTTAAGTCTAATATTATACTAGTGGTGTGTAATTTTAGTTAATCTATAAACAGATATTACAGCAGCAGGCAACAGCAAAAGGAATAATGGTGTGATTGATTGAAGCAGATAAATGAGTAATGAGACTTTGAGGAAGAGTGTCTGAATAGTTTCCTGGTTAGGAGTCCACTTCAACTCTCAGACCCTCCATAAGTCTCAGAATAGACTTGTCACCACAAAGTCACAGTGGCTGGCGACTGGCCCACTGTAAAGGCCTGCTGCTCTGGGGTGTTGCTTCTGCACACGTGCCCTCCATTCTGATATCAGATCCCAGCCACTCCAGCCACTTCCATGGAAAGCAAAGGTCAACTGAGCCTTTTTCACCCACTACTGCATGTGCTTAAATTACAAGAAGGTAGTACGATGTTGAAACTGAAGAACAAATGTCCCAATGTGTAAGAATGGGTCAAACTAAATAAGGAGCACTTACCGGAACCGGATCTCACATAATTCTTTGAAGCACTACGGTAAATGTGTCCACTCTGCTCTGAAATTTAATTCTAAGAAATAAGACATCCATTGTGAAGGCATATGAGGTGGATAAAACAGACCCAGTAAGAGGTTTCATTAATTGCACAATTGTGGTCATGATGAATTATTCCGAAATTCATGAGACCTTTTTATCTGGATGATGAACCTGTTTCGATCGAAGAGTTTGACAGTGTACAGCGACACAAGTGACTCCTCAGTCTGGGACAGCTGCGCCCTCCTGACTGATCTGACGCATGTTAGAACACAAACACCTCTGACCCAAGAATCAGCTAAAGTTAGAAATCATTGTAAGCAGCTATATGTAGAGGCACCAGTGGTCACCATGGTAATTATAGGTTCTTCCAGTCTTCACAGGTTGAACATATATGAGATTTGTAAGGATCTATCGGTGGATTTGTCAATAATAGTATAATCACAATTATGTTCTCTCAAGTATATTTGTTTTTTATTTATCTTAGAATGAGTCCTTAGTATCTACAGATGGAGTAGGTCTTCCATGTCCGCCATGTTGCACCATGTTTCTATGTTGGCTCAGAAAGGACAAACCAAACACTGGCTTCAGAGAAGGTGTTCCAGTCATTCAATCAATCTACTGGGTTGAAGATCTGTCAGACAGCTGGTTGGCTAACCACTTTTGTTCCATAGTGAAATATTTCAACATTAATTACATTTTTTATGGACATACTTTAAAGTCTACTGATTCCCCTCTGGTGATTCCCCGGCTCTCCTTCCAGAGCCACCAGTAGGTTAGCTGGTTGCTCTAAAGACATTTTAAATAGGCTTTGAGCACTCCTCATTGAAAGGAATAAGAATCATATTTTTATTCAGTATTACTCACCATTATGCTTTGTATATATGCCTAAAGTGTTACAAATGTGTCAAATGGATTTACATGCTCATTAAACATTTGTAAAATATGTATTTAAGTATTTCAAAACCAGAATGGTTTGTGAGCTTGCCATTTTTTGTTTTGTTTTGTTTTGTTTTTGTTTTGTATTGTTTTGGCTTTTTTGTTTTTTTCTGCCAGTGTTGGACATCGATGCTAATCTTGACATGTTACCAGAAAAGTGTTACCACATTTAGTTGAATGTAGGTGCAGTTTAAAAAGTAGAAAAATCAACAACTAAGCAGTAATAAATGTAAAAATATAAATAGACATTATTTCCAGGCAGTTCCAATAGTAGTCAGGGCTTATAGTTATACGTAGTACAGATGAAAATGCCCTCTGGGAAAAGTTTGTGATTTTGGGCTATACATAGACTTCACTTGTTGACTTGACAATTGTAACATGCTGACTGACTGAATGGGAGGCACCTACCCCCTGAGGCGACCTTGACTGATTTCAGTATGTGACACAGTGAACAACAGTGTCAATTAGTGCTTGTACAGGCAGAGAAAGTAGCCTTTGAAATACAAGAAGGAAGAAGCTGCGAGGCATTAGCTCCTGGCACTGACTGGTCCCCAGCCACTCCAGGTCTAATCAGGATGATCTAATGAGGTTAAAGACAGATGACTTGAAGGGAACCGTGTGTAGCAGGCATAGCCAAAAACTAAAGACTGTACCACCGAACACAAACCATCAGCAAAGTGTTAAAACCACAAAATGGTTCCAAACAAAGACACACTGTGTGTTAGGAGCTGGTGAGCATAGATGGAGACTGAGAGGTGTCTTTGGCATTCCTCACGCTGCTGTGAAAATAAATAATCAACTGTTCTTGGATCACTCTGCGGTAAAAACAGGAGGCAACTTAAATTAGAGAGAGAGATTTTTTTTCTTTGCTCTGTTAAAAGCTGAAGGAGAAGAACAATAGACAAAGCAGTGTTCTGAAATCAATCAAGACACTATAGGAGCTGTTCTCTTTGCTTTGCCAACGCAAATCTTTCTTGCCCCATAAATATCTTTGGAGTTACATAACGCTTGTTATAAGAAACTGTGGGGTTTAACATCTTTTTTTATATAAAATAGAGTGTGTAACTCTGTAATAGTGAAAGAAAATTTCAGCAAAGTGTAATTTCTGTGGGAAAGATTAAGGTAAGAAATACGTATAAAACTTTACAGACGTCACAAACAGAAAAGCCTACTGTGTGAGAGGAGGAAAAAAAGCCAAGTCTTGGCTTTTGTCTCACCAATATACACACAAATGCACATGGAAAGTCTATAAACAGATGTGTGTTTGAGGTAAAAATGACGGGCCTTGCTTATGTTCTCAACTCTACAAGTCACGGATCACAGTGACTTCTCCTTTTCCAGAGTGGAAAGAAATGAAGTCACAGATTATGCCTCCCCTCATCCTCCTTAATTGACCAAAACTAAGCAGGAGCACCAAAAAAGACTGCTTAAGAGTAAGTAAGACTTTCATTCTTACATACTCTCTCTCATAAGCTCTTTGCCATATTAGTTGTGTGGGTATCTATGTGTCAAAACTCACAACGCCCCCTACAGCCTCTCAAACTTGGACAGGAGCCGACCCTTGAGGAGGGGGGCTGAGGGTAGGCTGGAAGCAGAAGCAGACAGATTTGCCATGTCCAACACCATGAACAGCATCGACCAAGGACAATAACGCATATTGTCCTTCTGACTGATGCAGAAGATGTTAAGTTATCCTCACTCCAACTTTTATATCTATTATCCAACGCTTTCAGAAAAGAGTACATACTTTATTTTCCCTCTGTAGTTCATAAAAGCACAATATGTTTGCTGCCACTTTGACAAGAGTAATAGAAATCAGCTCTTTGTGGTAAATTCTGCAAACATTTAGTGAAACTAAAATGCTTTGTGGTGTAAACAAGTTCCAGCAGTGAGATCTGGAAAGAAAATCCAAACCAGCCTTCATCTCTCTTGTTCTTTCTCCTGTGAGAGCTGTATGCCAGCTCAACTAAATGGCCGCCAGGGATCAAAATCAGCATGCAAGAGATGTATTACACCATTTAGAAGCTAATAAAAGCTTAAGTATTGTTGCGCAAGAACGATCTGTGATGTGCTCAACTTCCTATTCGTCTCTCCAGATTCAATAATGTGAAAAAAATGAGTTGTTGCCTGTATGTGGCCACACCTCTTCATGGCAAAAACTTTCATCCAACCAATGCCGACAGCTTCGTCCTGCCTCCTTTTACAGTTTTGCAGTGTCGATCTGTTCGTCACTTACCTTTCTTTGCACTGAGCCAGAATCGATCTCCAAGCGGATCTCCACTGTCCATGCTTTTTTGATCTGACATATCACACAGAGGCCTCGGAGGCTCCAAACCCAACACCTACTTGCTGCTTTCACCACCCAGTCAAAAACACACTGCTACTCCTTTTTTTCACCCC
>JAPZDY010000025.1:17063441-17090976 GCA_029783645.1 Ctenochaetus hawaiiensis
CACTGCCTGATCTGCGGAACAACATGGCAAGCAAGATGGGTCTAAAACAGAGAAGGAATGGGAGTGGAGGGGTACATTCAGGGTAGGGAGGGTGTTTTGTGGGAAAAGAACAAGGGAATCTTTTCATCTCTGGCCCATAAACACAGACTAACATCTACACCATAAATCGGACAGCCTTGCCAGGCTGGACACATCCTCTCTGCTGCCCCGGATACCCTGCCCCATGTCCTGTACATGTGAAGGCGCCCACGCTATTATAGCAGCAGCTAACCGGGCGATACACACTGGGTGCCTTGTTCAAGAATCCTGGCAAATTACAGTCTCAGCGATTAAGAGGGGTGGACACAGGAAAAATGTATTACAAGAAAACTAGATACAGTAGAGGAAGACAGAAAACAAGGAACTATGAGCAATTCCACAAAAGGCACCAGCATGACATCCAACAGAAACCCAAAACAACTCTGGCTTTTTCTCCTGCATACTTATTCCATGGTTTATAGGGTGCGATTAAGCTGTTTGTAAGTTGTTAAAAAACAGCAAATTAATCTTGGAACTGGACAAAAATGTTAGCAAGCCAAAAGAGAACAAATATATCAAACCTGAATGCTAATTGTCCTGTAATGTGTAATCATATTTTAGGAGCTGTAAGATCAAAGGTAACAGCTAAAACTATTGAGTTCTTATCAGCTCTGGCTGGTTATTTCGATGAGCACAATTCTCTCTGAAAGAGATAAAGTTAAGACTGAAATAAACAGATATACAGTTTATTGCAGCACTTTCTTCAGGCTGACCTGTCGGGTGCTGAACCCATCAAAATATAATCAGCCAGTAAAAAAATACTGATAATAATGTCAAAAGCAATTTATCCTTAACCAAAGGAGTCTTCATACACAGTTTCCTGTGTAAAACTTGCATAACTAGATGTCTTCTGAAGTGACAGTCTTTTCTATTCTAACTTCCCTCTTTTTGTTATTATCCGCTCACAGAGGATCATCAAGAAAGCACTGTCCAGGAAAAAGGAAGAAATTTTTACTTCTAAAAGGCTGCGACTTGAAATATGAACTTACACTGGCTAACTCAGACTCATGGGCTTCACTCAGGCTTGAAATTTATCTTAAAAAATAAAAAACTCTATGTTCTTTTAAAAAATATTTTAATATGTGCAAAACTGTTACATATTGTGCATGCACTGTCATGCATGTGGACGCAGGTGCCTGTAGCTCCTTTATACTTGCTTCATTTTGTACTTCTAATCTTTTATATTATTTTTTTCAAAATTACTGCTGTAACAACTGCTACTTATGAGACAAAAGACAAGTCAGCATTTTTAAATAAAGCATGAGATTAGGACTGAGAGTTGATCACTGCTCAGCCGGACTGCTCCAAGAGGAGAGAGAAGGGAGCTGCGATGGCTCAGCTGGGACACAAGGCTGCTGCTGGTTAATCACAGGATAATGAAAAGAATGAATTGGGGCTGGCAATGCAGAGACTATTGTGGCCACAGCTTTGCAGAGACCTGTCTCCACCACAACACTCTATGTTCAGTTGCAGCACGGAACAGGCAGACTGTGTTCTGAGCTGACAGAGCACAGAAATCCAGCTGGAGGAGGGGAGGTGGGCTTGTTTTAAATCAGTGATCAGTGCGCAAATGCAGGCAAACTTGTGGACAATGTTTCTCAGATGTTGAATTTGTGTTGTAAAGCTGTCAAACATATAATCATTACTATCTTGTTTACACTCTATATTTTGCCAGACACAAGCTTTGTATACATGTATATACATATGTGCTAATGTACTGCTCCAGTGTTCTGTAGGAGTAGATGGAGCCTTGGTAATTTTGATTTATCCTTTTCAATGTTATAGGTTCAAGGTGTGAAGCATGAGAAACTCCAAACAGTCATTTTGTTGTGCAAACCTGTGTTGCATAAGGAAGAATTAATTACCTTGTACCTTGTTTACGTGCCAGGATTTGAAATCATGCTTAAATGGAATTTAACCCTCACAAAATGGAGCCCCAGTCTGGCTGGCGAGGGCATAAAATGGCTGTAGGGAGCACCAGGGCAGGCAGTGCCAACAGGGAGCCTGTCTGTGCCACACAGACACAGACTAATGAAACGAGCAGACAAGCTCATTCATTCCTCCTTTAAACTGTGTGTAACTGAAAGAGGAAATATCTAAGTGAACACAAAAACATGCTCCAAACAACAAAAAGCCACATTCAAAATAATAAAAGAAAAAAGTATCTGATTTTCACTATGAGTCAGCGTCTGCTAACCACACATGGGTGTGGCAACGCTGGACTTTGTTGCTGTAGCAACACAGCATACAGGTTAGGCAAATAGCATGTGTCGGCCATGGCTGAGGTCCTGAGGAACGTGGGCTTGCTTGCTGCTGCTGCTGCTGCTGCTGCTGCTGCTGCCATGGGAAACCAACCATCACACAGCAAAGTCTGACACAGGATCCGGACTCTGGCCTTCCTGACTGGCTGCCACAATGTGCGGATTTGCATTGTAACCTGAAGAGACCGAGGCTTATTTTTAGACAGGCATCCTGGCAATCAGCCTCAAATAAATTACAGTCGCACACAATGCAGGTGCCTCATCACGCACACGTACACATACGCTGCCACAAATGCATGCAGACGCTTAAAAAGGTGATTTATTGTCCTCCCTCCCATAAAACTCCTCCATCTGGAGAGAATGAATCAGTTGCATTCTTTCTCTCCTCAGAGCGGGAAGAGAGAAATGACTGCAGGAGTTGCTTCTTTCACACAAGAAAGACTTGCAGCGAACCAACTTACAGTGGTGTATTGTGACTGAGGAAAGAAAAGGTCTGTTCTCTTACAGCTTTACAGTCTCAGAGTTTCAGACAGCAGTGACTTACCATCATTATTATCCCTGTCTGACTTTCAAAAACTTTTTTTCACAGAGCTGAACCGCCCACAAGAGGGCTCTTGGAACTCCATCTTGTGGGAAAGAATAATACAGCAACAGCAGTAATGGAAAATGTCACATTTTAAATTCATGCTGCTGCCCTTTGACAGATATTTTATTTGTAGGAAAGTAGTAAGAGTAAAGAGTAAGACTCTGCCTCGGTGTAGGAATCAGAAAGGTTTTTTATTTAACACAGAAAAGACAACACTTCCTGAAATCCATTCATTCTAGAGCTGAGAGGTGAGGACAGAGCACCGCCCCAGCAGCATAACACGTATGATGTCAACCAGATCCAGAGTTATAATTATAACTTTGTATTGCTCTTTTGTGTTTATTTTGTTTTTATTTTGAGCTTTTAATTATTGTATTTTTTTTTACAGAGTGGGGTTTTCTCTTTTGGTTTCGTTTTTATTGTTTAAAAATGTTTAGTTTTAGTTTTGATTTTATTACTTTCACTATAACTTAGTTTTGTTATTATAATATGAGGGTATTTGTGAGGTCCAAAACTTTAAGTCAGAATAGGCATGACAGCACAAAGAAAACACTTGATCACACTTATCCAAGTCTCAATAAAGAAATGTATTAATTCCCTCTCAAGCTTCTTGTGTTGACAAGAATTGCAAAAACAAAACTCAAAGACAAGTTTAGTTTTTATTTTTATTTCAGTTAACCTGAATGTCTATTTTTTCTCACACTTTGTTCTAGTTTTTAGTTTTAGTTAACTATAAAAAGTTCTACAGGGAGGGTCTCCATAGAAGGTCTGGATGGAAAAATAATGGTGGCCAGAAATCTATATGCAGAAATAACACCTGGTAAGCATGAATACACTGCTTATAAACTTTTTTTTCATTGCTGCTTTTTATGGATGTGTACCCCATGAACCTAAGGAAAGCTCTGGTTTTTGTGTGAGTTGCAGCTCCTATGCAGTAAAGTATAATTACTGAATAATAAAAAAACACTACAAAATGTACTTGACGTGTCCTTTCATGCAACGAAGTACTGAAAATATGCAAATCCCACACTACTATCAAGTTAATAAAAAAAAAAAACCTGCGGGGCATGATAGCCTGTCTTCGCTTGTGGCTAAACCACAACACAACAGCACAGAACTTATTTTGCAGGTACAGAGCTTCACCCACTGGGTGGAGTTAGACATGAAAATTGCTCAGAATTGAGTTTTAATTATGTCTGATTTTTGTTTTTGTTTTTTTTGTTTTTTTAATGCAGCGTCATCTGTCAGACTGAAAAGAGTCCAAGGCATGAACTCTGGGAAATGATTAACCACACCTTCAGCTACACTGCAGCTGTAATAATAAGGTGTTAAATGATAAAGGGCATATCCAAAGTACAATA
This sequence comes from Ctenochaetus hawaiiensis, assembly GCA_029783645.1. NCBI lineage: Eukaryota > Metazoa > Chordata > Actinopteri > Acanthuriformes > Acanthuridae > Ctenochaetus > Ctenochaetus hawaiiensis. The sequence continues at coordinate 17,067,728 of JAPZDY010000025.1, forward strand.
AACTGGAAGCAATAATAAACATCTACATTAAGCCACAACAATTAGCTTGTATTAATCAGGTTATCTCATGTGACATACACCATGCAGGGGCTGGATTACAGCCCCTCCCATAATGTAAGTGCAGTAACTGCTGCAGTAGATGGCATTTTGCTTTCCTCTTTGCTTGCTCTTATCAACATGACTGGTTTGGCTCCATATCCTGTTTTCCACTGTGACACCTACAAGTAAAACTGCTGCCGTAAAGAGAAAAAAAAAAATCCATCCAAACAATGGGCAGCTTCCCTTTCCCAGCTGCAATAAAAAGCCAGTGAGCAGTAGGAGCGGCTCCAACATTTAACAATGCAGGGGAGTCATTTACCACTACTGGCACAAATACTGTCTCAAAAAAAAAACTCTTACATGAAAGCCAAAAGAAGCAACTGTTAGTGTATTAACAGTTTGTCCTTGAGGGTGTGTGGCCCCTAAGGGGACAAAATAGCATAGTAGCTAGAGCCAACAACCTATCAGGTTACTCCCCTGACAAATGACAACTGCTCTGGGTTTTACAACCTTCCCCCATTATATTTGTCTTAAAACAAAACTGCAGAGTGAACTTTTAAAGAGTTTATTGTAATGAATCCATCAGTGAATATGATGATAAAAGGTGTGGGGCCAGTCATGCTGTTGGCACACTTACACTGTTGCACAATAAATAATTGTAAGGACAGTACACCCTTGTGGTAAACCTGATCCTTTCCAGTGAAACAGATGTGCTGCAGGGGGATTAAATATAATCAAGTATCAAATGGTTTTAATAGCGGCATGTCCTTTGAAGGGAAAAAAAAGCTAACCTGTTGGATCACCTTAAATGGTCTGCTTCGTTTTGTAAAGCTGCCATGTGAGGTGTTACCAGGCTTCAGCAAGTGTAATTACTCATCCAAAGGTGCTGATATGTGAACCAGTGTGAACCAGAGCTCACACAAGGTAAGTTGGGCAGAGAGATATCTGCACTATCACATGATCACCTTTTGTTCAAACACCTCCAGTAAGAAGTTCTGACGTGTTGAAGAACAAAAAGGTTTGCTATTGAAGTGACACTGACACACATGCGCACACACGCACACACACATTTGTGGAATTTTTGCTTTATGAGTAAAGTTCAGAGTAACTGAACTAGCATTGTTTGTTTCCACCCAACCCTTCAACCCCACACATTCTTGTCAGCCACATTTGATGCTATTTCTCCTCTTATCAACCATTTTCACTCTACATTAGCCGTACAGCAGATATAAAAATAAGCAGACAATAAACAATGACTCCTGGAACGGTCATATGTTCACTAGATGTGCCACTGGTCATCCTCTCCATGACACACCCTGAGCTTGTACTTCACTTGAGGCAAAGCAGTGAAGTGACCTGCTCTGCTATGGGGGCAAGGCAACACCCAGGTGTTAAAGCCCCTCCAGGTTTATCATACTGACAGTAAAACATTCCAGATGTACCTGAGAGGAAAATCATGGTCAGTGAGAACAGGTTTAAACCCAACCCATCAGAGCACTGTGACTCTTTCAAGACAGCCAAAAATCCACCTTCAAGGGAGTATAATATCTATAAATCACTGAACTATTAAAGCAACTGTGTCATTTAAAGTGCATGGTGTAAAACAGGGTAACAGATAAGTGTTGTTTACAAAGGCCTGCAGCCTCCAAGCTAACACATTCAGACCAAGACTTAACTGAACCTCCAAGGTCATCTGAGGCCAGTTTGATGACGGAAATTAGTGTAAAGCAAGCAGGACTCTGGGGATTACAGTGACACTGCAAGTGGTGACAGAAGAGGTATGAAGAGGATGGTGGGCATCACCACCAGAGATTGTTACATCTAACACAGTGACTGAGGGTTTGAAAGAGTGGAAGGATAAATCATGAGACTTTGGCTGAGTTTTAATTACTTTTGTTTCTGTCGAATTTAAATAAAGTGTCTTTTTAGATGAGTTAACAAGGCACTTAGGCTTGAGACAGGATGGGTGGGGCTAGCTGTTTAACATGCTAACTTTCTGTGCATCTCTATATTTCAACACTGCAGAGATAACACCAGAACTGTTCATTTTGACAATGTGTCATCTCATGATGATTTTAGTTGTTTTTTTTTTACTTTTTGAACATAAATTCTTGCCATATGTCACACATTGGTGTGACAGACAAATGTCACATTGTAGCTAGATCAAAACCTAGCTATGTTAACCAGCAAAGTTATGACAATAAAAGTTTTTTCATCAATTCTCTACTGACCCCATAAGACTTAAATGCTTTCATTCATCAGGCCCACAAAGTAGAAAACAGCATCATCTAGCCAGCTAATAAACAAACATTAAAAATGCCTTCTAACTAGTCATGCTAGACACATCTATTAATCAGAGTACTTATTAGTTCAGATGTTCAGGATCATCCTCCAACACTGGAACAACAGAGGAAAGTTCACTCACCTGAAAAACAGACAGAGAGAAAAGGCTACATTATTTTGCAGTCAGTGTGGATAAAAGTTCATTTGTATGCTCCATTACATTTCCCACACACACATTATTCATACTGTAATCAGCAATGTTAAACAGTAGACAAGGAGGGTTAAGTGTTTTGCATGAGCAGAGCACAGTAGAGTGAAATGGCCTCAGACAAGATTACAGTCAAATAGGTGCATTTTTTTTTTTTCTCCAAGCGCTGGAACACTCTGGTTTTAATAGCCATCCGACAAAGACTCCAGCAACAAATTCATTATCATGGTTGAGCCTTCAGGCTTATTTTGTATCTGCTAAAATAATCTTTGAACCAAAGAAAAGTGAGATCTTGATCTCCTAAATCTCTCGTACAAAGAACAAGCAAGGAAAATCAATGAATAACACACCCAGGAGGCATACTCAAGTTACCTGGTTAACATCGCCATCTACTGGACAAAAAGGATAAAAGGTTGCTGAGCACAATCTCAATTTACTGTGAGTTACTTGGCCACCACAGACTGATATGATTTACAGTGTGGTCTGGACCTGGTCAACATGAAAAGTGCCTTGAGACAACTTTGTGATTTAAAACTGACTTGACTCAACCAAACCTTCCAAACTCATTCAGGATATTTGCGACTATTTATGTGGACAAACTGAGACAACGACTGGAAACTAGGACATCAAACTCATTTGATCAGCGTCAGTTAATGAAGTACAGGCTATCTACATGTAGAAAGGGAGCACTGAGCCTGAATATTTACAACCTGATCTGATTCATGTTCTCAGAGTAAATTAGAAGTTTATATCCTTGCTTTCCTTTGCAGAACATTAACAGAACACATGTGTTAACAATTCTCAGCAAGAAAAGAACTACAAGTTCAGCACAAAATGTTCAGGATTCATAAAAATTGGCTGCTAGCTTACAAATGTTCCAAACCTCCTCAGTGGGCCGACTATTTCAGTTGAAAGGCTCAAAGTTTACAGCTGTCCATTTCACTAGGGTCAGTCCACTCTGCCCCCCGCACTTACCACCCACGTCGCCTTGCTACTGTGCGGGTCATACCCCACATACGCACCAACCTAGTTTCCTGTGCATGTGAGTTTCATAGGAATACTTGCTACCAACCATCAGCCCTGCTAGTGTTTCTTCTGTGTAACCAACACTGTGTTAAATCATCGCCTTATGACACCAACGATCCTGGACATTTCCCGTTCTAAAAGAGGAGCTGTCTAATGTTTGGTATGGTCTTTAACAGCTGCTTGTCATTGCTGAAAGGTTTGTGGTGAATCTTTATGGTAAATATTTTTCATAATATGAGTTAGTAGGTTATATTGAGGATAATAACATTTAGTGGGCAGCATTTAATCTTTTATGGATTTACATTATATTGGTTTCTCTTTAATAAATGGTTCACATTCTGTGGTTCATTTTAAATGGTCATGTCTATTTTTCAGAACATAACACTCAATAAATGTGAATCCAACTATCTTATTGCTTTATTGCTTACAAAATACGTGTACAGAAGAAAAAAACAACAACAAGATTGATATTTAAACTACCGTAAACCCAATTGTAATAATACTGAACATTTTTAGTTGAAGTTGCAGCTGTTGTAGATGCCTAGGGCCGCCAATGGTTTTATTAAACAGATAATTATGTTCTCAAATTATTTTTTATTTGGTCTATTAAATGTCAAAAGGTGGTGAAGATCACTATCACAGAGCAGCTTTTAGATTTGAAGTATTTAGACTGTCTGTCACTTGATTCAGCAAAGTGAAAAATTTGATTTGTGTCGCTCCAATAAACAGACATGAGATAACAATTGCCGACAGGATCCCATGATATTTTTTTAGCTTGTGAACTTATCAAATCCATATCAAATACAGAACAACAGGATGTGGGAGCAAGCAGTCAGACTCTCCTCTGGAACATCCCATGGTCACATTTCCTGGATGGACGGTTTGTGACGTATTACAAATCCATGTTTCAAGGACAACATCATGGGGCAAAGAAGCATTATATGATTAATTTCTCCAGCGGTCTAGTTCCACACTTCCATTACATTGGTGGAAAGAAGAAGAAATGTCAAACACAAACAAGCAAAGGCCAAAATATTTGGACTTGAAGTCTGTGAAGTCTGCTTTAACAATGCTGGATCCTACAATTCCCATAATACAACTCGAGTTAAGAGATCATCCCTGAGCTAGTAGTCCCTCACTTCAAACTTAATGCTCCAAATCTATAACTCGGATTTTCTGATCAACATTGCTGAAGTTTTCAAGCTTTGGTCAAAGTCATTTATCAGACTTTAGAAAGCTCTGTAGAAAACAATAATACAAAGTTTTTATTGATTAAATAGAAATATCTAAAAAAAAAACTTGTAAAACCATATTCTTAATCAAATTCTGATAATTTACTTTCTTCAGCTAAAGTTTGATACGAGATTTTTCTTAAGCTACTATACCTTTTTTCTGGACATTTGAAATGTCATGAATTTTTTGTTCTTTGCTGCAAAGAAAATATTCTTTCAACAAATGACTTTTGCCTCTTTTGTGTTTTTAAGAGTGTCAGTCTTTGTTCCCTTTATGAGGAAAGTATATATTTTATTTATTGAGAGAGTTAATTAATTTATTTTAAAAAATTATGAGCAGTTGCCACTTTAAGATTTTTTTGTCCAAGATCCAAGTTGTTTTTTAGCATACAATTATGCTCTAAGTAGCCAAACTGATAATCAAAAGCATGAATCGATTTATCCTTCGTCAAGAGTCAATGAGAGTGCAATTTATGCAGTGATAGGAACCTTCAGGGGTGCACAGCTTCAGTTTTTTGTAGCACTGCAATGGATTATTTTGTAGCCCACTTGGGGGTGGAGACTGCAGTCTAGCACTGTCCAAAAACAGTAACAACCTAACACACACTTCTCCAGTGGAAACGGACCAAGAAATTTGCCCTTGGCTTTTCCTTTCTGTTTAAACCTCCACCAGCCAAACACTCAGACAGAAACACACAGTATTCCACTTCTTCTCACTCTGTGGGAGGTCTTTGAATCATGCTGCAGCCTGATGGAAGCTCAGTGGGAACTTTTTTCCTCAGTAATCCCAGAGAGTGTGACAGCAAAAGGCCTTTGAGTAAGAGAAAAATCCCTCCTCTGTGAGCTCTGTGAGCTCTGGAGAGTCAGCAGCATGGACACATCACACTCAGCAGAGCACACACAGGGAAATATACTGCTCAGGCTGCTGAAACACAGACGTAAAGTAGCAAATTAAGGAGCCGCGAGTAAAGACTAGACAGTAAATCTCTATAGGACCACATGGCCACAGTCAGCATCCATTCACAAGTGAATTACATCACAAGAGGTTTGATTCACCTCTCATGCAGCATCATGAGATCAGAGGTTAAAGCTGAACATTGAGAAGACAAGTAAAAATGCATCACTCGTAAGTGGTCATGTCTGTGCTGCCTTAGCTCAGGAATTACAGGAGTAATCACTTATCAGTCACACAAGTAAGTAAGTGGAGTACTATAACTTTGTATTGTCAGTGATTTTTGATGTTTTGTATTTATACCATTGAATCTACATGTATTAAGGCCCGTAATTGCACATTTATGTTGTATTTGATTATTGTTTTCATCAAATTGTGCAAATATGTGCTCCAGCATCCAAGGATTACTGCATATACGCTTGCAAGGACTTTGTGTACAAATGAAAGATGTTACCTCCTCTCGTGGAGAATAAAACAAACAAATTCCTGACAAGTCAAGGAAAATGACATGTTTTGAGGATCGGCCTGAGGACGGTAAACCTGTAGTCCCATATGGTAGACACAATCATTACCAGCTTTAAAGCATGTTGTTCCTGCAAGCTCTGACAGGAAGAGCAAATAGACTTCAAAATATGGATGACACACTGATCCAGTGACAAACACAGAATACAGAGAAGAAAATGTTGTGAAGACACTTAGAAGAAAAACCAGACAGTTTCAGCCTCACAGGGTCTTCAATATAGAAGACACTTGGAGGCAAGAACACTGCTGTTCCTAAACAAATATGTCTGTTTCCCTGCATCTCTTACATTCAATTAAAAAGTGATGCTGAGCTGCTCTATGACAGCATTTAAGTTTTTTATGTTTTCTTACAGTTTAGCAGAATGATATTTTAATTATTCTTTACATCTTTTGTCACTGTGTTTTGAAATCTCACTCCTCAAGTCATAAACATTTTTTTTGATCAAATTAGCTATACAGGGGGCTACAACAAGATACAAGAACAAATTATTATCATTTTACAATTAGTTTGTAGTTTCTTCGTGTCACTTTTGAAGCAAAAAAAATCTTAATGGATTAAAAGTCTAAGTTCATAAATCTAAAACTAATTTTTATGCTTGAGTGCAGATATGCTTTGCTCATATGCTCTTATGCATCACCTCAGGCTGCACATTCAGTTGTGTTACAATGTATTCATTGTTGCATAGCAACATAGTGTAATAGCTGCTCGATGATTTACTGTAGTTATTAAATTTCTACATACTCTCAACTGATTATCTTGCAATGCATGCTAACGTATTGTACTCCTTGTGCTCTGACAGAGTTACCTTTGCAATCATATGATTCTCCATCAAACAGAACAAGTGACTATCAATAAAGAAATGGTCCTTCAAGATAGTATCCATCACATGTACATATGTAAATATGCTTTTGCATTATCTGTATGAAATGACAGAATGATGCAAGTCTGTTTCAGGCAAATTTAGAGATTTAATCACCTGACTGAATGCATTAAGTCCTGTTAATCCAGTGTTGACATAAAGAATGTGATTTGCCATATTACCTGGTTCATTGGAACCAAGAAACACTTGAGAAACAGCTGCCCTGCAATGACGTGGTCACATCTGACAATTACTTAATGTCCATCGTCTCACAGGTGGACAGCATATCGTCCAACTCTAACAGGTAAACGTAAAATCACACAGACACCTGCAGCGCATTTGCTGCTGCTTTATAGTGTGACCTGTGTGCAGTCCCACCCACAGTCCAGAAATTCTTCTCTCCGTCTGCTCTCCACCTGTATCACTTTACCTCCTGGCTTCGTTACCTGTCTCCTTTCTCTCCTTTCAGCTGCTCCTCTGTTCACTGACAGCACTCACAACAGTGTGGCTTACCTTTGCTTGAGAAGAAGGCTTCCATGCTTAACATTTCTAGTGAGGTTTAAAGAACTTTGGCACTTCAGAAGTTACTGCAACAACTTTTCCCCAACAGCTTTCGTTCACAGCTCTCCTTTTTTTGATCTCAGTATGTCATGCCGGATCTTTGACTTTCTCTCGCTATCTCTGTTCTTTCTCAGCTCTCTCTTTCAAACATGTCACGCCGTGTAGATCAACAGAATGGGAGTCCCCAGCCCTCCCCCCGCCTGCTTCACAGGTCAGAGACGCCCTTCATAATAATACCTCTGTTCATGTGTATGTGTGAGCGTGAGAGTGTGAGATTGTGCACAAGGCTGAAGTGTTTGTAAAAGAGCTAAAATTTCACAGCAGCAACAAAGGCAAACAAAAGCTTGAAGTTGAAAAGAACAAAGAACGTGAGCGAAAGGATAAAATTAAATCTGGCATGAGCACTCAGGGTTTCAGCTCGACAAATGAGATGTTTAATTCAGTAATTACAGCCACATTAGGGCAAAATGCAAGGTTTCCATGCAGCTCTGTCTAGGACTAAAGATATTGTCACCATTTAATGCACTGTGAGAGCATGCCAAATGCTTTCTTGCTCTGCAGACATGCTGAGAAGAAATAAAAAGCCTGTGTGACCATCAGACGGACAGAGAAAGAAGACATTTTCTGATTAAGGAGACAATAGCGTTACAGATTGAACAGACACAAGGGGCTGCAGCACTGGAACAGGGCCACATACTCAAGTCTCAGTGAGATACGTAGCTCTGAGAAGAAAAGAGAAGCGATTGAATATGCATTGTGTAACACACTGTAAAAAGAGGTGTGTGTCAGTAGGGTAAAAGAGTGTCTGAGTTATATACAGCCAAAGTACCCAATCAGGCCATTTCATTGGGTCTACCTAAACTCATCAGGCTAAGAATGCTAAAGCTGTTGCAGGTGAATGAAATACATCCGTTACATGTCCAACATGCATAAAGATTTGTATCCTGCATGTCGAGTAAACCTCATCCTTATTTACAGTATTTGTCTGCGTGCTGTAAAAGCTGCGTAGTCAAGCAGGTGTTTGGCTGAGTGTTTCTGCGGAAAGGGTTAATGATTAACACTCATACTCAAATTGCAGCATAGCACCACACACTTTAACCAGACATAGAGATATCAAGTGGACCCTGATGAGAGAGCTGTGAATGGAGGACAAAGATAAGCCTTCCACATTGTTACATTATTACAGATGATGAATGGAAGTTTTTAAGGTAAAATTGAGGAAAATTTTTCCCCTCTGTTAAAATAGCAGCTAATTAGATCTACCTCGACTGGACATTAAGGTTTAGTTTTAAGATAATGAAACCTCTTTTTGCTCTGGAATTCATGTCTGACTTTAATCTGGGTCCAGTTAGTACACTGATCTACCTCCGAGACCAGAATTTCATTTGTCGAACCTCTTGGTCCAGTTTCTTGAGAAGAATTAACATGTCTGAAGCATTTAAGAAAAAAGACAGAGCGTTTGTAACAGAAAGTTGTGTATTTAATATCTTAGACATTTCCAGGGCTGTTTCCATTAGTTCATATAACACTGACAATCAAATTCAAAGTCAACATTCGACCACAGAGGCTACTGCACGTATGTCAGAGCTTTGAGTTTTGCGTGGGTTGGATGGGCGGAGCAGAGGGACAGATGCCAGCAGACTGTCACTGATGATGATTGCACCTAAGAGAGAACTGGAGGGGTAGACTGGAGCTTTTGGAACGACCTGGAGTCACACGACTTTGCCCTGATCTGGAGCTATTTGCCAGCAGGAAAGAGAGAGAGTTCATTTTTTAACTTTTTGGGTGGTGATGTCATAAAATATGATAACAGACATTTGAGGCTTCATTCAAAACCTGCATCAGAGGTTTTGTATGTCAAAAAAAGACTTTGGTATAGCAATAATGTTTGTTTTACTGTTCAACTGTATCTGCACCTTGTATTTGTGGATATGGCTGTCGGCTGTACTGTACTTTCAGATTCCTCAAAAAAAACCCATACTTGGAGTCTATGCTATTATGCAGCTAAAACTGTCAAGCTCATGCATATTTGCAGAGGTCCTTAAAAACTGATGATGCTAAAAATAGGTTGGGGCAGAACTGAACTGTCTTACAGTAACTCTAACCCAACTTTTTTAGTTAGACAATTATTTACTTATTATACTTACTGTTGTGTTTACAGCTTGTTGTGCTGCCCCCATGTGGCTAAGGGAATAAATCATCACAGGAGAGATTTTTTTTTTTCTTTGAATCCATTAAAACCATATATCAGTTTGCTTTTATAGCACTTCAATCACTGATTCTCTTCTTAAAACCCATAACTTATAAACAATTAACCTCATCAAGCACTCCAATGATATCATTCACCCAGGACCCACACACACACACACCCACCCACACACACAGCTTTTATCTTCAGCGCAAAAGCCATCAATGTGAGGAAATGACAAGCACAGGCAGGACTGATGAGGATGATCAGGGGGACACTAATTGAAATCACAGCAGTGGAGCTGCCTATCAGCTGAACTACACTGCGAGGTCTTTCCCCTGGGTCTCACTTACACCAGAAATAGTGCGACAACACAGAGGGGAAACTACCCATGATGCATTTCCTAGCACTGGTGCAGGGATAACTATGTCAGAGGAATGTCCTGTATTGTGTGTAAATTGCTTGAGGGATTGTGGACAAGGGTGTGAAACGAGATGCGTAGCGACCATGTGACAAACGGTGCTGATGTGCCAGGTTAGAGTGAGAATAACAATGTGTAAATGCAAGTAAGTGCACTGTGTACTGCTTAATAGGAGAGATCCACAACACATGCTGTTGTATCACAGTTGAAACATGCCAGATAAAAGCCTGACACACAACAAACAACAAAGGAATTTGATGTAATTCCCATGTGGTGGATTACAATGGAAATAGGAGGAAAGAATGGAAGAACTTTTCCACAAGTAAACAATACCAATATTTACACCATCCATTGTCCTGTCCTATCTCCCATAATAGACCACACAGACTAGACCACACAGAAGCCAAATGATCTCCGTAGTTTGATCATTTCCTCCCATTTTTGTTCTGAAAGTTGTTTTCTCACTGAGGGCTTTTAAATATCTACTAAGTCCAATGTTTTGTTAAGTTTTAAAAGCACAATGGAGGAGAGATGAATTTATTATCTGTAAATGACAGCAGAACGGGGGAGTTCAAACCTCCACCCCTCTGCTCCTCTGCAATACTGAGACTTGTTTTTAGAGTTTGGCAGGGTTGAAAATGTCACAGAAAATATATTAAGTAGAGCATTTTTTTCTTTCTTTCTTTTATTTTTACAGCATTAATATTAAATGATCACTTTTTTAGGTACCATGAGGAATTCTAACTGGTTAATATGCTCAATTTTGGAGTCTCATTTTAATATACAGATTTTTGTTTTTGTATGTTAAGGTGACCACAATAAACAGATCTTTAAGAGGTGTTTGAGAAGTTTGTGGCTTCAAGTAGAAAGAGTTGATTTATACGCATGAGTGGTTCAACTCAAAATTTTTTAATGTGAAAGTTGTTTTTTTTTTGGCTTGTTTTCAGGTAGTTGAAAACTACATGCCAGCACTGAGAAAACGTCCAACAACAACCTTCCCGCAGTCATCCATGAATGTTATTTTGAAATCTGACAAATAACTGTCCTCTCCACCAGAAAGGGCTCAGTGTTGACGTTTTGACAGTGCTGATGACATCATTCTGACTAAATGTCTCTCTCTTTTTGTGCACATTTGTCATGTTGAAGTTTGAGAATGAGAATTAGAGGTTTTCTTTGCCTGAAATGGTATTTTTCATCTTGAAATCATGAAGTCATGGTTCTGATTTTGGCCTCATGTGACACACACAAAGTCACACTTTTAGGTTGAGATTCTGTGATAAAATTTTAATCTAAGAGACTATCTTTATACTCTGTGCATATGAAATATGTAACAAAACGGGAGTGATACTTTCAAAAAGACAGAGAATTTGTTGGTTCCTTTTAGGACCACAGGATGAGATCTTTTTTGGCCTCCTTCACAGGTTTGACTAAATATTTAAGAAGTTTTTTTGCCAGCTGACTTAACCACTTTATGAGTACTTGTCTCTGTGTTTATAATGTTAGAAAGTTTGCTATCCACTGAGGAAGTTAAGTTTTAGGGAGCTGAAGTCCTAACATATAAGTCACTTGATTGTGGTGAGAAATGTGCATATCATACAAGTTGTTTGTTGATCATCAGTCTTTAGTTGATAATTCAAATAAATAAAAGAGGGGTCAGAGTAACTGCTCTTCAGGGGTTGGTCCGTGAGTCACTTCCTGCTTGATATAACATCTAGTTAAGCTGCTGTTTTGTTATCAGTTTCTGCTACCAGTCAGCCATTGGAAACTCAAACATTGGCATGGATGCAGATTGGAGAAAATCCGACAGTCAAGCTGTATAATGACTTAACTTCATACTGCTGATGATCTTTCCTTAGTACAAAGTCCAAAGGCAGTATAATTATCTTCTTCAGTCTGCAGAAAATCATAAACTGTCCTCCCAAACACTTATCTTAGACCCACTGAAGCTTTAATTAACCTGGGTCTCATTCCATTCCTCTGACTTGCAGCTTTTGTCAAACTGCTTACTGCCATTTTTGGCGTTTTTGGCAGTTAGCTGTCTCAGATCAAAGATAAATGTTTGTGGTCTGAGTTCATCTTCTGTTTTACTTTAGAACTGCAGCCAAGAATGGATTACATTCATTTTTAGCCTGGCTACTGTAATGCAAAGCAAACATATCCTTTTATATTAACATAAAAAGGCAGCTATGGAACTGAAAGGAGCTGAGACATTTAGTCAACTACTGTACTTAAATATGATTTTGAGGTACTTGTACTTTACCAAGGTATTTCCATTTTATGCTACTTTACACTGCTATTCCTGGCATTTTAGAGGGAAGTATTGTACCACTGTTATTTCAAAAGCTCTATTAATAAGTAAATTTGTACATTTAGATTATTGATGCAAATGTCAAATCGAAAAATAAGTGATACACGTCACTGTATAAATGGTATCACTATATGGAATGTTGTCATTTAACGCAGCTTGTTTGCAAATGATTTTTTTCTGTGTTTGTGTGTGACACAAAGTCCCATCTTTTCTGGGTTTTCTGGTTGTTTGAATTGATATATGTTAACATCAATTCATCTATTTATCATTCTGAAATGGGACATTCTGCCAACTTTTGGTTATCTAAGTATTTTTATTTGCCAATGAGTAGTGTCACATTTTTGTATTCATAATATTTTAACTTTCTCTGCCAGAGCACCTCTTCAACAAGGCAGAGCAGATTAGGTACAGGGCACGTAGCACATTTTCATATCATATCAGCAGTCTCCTTCAAAGCAGTTACAACTTCCTAAGTCTTAAAAGCCCCTTGCAACTTTTCCTTCCTCCCTTTGTGCTCCTATACAAGACCTGGATCCAATATAGAAACACTTAGAGGACACAACTGATAGAAGAGAAAGTGAGTAAATTCACTACAGTTGCTATGACAGTCAAATAGTACTTGAGAATATTAAATGAAAAACTAACAGTGTTTGAAATTTGCAGTCACATTATGGAATTATCACTGCATTCAATCAAAAAAACAAAATTACCATAAATTTACTAAATATTTTTGTGGGACAACAGGCAGCATAAACACTCCTCTAACCTGCAGGTATGCAACTGCTTCCCAGACTTATTTTGATAAATTGCTGTACAACACAAAACAGGAAGAGGGCACTGTTCAGTCAACACATGCAAAGCTAAATGACAGGTAATAATATGTAAATCAGTGTTAGTCCAGGCAAAACAGTCAAGTGAGGCAAAAAAAATGATTAGTGTCAGCTGCCTCATTTATGCTTCTCCAGCTGCTTGGCCATCAGCTGGCAAATTATATCCACACAGGTGTTCAGTTTTGCCTTTTAGATTTACTGCTTCACAGAGTTTTTAAGAGCACTTTAAAGCCCTTTTCTCCTCCAAATACAACTGTATAAAACAACTATGTCACTGTATACTAGGAGAGGGTGAAAGATAAAAGCTTGATGGAAAAGTGTCCAAAATGGGGCCTTAATTTTGTGAGCTTGGCAAATCCTTCCCTTGCACTGGTATGTCGTATGAGTTATTCTGAATTTATTAAAGTAAGTTGATTAGTTTTTGAAAAAAACATGCTATCTTAGTCCTGCACATGGTTCATTGTATTAATCCTTCAAACTATCATCCATACTGTGAAGTATACAAAGAATATATCAAATAGAATTAGAGACAGGGGAAAACATTATGCCTGCTTTACATCTACTTGTTAGCATCACCACGGTTAGCATGTTTGCATTGACCCTTAACATCTAAAAATAATTAGGTTGCTGGACTTCTTGTGTTTCTCAAGAGGCAAGAATTAAAAGGATGGCTAAGTGATGATTAGATGGAGACACCACTGATATGCCTAACAAACATAAGGTATATTTCTAACAATCACATTAGTAACATGCTCACAAACAGGATGATTCACAGACCTGAGAGGCATAAGACACTGAAGAAAACATTGCGCATGTATCCCTCCCTCACTCACATATACATACAGTGGTCATGCCACTATCAAGTACCACAATTCAAGGTAAAAACACACAGAAGACATGCTACTTCTGACTATGATTCTCTGTTTCTGTGGTACATTCTCAGGTTTGAGAACCGACACAGGCCTCACACTGTCCTGAAAACAAACTGTGTTCTCTGTAATCAGCACAGTGGTGATAATGTAACCACCAGTTTGTTACTGGGACTGCTCATCCAGGATGTGTTATGATGGCAAAACAGACACGCACTTAAAAAGAGTGTTCAAGCAGTCCTGCAAAAGCTGACACAACAACATGTGATTATCCGAAAAGAGAACTAGGAACACCTTGTGTTCTGTGGCTTTGACATTTCATACAATTATTACTTTGTGGTTTAAGGGGGGGGCATAAAATCCGAAGAAACAACGGTAGCAATTTCAGGGTGATATGACAAATCCAGGAGTTATCTTCCACAGGTTTGAGGACTCTTACTCATCACAGCTTACTTGCCCTGCGTCTCAGCACTCAGCTCTGAGGTACCTCCGTGCCTCCCCTCTGTTTACCTCAAATCAGACATGACAAACAGGACAGTTGCCAACTTTGGCAGATATTGTTTTGGTAAGGAAACAGAGGTGCAGTAAAATATGTCAGAGGGAAACAAAGTCTGTGGAAGTGTTCTCCACAGGGCAAATATGAGGATACGGTCTGTCAGGCAGGTCAGTGGCTGAAATTCTTTGACTGTGGCACGGAAACAAAGGAAATGGGACAGCAAAAGGAAAGACGATGGTATGAGAAGCTACTACCTGAATATAGTCAAAAAGATCAGGGAATTCCCTCCGACTCTGACTAGTGTGTGTTTGATGGAAAGTATGCTGACTGACTGACTGACCATTTGTGTGTGTAGAGTGCACTTGACTGAGCATAGGGACTAAAGGGCAAGCTTGACGCAGACACATGACAGATAATATTGTTTTTAGCAACAGTTAAAGGAAGAGGAGGGGGATCTTTGTAACCCCTCTAAGCGCTCATAATTTTAAGTCAGTCAGGCAGGAAGATGGTGAAAAACATCATGCTCACACAGTCTTTAGACAACAGTGAACAGGAGGTCTCACACATGACGTGGCCTCACTCTATTCTTCATTTCACAGTAATGGACTTCTCATAGATCTAATGGGCAATAGATTTGCTGTATTTAGATTTGTAATTTTGACTTTGCTCCTGTTGCGCAATATGTGTTGCTGTTTGTCACACATTGAGTACACTAGTATATTATTTTTATTTTCTGCATATTAAAACAAATACATAATCAGTAACATTTTCATTACATAGAGGCCTTGTTGTATTTTGTCTCCAATTAAAATAAAATAGTGATAGAAGCTTTTTTTTTCTTGCATCTATCTTTGAAGAAGCACATGCATCTGCTGTATAAATAAAGTTTTATTAGTACGGATTTCTATTGATCATGTCATGATTTTTACAAGTTTTGACATTTGTCTATTTAATGTGTCAGGCAGTGTCTGAACAGACGGGTTCAATTGCATCAGTGAACTAATGTACAATAAACATTAATTGCTGCTCACTACACACTTTCCTGTAGCTCCCTCCAACTGCTAGTAGCTGCATTTAGCTTGATAGTTTAATTAGCCATGCAGCTAGTGGCATTAGCTAAACAGTCTCGCTGAAACCAGAGCTGTTTGTCACTACTGAACAGAGGTCAGTGTAGTGTTTTATGATACTTCTACAAGAAGTGCTGCTTCATAATGTTGAATTATAACAAAAAAATAATTAAAAAAGGGATTCACTACAGCTTTGTCTGCATTTATAGACATTTTATCTAAGGAGTGAATTCCGAACCAACTAGCCTCCATTAAACATTAGGGCTGAATTTAGTCCTTAAACACACAGATTACCTTTAATTTAAGAGATTACACAGTCAAATATATAATGGAATTCCAATTCATCACCTGAGCTTGTAAGATCAGGCCCTTTCACAATAAAATATCAACTCCACACCCATGACAGGATAAGTAGAACAGAGATGAACACAGGGAGGATGCATTATCACTTTCCTCTACAAAAGCCAGCTGTTAAACTATCTGCCATAGGCTGGGTGCAAAATGACAGCAGGATGTGATAGCTCTCATCTTAATGCACACAGTAGCTGTCTGTAGATATCTGTCATGAGACAGAACACGGAAAGGCCACAGGGATTTTATACGGCTGCAGATCTTCACTCAGGAAGTGCAACTGAGACCGAAATCGATCCGAGGATGAGACACAGTGGGGGAGACAGAGAGAGGGATGAATGGGGGGATCACATTAATTACACATACTGAACATCTGACAGTTTCCTGGAATCATACCTCATGACCTAATGGCAGTTCACATAAAAAGGCCTGTTTCCTGGAGAGATATATCACACCATGTTCACAACATCTTGACTCTGCAGATTAAGAGATCTGGTGTAAGAGCATCAAACACTGAGGTGCTTCACTACTTAGGTCACACACATTAGATCCTTTTCCAACTTTTGCACTGCGGTGGGATACAGAAAATAGCTTCCTGTAAGCGTAACTGTGCGAAGACTCACACATACTGTCTACAATAAGAGCCCAAGTGTCAGACAGTGACACAGCTGTGTTTACATGAAGTTTTATTCTGGGACTCTGATGAAACTCACAGTCGAGAAACTCACTTAATGCAATCATCTCTGATGTTTTCATCATAAATACTGTCTGCCTTCTTCTGCTGTCGGGTAATGAATTAATTCTGTGATCAGATCCATGATAGTATAACCAGATGGGTGGGTGATGGCTGTGGGCTCTGTGTCAGGTCAGGATGGTGTTCATTTATCAACAGGAAATCAATATGAACGCCGCCATCATTATTTCACCCTGACAGCCACCAGCCGCACCATCACCCATCTCTTACTGCTAGGGAGTGGCATCATGACATCACCAGATCACATTTCATCCTGCTTTAGCTCTCCTTGGGACTTAAAGTAACATTTTGTAACTACCTTGTTCTAAATTACTAACTTAAAAAATCATTTTGGTGGAACACAATAGAGGTCTTGTAGTCAGAAACTTTTCCTGGCACCAAGTCACATAAAATCTTAATTTTATACATCATATTGCTTTAATCTGGAGGTCTTGAGTGATATTTGTTACAGTGACCTTAGATTTGGGCCATAATATACGGTTGGGTTCTTGAATGTTGTACTTTGTCTGGATGCAGGACACATTTTAGCTCTTGTCTTTGCCAACCACGGCACCTACTGCACAAAAGGCTGTTGAAGAGGGCGATGTTTCCGTTTAAAGTGGGGTTCCTCTCTGTTTTTCTTTTACTAATGATTCTAAGGTTTTTATTTCTTGCTTTCATATCATCATAGGAAACTCTGTAGGGGTTTGGTGCTCTTTCTGCAAAGCCTGTAAAGCACTTTGGTGCATTGTTAACTTTTCTACACATGTTAACATGACTTGACTTGCTTTGAGGTCTTATTGAAAGGTTGCTTGGTAATATGTCTATCAGCTCACACTAGTTACACCTACAGCACTTATAGACTCAACAGCCTTTTTGTCATCAAGTTCGTCTTTTATCTTATTTTGTCATCTTCTTCTTCCTCATCATCATTCTTATCAAAGCAGCAACGCAAAAGGCCATTCACAGTTTAGAGCAGAGATCTAATTCTTAGCATTCTCCCGTTAAAGAACAGAAACTGGAGCAACATGTGCGCATAACTTGTTCTGAGAGGTAAAACCTGACAGGTCACATGTTGACGAGACGTAACTATAGGAACGTGCACAGTGATGACATGAGTAAACATTACAAGCAGGGATGACTGTTCCCTAAAAAGAATGTTTGCTGACAAAAAGTGCAAACATTTTTGTTGACAGTCAGAACTTTCATTACCAGTGATAATCAACAATTGTGTGCACCGTCTTTACCACATACAGTGACACAGAGAAACAGATGAGCACTGATAGAGATCTTCATTCATTAAGCACAGCCAATTTTAGTGAGAAAAGGGGATGGCAGACTTTTCCTGGGAGGTTTGCATTGCAAATGTGAGGTCTGGCTGTATGTCATTTAAATGCCTGCGTGCTTTTCTCCTGCAGTATTTGTCTGTTGACACAGGCTGATATACACTGAAAAGCACAAAAGTGACAGAAGTCAAGTACACCAGTCCAACAGAGACGAGAGGAGCTCATTCTCTGCTTTTATCCTCAGTCACCTACATTTAGTTTTATACTTAAAGATATCACTTTAAAAGATGAGTTTAAAGTTTCTGAGATTAGGATATGATGTATTTCCTCTGCTTTTCAGACAATGCCTGTGTCGGACACCCCTCCCTTCCAGCCTTCCCACTGAGACACAATAACACAATAAAATGTCTGCCTCATTCTTTGCTGTCCAGCCTGTTACTTTCATGTCACATTACACACAGTCACGTAACCACAGGCTAGAATCTAAAACAAATAAAAGCAAATACCTTTAAGAGAAGTGATCTCATTTTGGATTGACCTGGGGTTGTCCATACTGACTTTTTGGCCTCCTTATGAAGAATGGTGATTATTAATATTGTAAATGTTGATGTTGAAGATTCAATCGTTTGGCTTCCTTCCTGTTGAGCTGAGGTGAATACCTGAGTCTGAAGTTTTAATCTTTTCTGCCTCTCTTTGGTCACTTTACTCCTCTGTCTGCCACTGCAGGTTTGCTGACCGGGACGCTGCTCTGTTTTGGTTCCTGTGGTACACCATGTGCACACACTCACTTACAGTCCCTCACACACACAGACAAACAGTGTGTAGGCATCTGCACAATGCAAAGCTCCTCCCTAGTCCCCTCCTTTTCCTCCTCCTTTACTTAAAGTTGGGCTTTTCATTGAGTCACTGCAACACAAACTCAGTCACTCATTGAGTCAAGCGGCTACCTGCTCTTCCACAAACCAGCTTGTCAGGATATACAGTGGATTATCTTTTAATCACTCCACACTATGAGGATGCAATAAGGAGGGAGTCTGCAGAGGATACAGATAAATAGAAAGCAGAGGGTGGAAGCAAGTTCTTTTGACTTTTTTGGAAAAATACAAAAAATTATTCAGAGCACATCTGTGTGTGTGTATTGGTTTATGTGTGTGTGTGTGTGTGTGAGTGAGTGTGTGTTCACATAGAGAAACAGAACCCCAGTGCCACACCCAGATCCCTGCAGTAATTCCCAGGATGAGCCTGCTGCTTACACAGACCAACCACAAACATATGGGGAGATAGAACAACTCTCCCTCTGATCCCTGACCACACCAGGCTTAGTGCTAATTACACATTTAGCACTTGCTGGCATTTTACCACATTACTGTGAGCAACAAGGCTTTTCTGTAACAGTAGCTAATGCAAGATTAAATATTGGCAATAGCACCATAAAATATACAAAAACAATAAACAATAAGCCCACAGTCTTTGGAGAAATCATTATAGGAAGAATAGATTGAGTGTGCACAATGTATTAAAAAGCTAATTCATTACAATATAATGCATATTAAGTATTGTCATGGAATTACTGTGAATGTTTAATGAAACATTTCCTCAACCGCATCTCAAATAACACTAATGTTATTGCTGGATTAATTTAAAGCTGCAATAAGAGATTCATACTGCTCACTGTGTACCAAAGAGCAAATCCACTTTAGCAGGGACATAAACCAGTTTTTATCCACTGTAGCTACTGGATTTGTAGATAAATAAGGAAAAAGAAACCTTGAAAGTCAACTGTTAAAATAGAAATTAGCAAAAAAAAGGACATTTCAAACATGTATGTTTAATAAAAAGGAAATGAAATCATTAAGCAGCAATCCCATTTCAACACTGCAGATGTACGCCAATTGAAATACAACCTTTGAGCAAAGGAAGAGGTACAGAAACTGGCTTAACAATTTCATGTTTGCACGTAGGCTTACAGTGTACTGAAGAATTTAGAGCTTCTTCAAGGTTCATTAAATTGTCACGGGGAATATATTCACAACAAAAAGTGATGTCCCTAACACTTGGTGTTATTTATTGCCAGTGAAGAAATATAGAGCTACATCAGATGACTAAAAATGCCAGGATCAAAATTACTTTTATCAGCAGCTTTTTCGCTAACTACAAATCCATTGCAGTTACAGGACCCCTACTGTATTGTACTGAAAGCAATAAATATTTCCTCAAATCTGCTGAAAAGCTTTCAGTGTGTGTATGAGACTTGGCACGTCAGCAAACAATCTGGGTCTGATGTGAACAAGTTTAATCCTTAGTCGATAAGATACGTCCTTTGTGCTGATGGCCAACTGACTTGATTGTTAGGCATCAACATCCACCACTGATCAAGGCTCATCATCACCAAGGAAGCCCTGCTCGCACCCCGTAGCACAGACTGCAGTCAAAGCCACAGGAAGTGGACTAGAACGTACAAATTCAGAAGAAAATATGTGATGGCAAATCAAATGCGTCCTCTAATAATCTGTCAGCGTCGGCCTCAGCTCGGACAGCAGGAGGCCTTGTTGCAGGGCTATTTCTTGATTCAGCTCTTGCACAACCTCTTGTACATAATAAAGGATGTCTGGAGGAAATGACAGACACATTTTTGGCAGCAGGGTAAAATTGAAGTCTAGCTGTTCTGCTCAGTCAAGGAGAATTCAATCATGTGTGTGCGTGCATGCATGTGTGTGCATGTGTGTCTGTATGTGTGTGAAGTGAAGTGCACTGCTTGTAGAAGTGGTTGTGGCAACTGTCTTAGAGTACTTATTGAGAATTTGTTTTTGTACCAGACACACACACACACATACGTACACATCCACACATCCACAAACACACAACCCAAATGTGCTTTGTGTGTGTGTTCAAGTGTCTGACTGTTTGCTTTGGCTGACGTCAGGAGCCCTCTGGACCAGTGCCTGTCCTTCTCTTTCCATGCCCGGCTCTTGTCAACGTGACATGTTCCATTAAAGACGACCAGAAAATGCGAACAAGGAAGCTTCTGCGTAATTAGTTATTGAAAATAGACAGCACAAGTATGAGCTCTATAAAGTACAGGGTTAGAGTGTATAACGTCATGTGCACTGGTTGTTGTGACTCCATTGTGTTTCTAAGGGTAGCAGACATTACTTAATCATGCACTGTTACATGTAGAAACTGTGTTAAGTCATCAATAAAAACCATATTACATGCAGAAACAGGAGACACTTAACAAATACTAAAGCATAACAGTAAACATGAAAAAGAAAACTGACTCAAATCATAAAATTTTTATCAATAAAGAAAAATAAATGTTGACATGAACAATGATTGGACATAAGAACTTGATACTGTCTTCATGTGGATATGCTCAGCAACTCATATGGATCTATGAAAAGAAACCCATTTTATTCTCTTGATCTATGAAACAGCCACCCAAAACTACAATATTCAGCGTCTCATCCAGTAGTGTTAGACTAACATTTATAGTTTACTGAAAATAAAACAATGAATGCAACAAACAGCTGAAAAAAAAACAGCACTCTGACGTCCAGTTATTGTTAATGAAACTTAATATTGCAACATTATTACTGGATGCTAACTGAATGCTAGCGCTTCTTTTAAACCAGTGAACAGTGCCTTTTCTTGCCAAGAAAAGACAAGAACACTCCAAATCACTAAAACAAAATTAAATTTAAAAACTACACTCAAATTTCCTAGATGACAAATAGTAACTCCATTTTGCTCACTCAAACTGCAAAATAACTATACTAAATATTCTTCTCTTATCAGTTCAAGAAATGAGCAGATTGTCTGAGCAGGTTTTACTTTGAGACAGGACTCATGTTTATTTGTTTAGTATTGAAGTGGTTCTATTGTGCTGTAGCAGATTTGCCAACACCATTCACATTAAAACACTGCCAGCAGCTGGATAATCAATCTCAGATTATGTCTCTAATTGCAGAAGTAATTTCCTCACTTAGAGAGAAGAATAGTGGGACTAGCTGGATGCAATAAAAACGTATAAACTGTGTCTGATGAAGAGCCAGAGGGAGCTTTGGTCTGACATGTTTCGCCAGATCGTCTTTATTTGTAACAGAATTACTTCATAATGTCACCGTCTAAAGGAATATTTTATACAGATTTTGGCGGACAAAAAATCACCTTGACCCAATGCTTGACATTTGGATTGTACACACACTGTCCTTTGTTATCCTTTCTAATTTTTTACAGCCATGTAAAACAATCCATGCCCCGGGAGATGCTCATAAGTGTAACAAACACAGCTCACAATGTCAAACACTAACTCTTCAGCAGCTCAAGGTTAAAGGAACCAATCCCTCAGCCTCTCACAGCGTTTCATAACTGGGTCTTGTGAGGAATGGGAGTAATGAGGAGCAGGGCTTTTGTTGTGCTATTCCAGGCTAAACTGGAGTTATTTGCTTCTGTGCAGTTTGTGAGTCCAGTGCAGACTTTACAGCAGGATCCTGCCAAACTACACAAGAGGTTTTTTTTAGCAGGCAGTGAGCCTGTAAATTGCTAAGGTTTATTTGTGAGGGCTTTCTGTCTTCACCTAACTTCTTGGTAACAGCCAAATTCAGCGAGATTCCTTCTCTTGCTTGAAGCCTGCATGTCTTTCATTTCATTACCTTTTTCAGCAGTTATTTGACATAAGGAGCTATATTTATAAAGATTTTTTTTAAGTTTTTAAAGACAAATATTGGGCTTATTCCACACTCAAAAGTGAAAACTAACATGACAGGAAAGAAAAAAACATGTGGCTTAATGTCACTATGTGACACAGCTTCCATACATAAAAGAACTCTGTAGTTTCTGACTAGTAATAGAACTTTATTTTGCTTCTTATGAAGGCATACAGTATATTTTTTATATGCACTAGTGAAATTCATATTGAAGTCATGAAGCAGAAAACTTGTCCAGTTGAGTTGAATCCTTTACGATCATCAAAATCCTAATCAAGCCCTGAAAATTTCAAGCACTCTACAAAACATGT
>JAPZDY010000025.1:17093252-17110229 GCA_029783645.1 Ctenochaetus hawaiiensis
AAGTGAGCCAATAGGCTATAAGGGCCCACTACAAGTCCCCGCCCCCTCTGCAGTGTGACACTTGCTCCGCGCCTGGTGTGAGGTCACTCACAATAAAGAGCGTCCTGTTTTGAGATTGGGACAAATTACAACTGAGGCGGACACTGGAAGGTTCTGCTCCAAGTCACATCCTATTTGAAGAGGGGAGAAGAATAGGACGTGAGTTAGACTGTTATGTAGTGGACGAGGAGCAAGCTGGGGCTCCCCGAGGTCCCCCACCCACGCTCTGACTCATCAGCTTTGACTCAGAATCAGTTGGTTGGAGCTTGACCGTCACTGGAGAGATGCTGTTATTTCTGCTTTATTTAGATTCACCCATCAGCTACTGGAAAAGATAGCTAATCTGTGCTTTAATTAAAAGATGATCTTGGAATCCCTGGGATGCAATGAAACGAACCTTAATGTTACCTGCTATGAAATGGAATAAGATCTTATCTGATGTTATGAAGACAATGATCCACTAGGGGCTGTGCTTACTCTGTAAAGCCCTAACCGTTATGAGGAGCAGAAAGAAGAATGGCTATTACTACTTTTATGACCTTCTCTGTGCTAATAACAAACAGTACAATGAAGAAAAGATAATGAACAATACATGAGGACTAAATACATAAAGCCTTATTTAAATCACTGCAATCTCGAAGGCACTGATAAGTGCTGGAGTAGTTGAACACTGTCACAGGAAATGTCATCAATTATGGATAATACACTTTGTAGAATAAATATTTCATAAACGGGACACATTTTCTTTCATACTCACTAAGCCTGCTGTGATTCTACAGGGAGAGACAGAAACCTCTCTGGGACTTTTAAGCTGGATGCTCACATAACGCTGGAAACACTGTCTATGCCAGGCAGTGCCTCCCCTGGGCCTTAAGGGAAAGTCCACAGAGCTGGCAGTGTGCATGTGCGTGTGTTGGTGTGCGTGTGCGTGTGCGTGTGCATGTGTGTGTTGGACAGAAAAGCATGGTGCTGTTTTGGGCTCCCATCTCCATTCAGATTTCCCTGGTGCAGCAGACTGTTGTAGGCACAACACAGAAGATGTCACAATTCGCTATGAGGAAGAAAGTGAAACTTGTCATTGTATTTCTGGGAACCGGACCACATCAGATGTGGCTCATGAGCAAAAATAACAAAGTGTGTGATTGAGTCAGATTTGTCTTTTAATGTTCCATCAAAATGAAACTGATAAACTAAATAAATTGAAAGTGATAAAACAAGGGATGAAAGAAATGATTTGTTTTACTTTTGAACATACTATAACTTCAGTGCTATAATTACTCACTATCTTTTATGAAATGTTTAGTTAATTGTCTTTCAGCTTAAATAAATGTAATTTTACCAGATGCAAAGGCAAGGTATGATAAAGGAGTTTAATCAAAGGTACCACTGCTACTGATAATTTCTTTGTCCACTATTCTATTCTACTACTCTACAATTTATTGTTTCATTAATTAATTCAGTCTTTTAATTGTTTAAAAAGTTTAATGTTGGATAATTTATTCCCAAATAATTTTAATGATCTATGGATTATTTCAGTCATTTCTGACAGTTGCAGCTTTTCAATCTAAAAATTATCAATTCTCCTCTGACCCATCTGATATTGAATGAAGCATATTTGGGTTTTAGACTCTTGGTCAGAGAACAACAATTTGAAGGCATCACTTTGACCTCTGGAAGATTGTGACAGGCATCTTTTAATATTATCTGGCATTTCATTGACTAAACTTTTAATGTACACAGTATATTATGGCATGACTGCCATTAACCTGAATATATTATCATTTGAGAAGCAGAAACCGGTAACTTTTACTTAAAAATATATATAAATGATTAATTGATGATCACATCAGTTGAAAATTAATTTTTTGTTAATGTGCTATAAATTTTAACAACTGTTTTAGCTCAAATCGAAACAGTTTGCACCCTGTGTTTCATAAGGGTA
The DNA here is from genome assembly GCA_029783645.1 of Ctenochaetus hawaiiensis. NCBI lineage: Eukaryota > Metazoa > Chordata > Actinopteri > Acanthuriformes > Acanthuridae > Ctenochaetus > Ctenochaetus hawaiiensis. Next base: position 17,095,234 of record JAPZDY010000025.1, read on the forward strand.
TGAGTACACTCCATGCTAGACTGTGGCCTTTAGGTATCGTGCCACTGAATTGGCAGTGAACTTTTTGGAAGTCAAACATAAAAGTCCTGAGGCCCACTGTGACAACAGGCCTCCCATCTCACCTTACACATGTCCCTTTATCTAAACAAGCTGCTGCTGAGCGTGGAGTCAAGCACATGCCAGAACAACACTAAGTGAGAAAAAGACAGAACCCCCCTGCTTGTTTATGCTTTTATTTTCTCTTAATTCCTGCTTGTAGTCTCTTATTGGACCAAGTTTCATTTCTGCACTCTGTCTGTCTACGTCCTGTCCTCCTTCCCTCCCTCACTCTCTGAGTGCCTCATCATCTTTTTCTGTCTCTGCTATGCATGACAGGGAGTTTCTGCTGGAGGCGCCACCCTGGCTACTGGCTGCTACACTCTGTTCCCAGGATGGGTGGTGGGACTTTTCCTACATGTCAGACAGATTTACATCGATTGAGAACATTCAGCTTCCCCAAAATTGACATCAACATCTCTGTCTCTATTTAAGCACTGAGACTAGCTGTCTGCTGCCTCCTGCTGTAATCACACAGAATAGATATGCTAATCCTTGCACTGAAATACAGCAGACTCTTTCTGTCTGGAACAAAATGATGGCGCTTTCCATTTTCAGACTCAGGACTGTCAATTTTGAACCAAAACGTACTATCAGTTTAAAGAAAGTGTATAAATGTATTAGCTTAAGAGCCCAACAGGCTGTGCCGGACTTTGAGGCAATTTTGCCATACTGGTTAAAGTTGGTATTGCAACCTCTATCACAAGATGCACACTGGTCTAAAATACATATTTCCTACATGATCAGTAGAAAATAAAGATCTCTTTAACAGTGAATATATTTTTTTGATCATCACAAAATGACTTTTATAAATAAGATTTTGTGCAACCACTTTGGATATAACACCATAAATCTAAAAAGTATTGATCAACAAAGGAGTCATGGCTGCCTTTTCAAGAATTTAACTGTCTTAACTCTAAAGTCAACTTGTTAAGGAGGTGAATAAGGAGAAAAAATGAAGGAGGGGGGCAATTCTACAACATATTATAGGATTGTGAAGGTGGGTTGTGCTTGAGGTAATTTAAAAAATTCAGTGGTAGAACAAGTTACAACTCTGAAGTCTGAGGAATCTGACTGCGTCTGAACTCGTGACCAGTACTTTCTAATGGATTTACCTTAATACTCTGTACCTTTATGTATTTTTTGCTTTTTTGTCTTTCCGTAAAGCCCTCAGTAAACTCTTATTTATAAGAAAACTAATCCATCTGTCTAGATATGATATAACCTTTTGTACTTTTGAAGAACTAGTTCAGCTGTACATCGTGATCCTTTGCACAGCTTTAAGAACAATATATACCTCAACCGAGTGGGTAAAAGCGTGTATGTTTATGTTCATGACCATCACTTGTGGCCTTCAGCTGTGAATTCATGGTATGAATGTAAAGGCCAGAGATGGATGATGCACGCAAGAGGTCAAGGCATTCCAACCTTTCATGTTTACCTCGAGAGTTCTGCTACACATCAAGCGTGTGTGTGTTCAGCCACAAGTGTAATAACAGCTGTGACGACTTAATGAGAGAAAGGTAAAATAGGGCACACTGGTTTCAGTTCATATATATACACTTTTGAATCATTTCAAACACAACTTTGATTAAATGAAAGGTTGCCACAGAGCAACTGGAGCCCGACCACGCTCATGCGTTTCCCGACACAAGTCAGTTCAACTGTGTCAAAGTGCAGCAAGAGTAGCACAGGAAGGCCAGAATTAGCAGTGATTTTGAACTTTGAGATAAGAAAACAAACAGGAGTGGGTTTTCCAGGGTTGATGCATGAACTGTGGTCACAAAGAACTGGCACACCCCTCAGAGACCGAGAGGTCAATGGACGCACAAACTCACGAGAGTCCCTGTTTAGTTTTACAGCAGCCTATCATCTCTGAAGCTGCTTTATCTTTGAATATCTAAGTCATGCCTTTTATGTAACGCCAGTTTGTGAAGCCCTTTTTGGTAAAACCTTGAAGCCAACCACACCATCTAGGGTAGTTTTGAACCAACTGCATCTTTCACCGAAGCCGTGGAGAATACAGTCTGTGGAAGGTATTTGGAGTGGCTAACAAGCTGTACTCCTCCATCTTTGGTTCCTTAGACCAAAAGAGATTAAGTGATCTGCTAACAGAGTAGAATGTAACAAGTTATTCCTTGTGGCATGTTTGTAGAGCCCGATGGTGTCTGTGTTTTGTGTGTGCATGTGGAAAGCGCAGCGCAAAACTTAATGTAGGATGTGTGTGTGCGTGCGTGTGCACATGGGGCACATTCCCCCCGTTGTCAGCTGTGCGGGGTGACCTGCTGTGACATTCCTGGCCCGTGTGGTGACTGTCACACCGGCCGGCACCAGTTGCCCTGAATACCATTGACAGCAAATAAACTCATTGCCTTTCAGTGTCAGGAAATGACCATGCTGACCAAGAAATGCACACACACTTTTGCTCTCATCATTACCTGGTAATACACATTACCACGCGCCAGATCATGTGCGAAGGGTTATTTCCATTATTACTCACTCTGAAAGTAATAACCCCCAAGTCTATTTAAGTCCCTTTGGCAGTGAAGCAGAACTGTTTCCACTTGCTTTGGCTTTCAAAAATCTGGACAGTATTCAATGTGAATAAAATTGCTTCAGCTATCAAAAAGTTTTTGTCTTCCCTCAACAGAGTGCTCCTTGACAGTGGACACAGAGATTTCCATTAATTTCAGCCACAGTGGAACAGATGGTACTTCAATTACTGTAAAAGTATGTCAAACAGCTTGTACACTGTCTGCTTTCACAGAATCTTGTCCTTATTTGTCTTCTTTCTTTAAAAGTTGATGAAAATTGGCCAGTGTTCATGGTGACAAGAAAAATTCATGTCTGGAATACACAGAAAATTTGGCAAAATAAGTTTTAGGATTAAAATCAAGATCAGAGCAAACATTTCATTTCTGCCCCAACCTCCAAAACTCTAGAGGGTAAGAGGCCAAACACCTGTCAGCTGGCATTGAAAATAACACCTCTAGTGACAAGATTTAAGAAATTCCAATGTTTAAATTTAGAAATAATATTCTTTAAGACTTGGAAAGGAATTGTGTTATATCACTATTAGCTGAATGTAAAAATTGTAAAAATGAACTCTATCTTTATACAGTATCTGGACGACTCTATGAGGTTAAACACTGTACGCCTGCAAAAGTTCTACGCTTTGGGAAAAACACACCATTTCTTTGCATTACGGGTTGAAAAAAATGAAAAGATTTTGCCTCATCCCCTTATGAAAAGAAGTAAAAGAATTCCTCTATCGTCTTTTACAACCTGAGCACAACAGAGTGTAATCGGTTCTCTGCATTCAAACCATCCCTGAGCAGCAGTGGGGAGCCACCTTACGGAGCCTGGGGACCGACTGCAGCTATAAGTCTTAGTCAAAGACAAATGAAAATAATAAAGCTATATTAGCCATCTCCAACTCTCTCACTCATTCACATACACTGTTATGTTAATGTAAACACATGCAGGTACTTCAGTCTGGATTTAGAGATCACTTGAGAGGGAGGGTTGGGAAACGAGGGGGAGGGAATGTGCTTTGGAGGTGGTGACTCCTCTGCTTTTTAGACCTTTCCATCTACAGTAGTGTGTTGCAGCAAAGGCATGCATTTTAATGTGTCTGTGTGAGTGTGTGTATTTTTTTGTGTGAGTAAGCGTCTCTGTGGATGTGTTTATTTTCCTCACAAGCTTTTTCATAGCTAATTGGAGCCTTGAAGCTGCAAACCCAGACCAATGCTCGACCTAATAAATTGTCAAAGCCCTGCCCAGCAGAACAAAGTGGTGGAGACACAGACTCTTTGTGTCAGGCACAACCCAGGTGTTAGAACCCCAGTATTTTCCACACAAATGTGTTTTCCACACTTTTTTTTTCCCTCTCAAGCCACAAAGCCATGTGTTTCAGGCCTTGTAAAAATTCAGGGAGAAACTCTAAACGCTTAGGCTCCTGGTTTGTGTGAAAGGAGCAGCAGTGAGGCTCGGGGCACATGTCCAACCCTGGTGAGCTGCAAACTGAAAGGTTTGGTGCATGGAGGTATAAGGAACGGACAGCTGCCATTCATTCTGCTGGTCAAGCAGTTCTTCTGCAGTTTAAAGGCAAACAAGATGTCAGATTAAATGGGATCATCAGTAGAGTCGGTAGCAGACATTATGATCTACAGGACTGCTGCACAGCATTACGCAGTGAAACAGTGGATACACATCTGTCTGACTCAGCAATATCATATATCCAGGCAGCAGCAGGACCTTGACAGGTGGATTCTGAGTCTAAATGGGTTTTACCGTATGTGTGTGAGGTCTATAAACTTAAGCATTACATTAGCTTATTAGGGTAAAAGGTGGATCTGAGTAAGTGGTAAGAATTGTGGATGTTACCTATTTTTAGACAATGAGAGGTAACAAATTAGAAAAAATACTGCACCATATTATGTCCTTGAGGTTATGTCAGACACGTGAGGGAAAGATGACATCTGAGAAAAGTCTGCAAATAGTTTGACTTATAATGCCAAGAGAACCTGCATGCTTATTGTGATATCAGGGAAAAAATGGAAAAATACTTCAGAGCCAAGTTTTCCACTGTTATAAAAACTTTGTTTGAAGCAGGAAACAGAAGAAAGGATGGGGGAGAGTTTGCACATTTAAGCCCAGTTGGATACAGGTGCAGGACAAAAGGATGTCAATACACTGTCATGTCCAAGCTCCTAAAATATGAAATGACTGAAACATTTGGTGATCTTCCTTTCTCCTTTTCTGTTTTTAAGGGAAGTTGTTAGATAATAAGCAAGGTCGAAAACAGGTCATTCGTGTAACTAGATTATTTAAACTATTGTTTTGTTTTTGTGTGTCTTGACCCATCTGATTTTTTTTTTCTTTTCCTACAAAAACCTCAGAAATTTCTGCTTTGTGGAATTTAATATCATCTACTGGTGGAAACTAGGGAAATCCAAAGTTAACTTGAAACACGGAGGATTATTCACTTCAGAGACACAAACTCATCTATTTCTAAACAAACTATTTTTCTCTTGGGAAATATGACATCAGAATGAGTAGAAATCAGACCTAGTGACACTGCATCTCTGTTGTATGCATGTAAGTATACATTTATCACTTACATCAAACCTCAGCATTCAGCTTCACTCCCTGTCTCTTGCAAATCTTTTCTTTCATTCACCTCCTTCTTTCCATAGTCTCTCTCTCCCTCTCTCTTTCTCTATCTCTCTCTCTCTCTGACACACACACATTCCTTCACTTGCACATTAACAATCATAAAACACCAGAGATTCAAGCATGAAAGAACAGAAAGCCTCTGTTCTGCAAAATTGTGTTGTGTTGAGTGTTTGACAGGAAGGCCGATAGATTGAGGGAGCATCCCTATGGAGCGTCTCTCTCTCTCCCATATAAGGCTCAGAAGGAATCCCAGCATAGTCATGCTTATCAAGCCCTGCCCTGAAGTAACCTTTAACTTAAGCTCTGTGTCACTGCTGATCTATCCCAGGCAGCAGGATGCTGACATACATGAAAAAAATAAATAGCAAGAAGAAAAAAAAAAAAACAAGAAGAAGAAGAGTGCAGAATAACCCACTTATTTTTTGGCTGCAATTTGAAAACTCTTACAGCAAAGCAGCATGACTAAACTGTCATGGATTAGCACTTTATGAACCACACACACATATATACACACTACACAGAGACACACCCTGTGTTATTTTAATGTGAAGCTTCATTTCAGTCGGTGTGTTTAATGAAATACAATAACAGAGAAGTTCCATTACAGAGTTTTTCCCTGTTGAGTTTGAATGGCGGGTAACTGGCAGCTTCAGCTCTAAAAATTGCCCCATTTGGCTGTAATGCACTGATGGGAAATGTTCTGAAATGTCATTTATATATGGACAGTTCAACAGATTTTCTACCAACGGCCTACTTTCCATGAGCGTTTCACCTGGCAATGACGTCTGTGTGTGACTGACCTCAATGTGAATTTAGCACTGTGTGTTTGGAGTAGTTGTGGCCATGGTGGGTTCCACCAAAAGAGCAGCTCAGTGGAGTGAGAAGGAAAATACACTGCACATGTCTAACAGATTCTACTGGCACATAAGACCATGTTTTAACCGTTATGTTATTTATTTAATTGTCTTGAAGTTGTGTGTATTAGATGGCACATTCTGTTGTTGGGCTTTATCCTGCAGCTATGCTAGCAACAAGGCTCTCAGCAATGAATTATGTTGATGGATTTCAGCAACTTTTGATAACCTCAGACTTTTCATTTCTAAAAGTTATCAGGTCAAAAGCAAATTTTACAAAAATTATAAGTTAATGGTTAAATAAAACTATTTATGCTTGCATTAGCCCTCAGTGTGTTTGTGTTTAGCAGTAATTTATAATGTTGGCATACGATTAAAACTAAGATTAAAAGACCAAGACTAAACTAAACTAAGATCCTACTTGATTAGTTTCATCATGTTAGTATTGTTGCAAAAAGCAAGTTAGCGTGCTAACATTAGCCCAAAGCACCAAAGTGTTTAAATACAGCCTCACAGATGGCCTGAAAAGAGTTCAATGGTCTTTATCTGACAGTTAGTTGGGATGCAAATCCAGCATAGAAGAGGGAGAGATAAATCTTAATACTTTAGGTGGAGGCTTTAGACCCAATGCAGCAAAGCCTAACAGGTTGAATGTTAATGATTACTCTGGTATGTCTATGGTTACAACAATCATAACATGTTAAATGTAGATAATAACGTTATGTGTGGACCTGTTTGTTTATAATCTTACATAAGCATCAGAGCCACATTACTGTATGTAGAAACAGAACCAGATAAGAAAATTACATGAACCATCACCTCAACATCTCAGAAAACACATTTCCTGGCCTCACACCACAGCATAAATTTTTACAGCCACATGGTCAAGTGCTTATCTCACTGGCTCTCACTAGTTTTTCATTTTGACCTCTGTATTAACACTTTTCAACCTTTGGCAGGCAGCCAACAAAAGACGGAAATTTCATAGTAAAGATGGCAAAAAGGATGATGTCATCTATAATTTTCAGGTGTCTGTCAGCGCTAACGTAACTTTTCTACTTGATATCATTTTTCACAGTGGAGGGACAGGAAATGAAAAGATCTCCCTGACATCAGAGCCAAGTTCTGACATAGTCATAAGTGCGTGAAGGGGAAGCACGACCTGCACTCAGCAGCTTAAAACAGATACACATCCAGCAGCAGGTTTTAAAATATACATTACTTGAGCATGCAAACACACACACATGATCAGTTGCCTCTCGCCTTATTATAAAGTTCATTCATCCATTCATTCATTCACAAATCAGTGACAAACTACTTCCCACAGCACTTCTCACCTCACACAGTGACACATACTGTAAATAAAATCCACTGCAGTCATCCATAAAGATAGCTACGTTGTGTGTCTATACTGGGTTAAAAGGTGCAGCTATAATAGACACCTTCAAAATCATTATATGTTTATTGCTATATTGGAAAGATTGAGATTAATCATAATGGTTTCTATTCTTATTAGACCTTCTCTTTTATTCTCTTTTCAGGCTCTTTTATGCACATCAAAGCCAGACTATCTTAATAATTTAAAAATGTTTCATTTTCTCTCCAGCCAAGAAGAAACTGGAATTTCAATTACCCTCTGTAGACAATCAAGCGTGCCAAAAATAACTGTTTAATTGACCAGCTGAATATGGCCACTGCTATATTTAGGGGTTATTTTAAGCTCTGTGGGGCATAGGACAGGTTCTTGCAGGACACACACTGGGGCAAAATATGGATTCCTGCCATGTCTGTGCACCCTCAGCAGTCCACCCGACAACATGAACAGGGCAACCCCCCCACTCAGCCTGCCCACTTACATCGGCATCAGCTGCTAGCACAAATTGCATTAGAGGACAGCAGCAAGACAGCCAGGCCTTTACCGTCTAGCCGGCTACAATTAAGAGGAGAGCAGCGGGTTACATTAGACAGGGCAGACTGACTAAGTGATTTTAATTGCATTTTATCCCATTTGGAAACTATATCTGATATTATAACCAGGATTATATTTATTATCTAGTGTTTTTTTGTTTTCTGAAGTCTCAGCTTTGTTTTATATTACATTTCCTCCTGACGGGATGTGTGTACCAAAAATCATAGCGATCCACCTGATAGTTGCTAGGATATTTTAGTCTGAACCACATTTCTCCTCTGTGGATCAACAGAAGGATTAACTGCAAGTGCTGATTGTTTTAGTACATATAAAGAGATGCTACTTCTTCACTACCTTTTCAGCAGTGACATCTAAAGGAAGTATAGAAGCACATTATGCCAATGAAGGGACAGTCCCTTTCCCCGAAAGTCAGAAGAGGCTCACAGTTCCCTGATAAGCAAACATCCACAACTGGAAGCTGTGTGCTGTATCTAGAAGTCACCAGTTATTACATAAGCAAATGATTTCTATGCATGGTAGCATGTTGAAGATAGCTTTCTAGTGTCCAGTACAGGTTTTACATAATATCAACCTGTGGCTCTAGCCTGAGTAAAGTAATCCAAATGCTTTGGCACAGGCTAACAGAGCTGTACTTTTAAAAGGGATCCCTTTGGTCCTCCCACTGTGAGGAATATCTATCCTAACATATCTCTGTGTAGATCTTGAATAAAAAATTGGTTGACTGACTGGCCTCAGTTTATTTTGCTTCGAGACAAAACCAGTATGTAGAGGATTAGGGCAAGGTCAGGTATTTTTGACGATTACATTATATGATGTACTGCTTCAAAGTACCAGCAGTAAGAACAAGGTTGACAAGTCTCATCAAGTTAAAGTCTTTCTACAGTATTTTTACAGAACTGTGGCTGATGTAACTGTATCCATCATGATTTAGTAGACTGTTGCATTACATTGCCAAAAAAATACTGTGTGCGATACATGTTTTTGAGATGAGAGAGTAAATGTAACAAACTCTCTCATTGGCTGTGTCATCAGTGTGCCTTAATAAGGAGAGCAGGATCTCAGAGGAGCACAGAAGCTGTCGAGGACAGAACACAGAGGAACGTCTGGAACATAAACACCTGCCACAGAGCTCCTGCTTCCCATTACCTCCTTGTGCAGAAACAATATTGAACAAACACAGAGCTCACACGCACACACACACACAATGCATACTTCTAGTCAATTCATTCTGAGGTTATCAAGTAAAATGTGATATCATTGTTGATAAGATATCAGTATCACCTTTCTACCACTTTGCATGTTACCTGTACTTGTGAATACATTCTAGAAATCACTTTCTCATCATTCCTCCCCTCCTTCCATAGTGCTGTAGTCAATAACATTACCAACTCTGGCTCTATTTACACATGATAACAGTACCCTTTTGTTCTGCAAAGTTAAATCTAATCCACTACCATAATGTAGAGGCAAAAGGAAGCCATGTATTAGACAGAGGTGCGGTTTGTTTACAGTAATTAAACAACATTTTCAATTGACGGTTCACAGGTGATAAAAACGCTATGTAAGGCAACATTTTCAAAAAAAAAAGATGAGATATCCACATAAATAGACCCACTGACAACGAAAAACATGCAGACATGCTGATATGAAGAAAACAAACGACAGTGATTCAGCACAAACCCGGTCTACAGATTTGCACAACCAGAGGGAGAATCTGAAAAAAATAAAACTGGGGCAATATTTATAGAGGAGCTCTCCCTCTTCTTGATGATCTGCTGGAACGAAACAGATGAAAAAAACAAGGCAGGGGGGGAAAACATCTCGTGCAAACAGTAAGAGGCAAAGTGAGAATGTATTAACACGTGAGACAAAGGCAGGAGTGCAACCTCAACAAAACTTTAAAAATGAAAGCACCTGGAAGACACCGCTGCCTCACTTTGACATGAAGAAAGTGAAAAGCAAAAGCAGGTACAGGAACGTGTTTGGAGAGGTTGGCGCTGCTATGGATGTGGTTTTGCTTTCACTTGTCAGAACAAAAACCACATCCTTCACATCGGCGTCCGTCTCTGATTCTTGCCCTCGCTACATGAAGATTTCCAAAAAAAGTAAACTATGTACAATAATCCGGCGAAAGGCAGGCCGAGCTACACACTTGAGGAGATAAAGGGATAAAATGAGATGAAGATGGGAGAAGAGAAGCATGCGCTCCCTGTTGTGGATTAATGAATGTTTGCTCAGCAGCACCTGTTAATATAGTCTGTTGTGATTGGACGTGGGATGACAATCAGCTGAGCGCACGGACTTTAACTAAACCTCATCCAGGTCAGAGGTCAGCGGAGCCAGTTTGTTGCTACGGTCAGATATCAAAGTGAGGCACTGCTGTAAATCCACGGGACCCTCACAGCACACAGTGAGAGAGGCAGTCTGGAGGGATGACAGTGAACATGTGCGCCAATCAATAAAACACTCAACAGTCGAGAGATGCAGCATGCACTGGCTGCCTCTCTGTGCAACACACACACACAGCAGCTGCATGTGATCAAAGCAAAGCAAGGTGTGTATGCAAACAGTGTTTGCACCTGTGTGGAGCCAAAAATACCACCAAAAGACAAACGAATGAGACCCTCCTCCCACAAACACACATGTAAAGACACCTCTCCCCACATCATGTAGTCATGTCTTGGCTGTCATCAGTGTAATGTGAGTGCAGGTTCCCACCTTTGTACTTCTCTCTGACGTTTTCATAAGCCTGGATGAAGTCCTGCTCCTCAGCGTTCGGAGGCAGGTAGGCGGGTTCGTACATGGCCATGCCGGCGCACTCGCCCTCTTCTTCTTCTCCTTCTTCTTCTCCACCTCTTCCTCTTCTCTGTTTCTTCCTCTCCCCTTTTAGGTTGGCTTCTTCCCCTCTGTCTCTGTGAGGTTTGGATGTGTGTGAGGCAGCCTGTGCTGTCCTCTGTCTGCTCTCTCAGCTGTGTGTGAACCCTCCACAGCTCCCAACTTCATTCCACAGCCAAACACACACCCCCCTCTCCTCGTCTCTTCCATACCCTCCCATAGCCTGGCTCAGACACACTAATATAAATGTCAGGCCCCTCCTCTTAAAGATACACTGACTGGACCAGCAGGCACACACACACACACGCACACACGCTCGAAGCCTGCTGCTTGCCAAGCACAAGCACAGCAGCAAAGAGAGCAGAGCAGCAGCACAAGGCTCTCTAGTAGCACTTCAAATGAATTACACTGAGATGGATGGAAATTAGATTGTGAAAGACCTCCAGCACAGATAGACTTCTTTTACAGTCAGACGAAGTGTACAAATACAATTCTCCTGAAATGACTGAAATATGTTGCTCAGGATGTTTGTTATATAAACATCTTATCATAGTATAAAATAAAAAAACAAGTCAGGTATAATGACAGCAGCTTAGTTTCTCAAAACGACACAGCAAGCATTCAGGTTTCAGAAATTATTAATAAAACTACAAATGTATACTAGTTGTTGTTGTAATATATATTTATACAGAAACTGGTGAGGAAGTGAAGAAGTGCATGTGAAGAGAAAAGACAGCTCACATACAGATCTTCAGTAAACACTGCTGACATCAGTAAGGCTCTCGTGATAAATGATCTGCTGATGAGTTTGACTACATGAGTGAAGAGTCTCTGTCATGATTCTGCATGGTGGATAAATGATACTCGCTCAATTCTGTATTGCCTCAATTGACAAAACAAACAAGAGTGAAGTTTTTGACTGTATTCAATGCATCTAATTTTGGATTAAGCATTACAGTTAACAGCATAATCTGGGACATATCTTGCGTCTCATAGATTTTGATCATTAATGGCAGGTTTTCACACATGTTACAGTTACAAATATTCTGAATGATGTGGCCACTGGGCTTTAAATTTGTGAAGGAAAACAGCAGGCATTTATTATGTGCTAAATTTATTTTCTTTCATACTAATGTTACTTGTTTGATGACTTCTGAGCTTCTTAGGCTTGTTGCCCATTGAAGGTTTGAGACATAAACAGTGAATCTCTCACTTTCAAACCTTGTGAAATCTGTGATTTCCTTATCACTGCTAACAGCTGCTGTGTCTTACTAGAGCTTCATGTGTCATTCTAGCTGGCTGTGGTAGACAAATACCTGTCCAAATGTGGCATATGACAAAAAGATCACATACTTTTACCTCTGAACACTCTTTTGTTTGTTTGTTTTTTTTTCAGTTTCCAGCAAGTTGCATTTTTCTAAAAAGTAAAACGGTCCATATAAAAGCTACTGTACCATGACATTGTGGTAATAGTTTTCCCAATTACAAACAATTTGTCAAGGATCTGCATGGCAGAAAGAGAGAAACACTGTCTGTTGCATTACCATTGTTAACCAAAAACCACCACATTATTTCTGTCAAACTTATACCATCGAAGAAGCTGCAGAACCTTTGTATGTAAGTGTCCTAAATAAAGGACTTGGGTGAATACCAAGTAAATCCTTATTATTACTCAGAATCTGTAAGTTATTGTTTTATAATGTCTTAATTTAATCACATCTAAAAAGTAAGCAGTCAATCGCTACAGGACATAATGTCATAACAAAGTAGTTGCCCACCATGTTTATGCTGCAGTAACAAACTCCAGCTGGTAGCTGTTATGTTTTGGTCAGTCGCTGAGAAAAGTTGATGCCTGCAGCGTGATGAATACATTTAAAGGCAGTTGCAGTGCAGAGATGCCCTTGATATCGTCCAGGAACATCAACTGTATGACAGCCACTGAATATTCAACAGATGACTGGGCCAGCCAGGCTGATGGAAGTCCGGACTGAAATATATTTTAAAACAACAGGCAGCTAAACAGATCAAGACTTCATTGGGCATTTTCATTCAATTTGGCAGCTTGATTACTTTAACAATAAATGATTAATTCAGATGGTGCTTTAATTATTATCAGTGCAAGTTTTAGAATTAAATTAGTTAATAACAGTGATATTACAAACAGATATGGGATTCTATCAGCTGACAGATTTACTGTATATTGTATGTTGTTAATAGATGAGGAGAGATGTACTTTATTGTAGTCTAAAAAGTCTTGCTGAGGAGTTATAATTATACCACACCACATAAAAATGATGAGAAAAGAAAAGACGAAATCTCTCTGTGCTGTTTCCATGCAGGATTGCGTAGGAGTCTGTTGTGCTACAATAGCGGAGACCTGATGTAGGAAAAGGAAAATCCCTGCAGCTCAGCCTTACTATCAGACATTTCTTTGGCCAAGGCTGCACTGACATCAGCCAGGTCACTTTCCTGAGAGGAAACATGATAAGCCCTCTCCAAACTCCCTTTTGCTGCTGCAGTGTGTGTGTGTCTTTGCACTCACTCCAACAGGAAGTTTTACTAGCAGAGATACTGTTAGGTGCACACTGAATCAGCATGTTTTTATTCATTGATTGATTTATCCATTTATTTATCTTACATAATAATACCTTACCATTTTGATTTTAATGTAACTGTATGACAGGGAATTAGATAGTTATACCCAAGTTATTCTAGATTTTTATAGTAGTAATACATTTAGAAGACTCACATATCCAAGCACATCTGCAATTTGGTACAATGCAAGAAGCTTTTTTTGTGCTTGCACTGAGTTGCTGTTTTGTTGACTTAATATTTACATGAACCAAGATGGATAGAACGACACAATATGGAGTGTGTCAGTTAGGATACACTTTTGCCATTGATTTTGAGGTGAAAACTTCCTGCCTTTCTGCCACTTTATAGCAGATCTGAGTGCAGCTAATGGAGGCACATAAACAAACCTTTTTAAATTTACACAGACATGTTTGTTGGATGTTCTACATATGTCATCCCATTTTCATAAATAATAAAAAAAAGATTTTTTTGAAGCCGACCTTCTGATTCAGTTAATCATAAAAAATTAAGCCGACTCTTGTCCATTGAATGTGAATCAAGGCAGTTAGTGTGCATAACGATGCTGTGGCCTTCAACCATGAATGAACTGCATTTAAATTCCAAATAAAGAGGTAACATATTTAAAAGAATTAGGTAGTTACAGTTAGGGTTAGGGGTTTTTCCATCACCTTACCTGATTTCCTATCTACCCAGCTGTGCAAAGCCGGTGCGACTCCACATAATTTACACTCCACAGTTCAGGCCATCTAATTAATCATTTGAAGGTAAATTATGTACACTCATGTACATGTACACCCAGTGCACTTCATTCATCAGCACCACAACATCTGAGACATTTTGAGCGCACTGCTCTTCATCAGTGTTGTAAATAAAATAACTGCATCAGGAGCTCTGAGTGTGCATAATTTACGTTCACTCATTCCTCAACAGTGTTCCAGCATCTGGTTTTAGTATATTGGACGAGTTTTATTTGTTTACTTTGACACTGAATTTATGATGAAATTGAAAATGCAGTTTTAAGGTAACTATCCACTTATCCAATACACTAATGACACACAAACTTCAACCACCTGATTACTAGCCTGAACCTCACAGACAACTGTGTCCGTTCCTCCCTGCTCCTTCTTCAGCCATCATTGACAGTATGTTATGTCACAGTGTTTTCTTTAGGGGTTGGCCATAATTGAAATTCGCTGTGACACATGTTTTAACTATTTGTAATCATCAATTCTTCCTCTTTACCGCTGCACCACAAATGCTCCACAGATGAGTTTGTGTTCGCCAAATTACCAAAAGTGTGGACCACACCCTCATGAGCTCCCAGCACACAGAATTGAGACCTGCGTTCGCTCTGCGTCTGGACTGACAGACATGGAGCCCTTAGTGTCTGAGTGAAGTATGATTTGTCAAATGTGGGCAGAGAAATATTTCAGGGTGTTTTATATTGTATATGTGATAAATAGCATTTTGTGTCACTATTTTTCCACATAATTTTGTTTGAAGATGTG
>JAPZDY010000025.1:17110329-17129997 GCA_029783645.1 Ctenochaetus hawaiiensis
TGAAGATGTGCACAATATATGTACACAGTGAAAACACTGCAGGCAAGGGCCTCTCATAGGACTGATATATTAAAATACACACACAAATAAGCATGCTTTATAAGCCCAGAGCACAGAGATGGCTTATTTTCCAGTAAATATTAAACCCTTTTGATGCAGCATTAAACAGTTAAAGGCTTTTGTATCCCTACAGATAGAGAGCAGCACGACAGGAGAATGACATCAGCATGTTGACTTTGGCCTCAGACAGATAAACTGCACAGAAATATAGAGAAACCAGTATTAGACAGTCATATACTGTTGAAATTACATGATGTATCTTGATAGACGTACAATTAAAGTACCGGTGGGTTGATGGAAGTGAGATGTGCTTGTCATAAAGCCATGGACATAGTCAAATCTCTCAGTTTGAGTTAAATATTAGCTTGACAACGACATAAAACTCCTGGCTAATACATGAGAACTAAGTGGAAGCTACATGGAGACATTTTACTGAATGTTTGACACCTCACCCAGGATTAACACCCACTGACACTGGATCTCATAACGTTATTTTCCTACACGCATAGTGGTGACCCTTCTGCAATGCTTAAATTTCTCACAGGGTATTTTCTGGATAATTCTTACTCGGCGTCCACTCCCAAACAGCTGGACACCTCAATCTGCTCGCACGACATCTGTCTATTAAGCTATGCTGTGGCTTTTTACCTCGTGATCTGAATGAGTATGTGAAAACCCGTGTGCGTTTGTGAGTGTGTAGCTGAGGGTTTGTTTCCCATACCAGATCATTCAACAAAACTCAACAGGTGCTCAAGACATTCGCACATATCTTTTAGCTAACTCACACAGGCTTTTCACATTAGAAGATTTGAATGTGTGGGTGCATATTTCTATGTATGCAGCCTTTAACATGTGTGTATTAGCACTATACTGTTATACATACAGTGGTTTGTGTGTGTCTGTGTGTGTGTGTGTGTGTGCGTGTGCAAGTATGCGTGTGAGTGTGTGTGCTTTGTGAACGGTCCCAAGAGGTAAATAAAGCACAACTAAACTGTAAAAAGAAAGATTTCCATTGCATACTGTAAATAACCATGACAGTTCTTAACATATTTGAGATATACGTCCTTTCTTTATTATTTCCATTTTGTGCTATTTTATACTTTTTCTCCACTCCATCCTAGAGGCAAATATTGTACTTTCTGCTTCACTACATTTATCTGACAGTATTAAACCATTCAAAAAGCCTCTTGGATCAGCTGGAAATTGGACTGTCACAAAGCTGAAACAGGGCTTTTTTTTCTGAGGTCATCAAAAGTTTCTAGAGATGTGTTGTTCTCACAGGATAGCACCATTAAAAAAACATATAATGATCTTACTATAATGAGATGCATCGTTGTAGGTTAAACTACCCAACAGTGTAAAACAACAGTAAAGAAAGCAGTTAAATTAGCTCAACCTTTAACATCTACATCAGTAAACATTAATGCTGCAATAACACTCATCCTAAAACATCTTAAATGATGGTAAAACTTGGACCATTTTAATGTTGATGAGTACTTTTACTGTTAATACTAAGTATATATGCTCATAATAATTAGAGATTTTACTGAGGTAAAGCTCTGACTGCAGAGCCTTCATTTGTGTCAGGGATTGAGTGGGTCATGTTGTTGTTTGTCTCGTTCACTCCATGTTTTATTTTGATAGTCTCGTCTCCCCTTGTTTTGTCTCTATTTTACTTCCTTCATTGGTCTTTTCCTGTCTTCAGGGATTAGCCTAATGTGTTTCACCTGTGTCTTGTTGTCTCCCCGCCCTCATGTGTAATTGAGCTGTGCTTCCCTTCCCTCTGTTGCCAGTTCGTCTTGTCTTCCTAGTTAGCAGCGTTCCAGCAATTACTGTCTGAGAGTTTTTTCGTGTATGACCATCGTTCCTAGTTTCCCGGTTTCTGAGTTTGTCTGAAGATTCTGTACTTTCGCCTTGAGCTGTTGTTTACTGTGTATCGAAGTTGGACTGCATTAAAGACCCTGAGACTGCCGATTCCTTTGTGTAGCTGCTGCATTATTGTGTCCGCCTGCCTATGAGTTCCCAACAATTTGTAGTTGAGTATTTTAAAACAACTTTTATCATATCCCCAGTGGTTAAAGAAGCTACAGTACAGAAGTGACCACTTTTCGTGGAAATTTTATCTTCTGTTTGATATTACAGTTGGTGGTCTCTAAAAGCAAGTAAAGCTACATCATTTATTTTATTGCGCTTCGTCTTTTTTTAAACCACTTCATCCTGAGAATAAGATGCCAATCTGCACAAATCACAGCGAATCTTTACACTCTAGCGTCACAGGGTATTACTGAAGCACAGCTCACCACTGACGGAAAAAGCCATGGGGAAAACAAACGAAACCTTGTGTACACACAGACACCCACACATAAACACAGTGGCAAGAAGTTTAATATTAGCCATGGCTAGACTGATAGTCAGGCACTGGAGGATGACAAACCCTTCAACAACACTGTGACGGCTGTTTTATGGGAGAATTTATGGCTGGCACTAAATAAAATAGGACTTGTTCCCTGCTTGATTTTAAATGAATGAAAATTATTTTGTAAGGGGAGACATGGTTTGAAAGTAAAAAAAAATCTCTTGGATGTTTTCTTTCTTTTATTTTGTACTCACATCTCTAAATTAGATTTCTTTTGATCAAAACTTAATCTACGTCAGCATCGGGCATTACAGACTTCACTTAGCACATTTTTAAATTTTTAATTAAACTATGACTGATAGCACTGAAAAGGCATTACATATGCATAAAGTCCTGAAACCTCTCCTCTAAAGCAACTTATGATTGTTTTTCATAATGTCTCAGCATGTGTTAGCACCTTTAAAACACCAAATCAAAGACATCCCCTCACCTACTTCATTTGTCTGAGTAGCACCACTTCTGTCAGTGTATCAACTGACCATTTCCAGTCTGGAGGGTTGACACATCTCTCTGTCAGTTAGCCAAAGATGGAGGCTGACCGGATACTGTTCTGGCATGGTGCAATAATGTTGCAATGTTGCTGCAACTACTAAAATAACAAAGTGACAAGCTCAAATACAGGCCTAGCTCCCTCTTCTGGTAATCAGTGTTAAACTGAAACACTCTCATGCACAGTAAAGTGAAGTTATTGTACGTTTTTTCTCCTTTTTTTTTTCTTTTTTTGCATGGATCTCTGCATTTCCTTATGGCTCATTTACAGAATTTTAACTCATGACAAGGTCCACCATTCATTCCCTGATGAAGTGTGTGATGGGAAAGGCATAAAGGTCATATCTGTAAATAAAACTGATCTGTCTGACAGGCTCCTTTAGTGAGCATAAAATGTACTTTCTGCAGAGAAGATCTGCAGCACCGGGGGCACGGGGAATACACCATGTGGTCAGTGCTATTTGAGACGGGTGTGGGAAATGAGACATATTTTCCAGAAGCTGTGATGACTCCCCAGGATGAAAACTTTCCGGCTACTAGCCCTTTTGTGATAAAGTGCCATCTAGTGGGCAAATGGCTAATTGCTGTCTAAAAGAGAAGTAATAGCTCTCTTCACCTATCAACATACAGCCCGGTCTGTGGAAGGATGGTGTTTAATAAGCTGTTGTCAGGCTTCTTAAATTGCAGATGAGGCCCAAGAATAGGAAGCTAAATCCAACACCACAATCACAGCGGTTACATTACACAAGACAATGAGGAATATGATTAGAAATACAAGTCGGCTCTAAAAGGTGAATTAGACTAAGAGACAAAATCTGCAAGGCAAAATGTGATAAAATGCCAATGAATTCAGCTCTAATGCATCCATTAGTTTTCTTTTATTGCACTATTATGCAAGCAAGGTAAGCTAGCAAGGTGATGGAGTAAATGTCAGAGGTACTTTCACTGCATTTGTGTAGATTCACACCTTTGAGGAGGCAAAAGACAGTAAACACTGATTACTATGAGGAACATACAGTGAATGATTTGTATAATTACCATTATAATACACAATATACAAGCTAAACAGGTACTAAAGGCTCTGTTTATTTACACTGATCACTTTCACAGTAAATACTACTGTTAAATCTACTGCTTAAAGTATGAGTGTGTGTGTATGTGTGAGTGAGAGAGAGAAAGATAGGGAGTCTCCTTGTCGCGTCTTTTCAGTATCAGATCATAGCCTCCCCACTATAAATAATTAAGGAGTGCTCTGACGGGCTGTTTGACGCTTAAGTACAGCTTTGAATCTCAAGGTCTGCACTGGAACACACACACCATGACAGTAGGGAAAGTTAGTATTGAATAAATAAAGTACAGTCAATGTAAAAAAAATAGTTCTATTTAAATTTCTACAAAAATTAGCCTCAAAAGCTATAAAACAAAGATTGTTCCATTTTATACAACTGCTTTTAAAACTATTACTGGTTCATCACTTTCAGATCATCACTTTGATGATGAACTATCACCTGTAACACTTTTTAAATTTTTTTATGGATTGTTAGACAACCATATGTGCATTATACATATGGATAGCTGAAATAAAAAGGGACTAAAGAAAAATGACATGCATTAAAGAGTACGACAGGGTGAACTACCTGGGTAACTTAGGTACAGTTCTTTCAGGACATTTAAATTATGACAAATGCACTTTAACAATGATACAGCTGCACTGTTGTTAAACTGTGTATGATTTGACAATGAAAAAAATGCATAGAATAAAAAAAAGGAATTAATCCTACTGCTGCTGCAACAATGGCATTTATTCCCTTATATTTCATAAGTGAAGCTGTTTCTCTCAGTATCGGTAGAATTAATAATTTGGATTTTAACATTGCATTGATTGATATGCTGCTGTTTGTCACTAGTAGTTCACAAATTGTGACTCCCTATGGGGCATAAATGGAATCCACCATAAATTCCTGTATAATACATGACATGATTATGATGTAAAGAGTAATGTGAATGCTCTTTGTTTTTATTTAAAAAGCTTTTATTGTAAAATTAGTGAACAGCTTCCCAAAGATTTGTGTCATCATTTGTACTCTGTCCCTCACATGAAGGTCAAACTCTTTCATCAACAGTGAACCACAAGATGGCATAATGGAGTGTTGGACCTGGCACGGAGTCAGTCCTTAAGTTCAGTTCTCACACATACATCAGAGATTCTATACATTCTTCTGTCAGTGTCAGAGATGACCTCTGACCTCCTGCTGTCCTCCTGTACTGACACCAGAGCTACACTTTACAGAGTAAATTCTCCCCTAGTGTGACAGCTGACTGACTGGCGACCTTTTAACTCAGCCATTCACTGATTTTGTTAATGATTATACTCCAAGAGTAAGCTATCAGTATTAATACAACAGATAAAAATATCTCGAGAGTATTTATCTCATTTAAGATCTCTCTTAACACCAGCTAGAGGTACTTAAAAGTTATCTTTTAATCATTGAACTATTTCTCTGCTGTGTTGTGTTTTCTTTTCCTGACAGCTCCCCAGGGACAACAAGACTACAGGACTGGCCTTATAGCCAAAGACGTCACTTATATGACAACTTTAGTTTTCACATTTTGTTAATGTTTTTAGTAAACACATTCATTAACCTAAAAGAATTAAGTGACTATCAGTGTGTTTTGCATTTCTACCGTGGCAGCGATAACAAAGGAACTAAGCCTTGTTTTCTATGCAATTCAGCATTTATCCAAAAGGTCCTAAAAACATTTGAGAAATCACAGAACTGAGAGATTTCTTGAACTATAAGAGGATGCAATGCTTCAAATGGATCCAGAGAAACAGTACAGTGCTGCCTCAGCCACAAAGCAGGTTATCACTGACAAGAACTGTGCATAGTCCACTTCTGATGCCTCTCTACCACATGCTCATCTATATACAGTCAGGGATTCTGTAGCAGCCAGTTAGTCAATCAGCAGAGCCCGCAACAAAAGCTCAGCCTCACCCATGAGTGCTGACACAGCCCGACCTGGCCTTGTGATGGAGAGAGGAAGAGCAGTACAGGATGTGGACGCAGGCCTATTGTAGGTGCTGAAGTTATCCAAACTTCCCTTTAGCCCGGCAGGAGCGCAGCATTTCTAAACAAACTCAATCAAAGACTTATTGTGCTAAAATTGGTGCACTAAAAATTAGCACGTTACAACATGGAGGGTCAGTACTGTACATCTCATGTCTGTACTACAATGACAAAGAATTTTATACAAATAAGATCGTTTACAGCATGTTTCAGTGTTTGCCACAAGGACTGATAATGTTAATTATGTCCATCATAACTTTCAAGTCATCCCTTTATTGTTTCAGTGCAGATGTGAGGGTGTCCTGTCTGTCTGTCATAACTGTTTTATCACTCAGAAGTTAAATTACATATCAAAGGAGAAGTAAATAATCAAACTTTGGAAACAAGTAGCCATGTTTAAGAGGTGGTGCTGAAATAGTATTCCATTGAAATATTGCAGGAATATTTAACATGAGCTTTTCACATGCCATGTCCTGTATAAATGTCTTTAACACTTGGCCTCAGTTAATCAGCACATTGCAGTAATGGCACTGCTAGCCTGAAGTGTAAATAAATAATGTGCTTCCAGAATACCTCCCGTTGAATTGGACAGGATCCTGGCCTATTGTTTGGGCAAAAAGAACCACACCTTACACTTGAAAAGCTACTGTCTCCTACTGTGTCCCATGTCTTAACATATAAAGTGAGTGTCCTGTTCAGTGTGTAAAACCCATTATTACTCTGCAGGGAAATACATACCCAACATTTGTGAGTACAAAAAATGTCTGTTTGTTTTCCTTTCTGCCTATAGAATATCTGTCTGTACAAGGTTAGCTTTTCCTTAGTGACCTGACATTTAAAGTTGCACTGGACAGGTCTCAGCAGCTTATGGAGCATAGCAGGGTTACAATAAAAGAATCTTACAGCAAGGAAGCCTGTTGTCAGGCATCATTAGACAAAGGTGACAAAAAAGCTTAAGATTTATTAATTAATCAACATCCCTTTTCTGTAATTTTACAACATTTAGATTTATAAAAATAGGGTACCTCCAAAAAAGACAGAATCACCAAAAAGGGAACTCAAACTAGAAGACAGCTGTCAGTATCTTATTCTGAGCTTCTCTGCAAATTGGCATAGAAGTGGTTGGACAAGTACTACCCAGAATGCAAACAAAGACATTTCCGCACAGAACAATAGCCCGGACATTATTAATAATTGAGCTTTCAAATGCTTTTTGTAATTGAAAGAGTCAACATTATGACTAATGCCCTTTATTCTCTGTGCATGATGGTAATTTTTGTAAAGGGGTGAATAGTCTAATTTCCACTGCAATTGGGCATCACATTACCCACTGGTGCATGTGTGAAAACACATCTAAAATTCACTTCAAATTATTCCTTTAAAGTCACTATTTTATCTTTTTCTTTGAAAGATACTTTCATCAATTTCCCAGCTGTCAAATGAAAAATTAAAATTTAGCTTCAAAGCATACCAGCATTTAGAAATGTGTCATGACAGCAAATTATCTCAATACACTGTTTTTGCCACATTCAGTAGAAGTGTTCTCATGAGCAAAGTATTAACTTCTTCAGTCTATCCATTTTTATTTAATAACACAGTGTTGGAATATGATCTGCCTCACAGAACAGGAATAGTTTTCACTACTGCATCTCTTCTGAATAAACTGTGTGAGTTTATTATTGGTTGCGCTTACAAAATAAGAGTTAGTAGGCTAGCTAGCTCAAAGTGATTGTGTTTTCCCTCTTCAATAATCACTGAATGAGATGCACTCACTGTAAACAGGACAGTGTTAAGAAAGTTCAGGATTTGTGACCAGCTAGCATTAGCATGTTCCTGTCTTGCTAATGAGCTCATCAGCCAGCCTTGTGAGTAGACTTTATGTCACCAAACCTGTAGCTCTAACAAAATTTGCAAAGACACACAGATAAATTCTCCTGTGCCACTTCCTGGTATGACTGAGCCTATAAGGTAATGTCACACCATGAGCACACATCTGCAACACTGCAGCAACATGAGAGCTTCAATCACAGGAAGTTAAGTTTGTGTTTGGTTATAGGGAGTACATGTGCACACCGTATGATGTGTTTAAGTGTACCACTGCAGCTGCTACAGTCATCCTACCTGCAATGCGAATCACAGCCCTCTCTGCAGGGTCCAGGACCTCCCCTGAGGCCGACTTGGAGCGTTTCACCCTCTGGTGTTTGGACAGGTTCCAGGGCAGGGTGTCTCCTGGACAAGGGACACTGCTCTTCTCTCCATAAGTTTCCTCCAGTGGGGTTCGATCTCTGCGTCTGTCTTTTCTTGTCGCCATCACGTACCTTCCAGAGAGATATAAAGACAAAATTTGAGACCGACTGTTAAAGGCAGACAAGAAGACGACAATCCATAGTTAAAAAAGAGGGTTATCAGATTATACAGACCAACACATGACCACCTTGGAATTGACACTTACAATATGAAATGGCACAAATGTGTATTAGTATTGATTACTAACTTATTAAAAGGTAAAATATCAATCATAAAAGAAGAAATGCTTATTTTAACAATTAGAATAAGGGACTGTAATTAAAAACCTACCAGTGCTTTTCATAGGAGTCCAGGGCCTCTTCAGTAAAACTAAACATTCAACAACTTCTTGCCAAAATCTGTTGGGTTAATCAATAAGCCACTGGCTCTTTTTGTAAAAGTCAAAAACCAAGTGGTAAAAGAGAGACACCTAGGCCTTGAAAAAGTATTTGCTGCTGTCAGACTCTCTCCAATGTGCTGTGAATGAATTGCTCTAATGTTTAACTGCCACTGAAATGTATGATAAGATAAAACTCAAAATACTTAAGGTTAGAGTGTCATAAAATGCAAAGTGCAAGGCTGGGCATAAAATGTACTTTGTGAAAATGACCACAAGCATGTGGAGAGGCCTTCTGAGAGAGCTCTATGACTATGATAACAGCATATACGGTATCAGCCCTCACCTGTTCACATGCAAAATTGAAGATCTTCATGGCTTATTTTTTTCTTCTTCTGTGGACTTTTGTCAGGGGAGGTGATGAGTAAGTTAAACATTTCTTAAAAGCATTAATGAGATTATTAAGATTTCTCAAAGCTATACAGCATTGCACTTCTTAAACTTCTAAAAACTATTAGATGCAGCAGAACCCGGGATATGAGATCAAGCACCTACAATAACCAAAATGCAGTTCGACCCCCAACAGTTCAGCTGGAGTTCCAGGTGTGCTGCTTATATCAAGCAAAATACTGCTATTTAATTATTTAATTACATGTATACATAAAGCACTTATAATAATAAAATAATTAAAATAATCCTGTAGTGCATTTTTTAGATTTGCATATGGTGAATACAAACAGTGACAACAGTGATGGTAATATGTTTACAACTTCACATTAGAAGTTCAGCATCTAGGAAACACTGATCTTTACCTTTGACTGCTATGACAACATGCATTATCTATTTAAATCACGGGATCAGCCTTCTCTCCTCCTGCCTGAATCCTGCACTTCCTGGTAGCAATTTCTACATAAGATTTATACTGAAGTTGTAATTTAACAAGTGACATGATTCATTTTTCATTATACAAAGGTAAAATTGCACTTTTAGGAGGTAAAGTATGAATAACTGTCCTACACTTAGATCTTATAATAGCCAACTGCTTTACATTGCTAACAGTCTCTTACTACGGGGTTATTTAAGACTATTTGCTCAGACTTGGAGCTTTGCCTTGAGGTTAAATATTTACCAGCAAAGTGC
This sequence comes from Ctenochaetus hawaiiensis, assembly GCA_029783645.1. NCBI lineage: Eukaryota > Metazoa > Chordata > Actinopteri > Acanthuriformes > Acanthuridae > Ctenochaetus > Ctenochaetus hawaiiensis. The sequence goes on from JAPZDY010000025.1 coordinate 17,120,126, forward strand.
AGCATTCAGAAACAGTGACAGAGTTGGATGGAAGTCATCTGTGTCACTGTGAAATATCACATCTCTCTAAGCAAATGCGATACCATCTTTGCTCCCCCATTAATGTTTTGTTTAGCAGATTGTTTACAGTGCTAAAGGGGAGATCAGTCCTTCATAAAATTGTGCTTTGTGCAGTCAAAATCCAACAGTGGCTGATATCAAAGCAAGTAGAATGCGGCGGTGTTTCCTAAAAGGGTCTCTGATGTGACACTACCTGTCACCCTCCGTCACCTCAAGACACACTCACCTAGTTTTCTGTCAGCATAAATATTCCAAGAGAGCTTCAGAGACACACTTCAGCTTAAATCATAACCACAGTGACTTGAGAAAACAATGCATTGTTGAAGTATTTGAGAGAAGAAATATTTCTGTAGCTGTTGTTATGACAGTGACACACCCACTGTAGGAGATAACCCGGGGTTCCAGGATCTGCACTATTACAGTGAGAAGATAGCAGAACTGTGCCATGCTTTCGTGTTGTCACAGCTGACCTGATCAGGAGTTCACTCCTTTGTGAAGTTATCTTACTGTGCATGTAAATGTTTTGGCAGTCCAACTTGCAGTGGCCTATGATGTCATCACAAACAGGGTACAGTAACAAGGTCCTCAGACACGGTTACATAGTCAATCATATGACTACAGCTATAGAAGTTATTTGTTTTAACATCAACATAGAACCAAACAGACTTAATGTAAAGACTGAAGATAGTTGATGTCAAATACTTTTTCAAAAGACTTGCAAAGGGTAAGGAATAGTATACAGTGATGTTGCAGTATCATTGTGTGTGTTTTGCCAGTTTTAGAGCTCTGCAATAGTCTCCCTACTTTTGAGATGAGAATTTACCTCAGTCTTTACTCTGAACAACACAGATAGTAAAACAGCAAGTATATCAGCTTCCCTTATGATGATACTGCATTACATACACACAGCAATGCCACACAGAAATTAATGCCCAGTGCTGCGGGATTACAGTAACAGCCAGTCTACAAACTGGCTCATAAATTTTCCAATGTCTGAGTCTGAGATCTCAGTATTTGCAGCACTGTGGGCCTGCACCTAGCCCATGTGATAAGATTTAACCCCAGCACCCGTCTTTTGTAGCTGTTGACAGTATTAAACTTGTCTATTAATGTATGAATTGCTGTAGGAGTGAAAGTATAGTATGATTACAACAGGTTACTCTCCAATTAGAATAATTCATTTAGGGATATGGTGCAATTAAACTATGCATGACTTTGCTGGGCAGTAGAAACCTTTAGGTCTCCAGGAAACTGCAATTTCCATGGCCTGCATGTACCTGCAATAAACTGCCACCAAATACACACATTAGCCTACGTGAATAATAGGATGACTCAAAACAGTAAATTACTCTCATGTCACACAGACCCAACACACATGCATGCATTGTTATTGGCAGTAAGCGCGTGTGTTGTCTTACCTTACTGCTGTGCTGGATCAGCGCGTATGTCAAATAGCCATGAATGCAAGTGCCGGTGCTTCAGTCTGTGTCCTGTAGATTATCGCCGACCAAAACAAATAAAGTCCCTGAAAGCCTCCGTGTGTTACGGAGCATTGGCATGTGTGCGCCGGTAATATTGAGATAGCCACTCCTTTTACGGGAGGCAGAGCTGGAGGAAGCTGGAGAGACGACCTGCCGTGCAGAATCCGCATTCATCTGTGGTGTTTCTCTAGCCCCGCTCGCTCCTGTTTCCCATCCAACATCCCTCCCCGGCGTCACCTGAGAATTTAAAGGTCGGTATTCACTCATGCATTTGTTGACTGACACCCAAAAGCTGCCAAACACCGTTTATGGTAATCATAATTGCAAAAGAAAGAGGATGCGGGTGTCCTTGCGGGAAGGCTCAATACACCACAGACCTGCTGAGGAGCCACCGTACCGATTGAGAGCAATTAACGGCGTGTTTCTCCAGCAGAGTCCCGCGCTGCGGTGGAAAGCTGCATGACTCACTGTTCGATTAGTTTGCCTGTTTGTCCCGGGCTGAGCATTGTTGTGTCTGCAGGGACCTGCAGACAGCAGAGCCTGGAAGAGTTAAAGAAAATGAAAGCGTTTGGCTGTGATGGTGTTTAGACTGGGTTATGTTAATGGGTAGAGAAGTGTTTAATTAATGAGATATTCACGTATTGAGAGATGTCACGTGACCAATGTGACATCAACGCAAACAGTTTGATCTGGGATCTAGTCATTGGGAAACATGTCTTGAGCGCAAACGATGTGGTAACATGTAGATCTTGATGCCATAAACCCTGAAGAAAGTGCAACATTTAAGATTTATAATCTAGGCTATAGGGACAAAACAAGGTCGGCATGGACTATAAACAGTCGTGAGTCAGCATGTATGCCTTCCTCGTGCTGTGCTGTGTAGTTTTCTAAACGCAAGGGCTCAACCAATCGGATTAAAAAGAAAGCTGGGACAAGAAGCTAGCTGATGCCAGCGATGCTAGCAAACAGTACACAGGCCACAGTGGGCTGTGACCTGCGCCAAAACAGCAAAACTGTGAAGTTTATTGTCAGGTCTCAGAACTTATTTTTGCGTCCATTCACACATTTAGACAGACTCCCACTCCAGAAAAAAATAAACATCCCTGCTAGTGAAAGGTCTGCTAATCGTAGGTAGGCTACTGGAGGCTCTCTAGTATATAATCAATATGCATCATCGTCATAGGTAATTGACTGTTCGTACACGTTTACTGACACTCTGGAATTCTCAATACCTGCAGTAAAGAATTTTGTTATTTTGGCTGAAATGTTATCTCTAACACACTTATGACATATGAAACATGTCAAACACTCACGTCACTCAGTCCATCAAAATATTACAGGCCCTGTATCAAGAAATATGTCATGCTTGATGTAGCCGTTGCGATTCATCCAACTATAGATGTTAACAGGTCAAACAGTTTGAATAGTTAACATTTCCAGAGGCTATGTAAAGTTAGCATTTGCTAAAAATATAATCTTTCATGTTCTTGTTCTCTTTATGGGAGTATGATTTATCAGTTTCTGTAGGCCTTCTGTACAAGCAACAGACAGACTGTAAACCCAGTGGTTGAAAATGTACAACAACTTGATATTCTCAGCAGATTATAATACACACTGCAGTGCATGGCCCATTAGTGCAGCCTAATGGAAAAGGAACTGAGAAGTCTAGATATAATCAACCTCAGCGCAGAGGTCAGACAACACAGAGAATCTACTGAAAATGTTTCCACTTAAAGTCTAACAAAGGCTTTTAGTGAGCATCTGCTTCATAAAATGATGGAGTCCCAAACATATATTGTTGAGGTAAACTCATATCTTTGCCATATCAGCACTCTTCCACAAAGTTATGACCTTAAAATGGACATTAGTATTTAAAAATCCAATGTCTAGAATATAGGGGAATCTACTGATAGAAATGCAATATACTGTTAATCAGTATGTTTTTATCAGTGTATTATCACCTGAAAAGAGATCCATCATTTTTTCTTAATATCTGTATTTTATTTTTTATATCTACCAAAGGAGCAGGACCCTTTCCATGGAGTACAACATGCTGCACCACCATGTTTCCACACTAGCCCTAAACACTGAAAAGGGCCTTCATGTTTTTAACTAATTTCACTGCCACCATAGGTTCTCCTATATGCTTGGAAGGGGAGGGTGATGGGAAAGAAAGTGCATCAGGCTTTTGAGGCAATTTTACATAGCTATCAAACCGTGTAATAACACATCATGTAATGCAGTGGAGCCCAAAATGACTTTTCCCCATAAACTTACACTTTGAAAGAAGTGTGTATACAGCTGAAAAAAAGAGCAACACATCCCTGCAAAAGATTCATTTTGCCATCATAATCATCATAATTGGAGTCATTTGGTCAGATGACATTTGTAGGGTCTAGAAGAGCTGGGAGTCTCTTGTAGGCATGCTCTTTGCCCCCCAAAATACAGAAGCAGAAGATGCTGGTACTTTTATTACACTAAAGTCAAACTATGATGACTTTATGAGCGGGGCTCTGCCTGCAACAGAGTATTCAGTTCTCCTCATAACTTTCATTAAGGATACTTGTGGCTGCACTGTGGAACTTCACAACTAGACTTCACTATTTTCTACACACTGGACCTAAATATTGAAGGAAGCATTACACAAAGGGAAAATATATCTGACAATAAATGAAAAAAGAAAAACCTAATATGCAAAGGAGAATTTTTACACCCTTGTATTGTACTTGAAGAAAGCGCCTGAATGCTTTTTCCACTTCTGCTGCTCTGAAGACACATCAGTGAACCTGCTCACCTCTGTTAGTCAAAGAGAACTCAATTATCTTGTCAGTGACAAATGTCTTTCTATTGCCTCACAATCAGATGTGTAGTGCGGTACATTCAGCAACCTAGAAAAGCATTGTTCCTGTGACACGCAAAGGCATGAATCTATGTGACATTTCAAAATTGTATCTTTATTTTAAAAAAAATCTCTAAAACAGCAAAGAGAACAGGTTTATTTAGGCCTTGCAAAGAACAGCTTTTTAAATTATGGCATGAGGGAAAGGTCATAGAGGGGGAAATGATACAGATATGGAAAAATATAATGATAATAAGAAGCTTTGCGGACATGAAACACCAAGTGCACTTGAGTGATAAAGAGATTTTCTATTATTTTTTTTTTAAATGTCTTTGGCTTGTTCACAACAAAGAGACTAAATAAAAACCTTCTGCTCTAGATCTCATTTACACTGTTAATGCACCTGAGACATTTCCATTGTTATACAAGAAGGCAAACCTTCTTTGACAAGCTGAAATTGGAGTAGTGCCAGAGTAACAGGTGTGATGAATGAAATGATAACCTACTTCTCAATGCAGGATCTGCTCTTAAAGTTGTTTGGTATCTGGCTGTAGTTGTATGAATATAGCAAGCTCACATCCTGTGTTAAGTTACAACTGGCATTATCGGCACTGAATGTTTCGTTAACTACAGATTATTGCCTTTTCTATTGTTGCTTTGAAGTGTATATATGACTGAAATAAACTATAAACTAAACTATGACTATATTAAGAGGAGACCAAATAAAATTATGCCTTTGTCACAAACTCTCTTGTGTAAGAAATATTATTGCATGCACTTTATAGGGCAAGATACAACAATTATACTACACAAACATACACTAACATACTGTAATTTAGTGGACATTGTGTCATATTGTACTAGTGTGATCTGTTTTAAGTATCATATTTTTTTTTTACCATTTCACTATTTTGAAGCTTAATGAAGACATTTGTTACAATAAAAACAATAAATAGAAATTCTTCTGATTGTTGCCTGAAACATACAAAATAGTTCTTTCGAATGTAAAGTGGTACACCATAGTTCTTACAGGACACTCAGCAGCATGGGTTGGTTATGAGTTAGTTTCTATTTTCTTATTGACCCCTTACTTTCCATGTTACTGTTTTAAATCTATCGTACTCTTACTCTAGTTTATTTTTAGACATCAATTTACCTTGTACTTCATAACATGAATAAAGTACCTACCTACCTACCTACCTACCTACCTACCCACCCACCCACCTACCTACCTACCTACCTACCTACCTACCTACCCCTTTGCTGCAGATGTCAAGATACAGGATAAAAAGAGAATAAGCACCACCTGTCTTCTGGCCATGATGTGATGATGACTGAGCAAAACTCAGAGCAAAAAATCAGAACAAAAGGCAGTTTGCAACACGAGAATCTAAAAACAGTATTTACAAGAGAAAATGCTTGCTGTGCCTCTAGAAAATGATTATTTGATTAGTGACATTATGATAGATATTAATTAATCTTGTAATTAAAATAGTATGTTGGGCTTTAAGTTAAAAAAAAGGCTTATGCTAAATAACATATATCAATAATAAAATGGAAAGTTCCTTGTGCGTTGAGTATTTTTATCTATCAGGTCCTTTTTTTACCTTTATTTGAGAAGATTTTTAAATGTTAATTTCCAGTTTTGCTTCAGTCTTTTTTATGGAGGTATTTGTATTTTTACTTAAACATAAAGTTTCAATACTCTACCAACACCTGGTTTTATTATATCTTGCATTGTGTTTGGTTTAATATCATCTTCATAATCTCAAATCTGTGTAAAGACATATAATATCTTTTAACACAAGATGCATTTTGGTCATTTGTAACACATGCCATTGTAAACTTTAGTCAAGTCCTCTGTTGGGACTCCCTCTGTGTCCTCATTCCCCTGTTTCGGGTCTCCTAGTTACCTTTAAGATCTCCTCGCCCACTCTTCTCAATTTAGAACCTTTGTTTGGTCTGTACCTTAAGTGCTTGCCAAAGTAACAACAGAACCAAATGTTTTGCCTAGTTAAGCCTACTCTTTGTGTTGCTGCATTAATTAGTCTTGCATTTACTGCTCTGTGTCTATGGTGACAAAAGTTTGCCAGCCAGGACCAGCATTCTAAGACCAAAGCTTTGAATAATAATCAAATACGTTTATTTCATTATCTTCAACAACAAGCTTAAGCTTTAACTGGGCTGGACTATGATGGCAGTTTTGTTAGACTGTTTTTGGTTAATTTTCTTGCCACATTTATTTATGGATACAAAATATTTCTTCCCCCAAAGACACAAAGTTGCTTAAAAAAAAAAAAAAAAAAAAAAACATTCGATCCACAATACAGAGAACATTTTTATAAGGTGTGTCAATGAAAGGTAGGGCATCACACAGATCCTTTAAAAACTAATTTTTTAAAAAAAATAAGAAAAACTAATGAATATTAGTAATGATGACAATGAAAAAAATAAAAGAAAAAAAACACCAGAAAAGTTAAAATCTTAATAGAGAAAACAAATATGTATTCACAATCCATCATATCTTCCAGACTGAGTCAGATCTACAAATCTTAAGATGAAACGCCAGTTTGTTTGTATTTTTTGTCGTGCAAACTGTGTAGTAAACAGTTACTTTTGCAAATGAAAGTCTTTCTCAGGGACTTAGGCAGAAATGTTTACAGACAATAGTGTGCTTTTTTATGAAATTACATTTAGTCACTTTTGTTCGTCACTGTCTGACTGGTGTTACTCTAGAGGTTGGCAACATAGATATTCAGTTTAATACCGAACAAGGAACGGTGGGACAGGTGCCAACAGAGGTCACACTATACAAGGTTAAGTCACCTTAGATCGAGCTTACCTGAACACATCTTACACGTTCTAATGTGTTTAACATCCCAGTGACTGCGTGAACCTACTTTTGTTGTTTTCATTGGAAGCTTCTGGAGACTTGTGCTACATACTGGTGCCTACTGCACAGGCTGGGGGGAACAAAAGCAACAGCATCATACACCTTCAGTCATGCCGACATTGGGCTTGTTTCCAATACACACACCTAAGCACACATTCACCTGCAGTACCCAGGAGCTATTTCAAGACCAACACTGCCCTCCAGTGGGAAAAAAAATCCCTCTTATTTTATTAAAAGTGGGACTGAGTTCAAGGCAGGTCATGGATTATTTGAACAATTCCTTATGAGAACAGTTTTATTAAACCAATTGGAAGAAACTTTGTTTTGTCCACAAAGCTTTAGACATAGCATTCACCACATCAATAAAGATCATCATATTGCTCAAGCATTTCACATTCTCCAGGCATCTACTTCTTTACCCAAAGGAAATACCACCTTCGCCACTGTGAGCCTTTTTCTGTTTAAAGCATCATAAGATTTTTATTTTTTTATCTGTTTGTGTGAAGGAAGGCGCATATTTTCAGAGAGCCACCACGCCAATAAAGCCATGAAGTAATGATGGAAATCTGGAAGGCTTAACCAACGTTATGCTCAGTCTATATGATTTACATAAACAATAAATGGAAAGACTGAACACTTCTCCACAATGACTCACTTTTGGAGCAGACTGCATCATGGGAGAGTTTGCGCAGGCAATAAGAGGGCAGCAGATCACTTTGAGATATTTGTTTTAACGTATAACTGTGTATCAACAGTGTTAAAGTGGATATATAATGTGATTATTACTAACCGCCAAACACACTTGAACACACTTGAACACACATATTCACACCACATAAGCATGCAGGATGCAGCACTGACCAGATGTACTCACAAACATGCATAATCTACACACATGGCCGTAAACCCATGAGTCACTACAAACACACACACACAAACACACAGGAGTCGAGTGCAAAACCACATATACACACAGGACTACTGGCTCGCCATAAACCACATTCATACACACACGCACACTCCTACGGTGCATACCTCCCCACTATTGGTCCAGACCCAGACACCGCATGCCAGTGCACCTCGCTCCCTGAGCCACAGGCCGCAGAAGCAGAAGAAGAAACAGATGGGTACCAGCTGTTTGGATGAGGGCCCCGGGTACACAGCTACTGTATTGCAACCCACACACACATACACACACATGCATGCATGAAGACAAACTCATTCAAGTTTAGCTGCGCCATGTCTGTACTGCTTTTGGAATATACTTGCACATTTACTCTACAGGTAATGTATTGGCAGTGATCTGTTAGAGATCTGTAGATGCAAGTTCGTCACTGAAACTCAAAAGGATGACTAGTGTCTACTATAGACATGCGGATGTTAGAATACTACACAGAAATCATGGATAAATAAACAGGATGAAGAGTACAATCTGCAAGTGTTTGAAAAGTGGCATTGTTTTAGCTCTCTAATGAGGCCTGCTCATTTTGTAAGAGAATTAATAACAAGGTCAAAGAATAACTGTGAGGTCACAGAGCTGACTTTGACCTCATATCATATCTAGTCTAGAAATGATACTAGAAAACCAAGAGATTTTTTAGGATAAATTGTAGGTTGCTCTTTACTATTTGAGCCCTCACCCCTAATGTCTAACATGTTTCTGTTTCTGTTTCTTAAGGAAGATTGAATGTAAATCACAGCAGACAAAAACAGAAATAGACTTTGATAAAGTCTAGGTTTACAGACATCAGTCATTGATTAACCTTGTGCTAATAAATATTTTTACTTTTACATTTGGCCAATTTTAAAAACATGTAATGTGGAGGGGGTCGCTGGTACAGGTAATCCCACAGAAAATTAGTCCTGACAATGCACTTTCCCTTGTCAAAGTAGTTTCCAGCAACAGTAGTCATCTGTTTTTAGCAACAACCTCTGAACCAATTAATCTACTGTAACCTATATGTCCAGAATCAAAAAACTGACTCACAAAGTTAGCAACTAGCCTGTGAACATCATGGAGCATTTAGCAGGTAGAGAGTGAGCTATTTACTCCAGGGGCTAGTGTAGAGCAAAACACACTGAGTACTGAAATTGAATAGATTTACAGTTTGTTCTGTTGGCCTTCAATGCCAAAAAAAGCTTTAAACATGAGTATGGGATGAATATTGTTGTTCATTCGATGTCAAAACTATGCATGATCAGCTAAAAGAGGGAAAATGATTGAAAATGGTTTCAACTTCTCATATGTAAACAGCCTGAAACTGGGGATTAAAGTTTGTGCTTACGCTGTTTCATTTTAAATCTAATAAACTGTGCAACAACAAAATACAATAAAATGAAAAGTATAGCGATTTCTTATTAGTTGTGTAAGACAGCAGAAGTAAACAATATGTTGAAATAATATTAAGTTAAAACAAAACATGTAGAGTTACAGTCCAGCATACAAAAAAGAACACTTGAATATATCTTTGTAGGTTTGTTTTTTCAACAACTGTGACCGTTGTTCCCTAAATAAACGTCAAGTTAACTTAATGTCAAGTCAAGTCCACAATAAGGGCAGTGGATGCTGTTGATTATTCAGGATTTGCTCTCTTTCTTT
>JAPZDY010000025.1:17146181-17165338 GCA_029783645.1 Ctenochaetus hawaiiensis
TTTTATATATATATATATATATATATATATATTTCTCACTCATTTTCCAAGATAATACTCATCATCATCATATCCCTTTTTTACAACTCAGCATTTTTCTTTTTCATTATTGGGCAATGTTAATAAGAGGCTCGGGTCCATGTGTTTGCAGAGTGGTGTGTGGTCCACTGTGTGTGTGTTTGTAACATCAGTGGAGCAACTGAGATGACTAAGCGGCTACATATTGTAACTGAAAAAACTAGCTAGCTTTCAAACTGAAACATAAAACACCACCAATATAATACACCACTATGAGCACAAATTATTAGTCATCCATACACTGTACTGCATGTGGCTGTAGCAGCACCTCGTAATATCTGGTAACGGCTAGCTAAAGGGTTTGTCAGGCAAACAAATGCAAAACAAAGTTACTTCCCTAAAACTACTTGAAAGTCTACAGACAGTAATTATGCTTTTATCGTCATGACATCTTCAACTTGAAATGAGTCTTTCTAACACTGGTAGTCAGAGACTTTATGACTCATCTTGGCATTTTTGAGATGTGTATGATTTGCCATCTTTCTCATGATGTCACAGCAGTTTGCAAGCTAAAATGTTATGGCTATAGTTAAAAGAGTGAATACAGTGATGCTACAGAAGTACAAACATGTACCGGTGGGTCTAGGTTAATGATAAAACTTAGCTTTAGCTAAACTGATTGCTTCGTATTTTATGTCTTCAGTCATATTTTCTGACTGATAACCTTTTGTATTTTGTCAGGTTCAGGGTTCCACCAGGGTCACCTGGTGGAAATGTTAAGTTGTGAAAATGAATAACCTAGTGTGTAAAATATGCAGTGTCACATTGAACACCTGGGAAAGATGTTTAGGCACTTAAAACTGCTGTGTTTGGGCCTCGAGATGGACATGGAGCATATTGAGGAGGGAATCTTAGCACTGAAAGCCTCCCTGTGGAAATATCATGTGTGATTTCAGGGGTTAACTAGAGCAGGAAGCCTGCGGTCTGTGTCTTCCAGGGTGATATATATGTGACACAACGTGATTCATCTGCTACTGTGCGTCCATAAGCTGTCTGGCAGATTCAGCTTTTTTCTGTCTTGGGGCAATGATTATACAGTGTGGATCTCGAGCTAAATTAGCCATGACTTGCATTAAAACATTTCTCCTTGCCCTGAGAGAAGACTTTAATATGTGTTTATTTGATGTTCTTGAAGACCATAAAAGTGAATAAGTGGGGTGTGCATCACATTAGGAGGTGATCGAATGTGTGTGCGTGATGAAAGACACAGCCAAAGACACGGTGTTAGGGTATTACAGTATGATGCTGAAAATGAATGAGCCACCAAACACATGCACTGGATTTGTACCATTCATAAGGATACGTCATAGTGATTTACAAACCCCTAACAGTGCCGTCATGCTGTTCAGGCTCAATGGACCATATCCAATCCTTTGGATGGTGGTACAGTAGCACTTGTGTCATGCAATGCAACATGATGGATTTCACAAATGTTGTTGAAAACGCATAATTGTACACTGAAGTGAAACAAGGAAACTGTAGTTTCAGAGTTTAGCCACATATATTAGACACTAATGAAAGGCTTCATCGTACAGTCACATGAAATGTATTTTAATAAAACACAATGTACACATATGCAGTCCTATGACCATACATTTGCTTGATCCTAATTATTAAACCTAGAATATGTCAAAGCATAGTTTGTATTTTTTTCTTCTCCTTTAAAACATCAAAATCAGTAGATGAGGTCAAATGAATGTAATACAACACTTTGTGTGACATCAGACAAAAACCTTTTTCCACGTGTTAAAGATATGCACTGTTATAAGAAACTCAAAGAATATTTCAGCATATAAGAGTAACAGTATGAGGCAAAGATTCTCACTGAACCAAAAAAAAAGTACAAAATAGAATTAATAAATAAATCAAATATATACCATATAAATGAATTAGCTATGTGGCGGCTATGTTTATTATTTTGTTTTTTAATCATTTTAATCTGTAGCTTGGTATTACAACCTTTTTATCTCTAAAACATTTAGAACGGTGAACGAGTCAATACTGAAAATACAGTAATAAGCTTTCATAATTAGATAAACTATGTACACATGAGTCTGTTGCCATGCTAGTCAAACAACTAAATTTATTATTTTTTTTATCCACACTATACAGTTAGAGCATAAAGCGGTCTGAACGTAAACAGTTTGTGCTGAGAATAAAATACTTTGCAACTATGCATGGTAATTTCTTTAATATTACTCTCAAAATGTACATAACATAAAGGCCACACATGGGAACGCTCCGTCTCCATTCGGAGGGGAGGGTGAGGGTAGTTTTGACATAAATATAGGAACAGAAAAAAACAGTCTCTTTCAGTTCAAGATGCTATTTTCTTGTCCATCAGCATCATTCGCTTTAGCCGAATCTCTTTTGTCTCCCCGTCCTCCATCTTGTTTTTTTATTTCATTTTTTCATCCTCCCTGGTTCAACCCCCCACCCCCACCCCCTCTTTCGTTTCTTTCGAGCAGTTCAGCTTGCCAACTCCCTCAACACCTCTTCTGTCCTCCTCCCTCCATTCAGCTCTCCCGCCTCCACAGTCTGTGGTTGCCCCTCCGTCTTCCATCACCCTGCACGGTTAATGACATTGTTAATGACGGGAAATGAGTTCAGTCATGTCAACTGTAAAAGGTCCACAAGGCAAGGCAAGGGGTGAGGCTGAGAGAACGCAGTCACCTGGCGGGTCACTGCAGCATGGGGAGAAGCAGCGGGAGGCAGAGGCATGAAGCATGTGTTTAGTGTGTCGATACTGATACTGTAAGTTAGACATATATATTTGCGTTGACTGACTTATGAGTCATGGTTATGTCCTGGAGGGCAGGGGAGGGGGAGGTTGGGTCGGGCTAGGAGGCAGGTTGGGGGGGAGGGGGGTAGTCGGGTTGGGGATAGTCGTCGGTCAGAGTATGGGTGCAGCAGCAGCTAGCAGCTTTGCGTTGACTCTTTGTTCAATGGGAAGTCCGTAGTTTCAGTCCTTACTGGCTGGTGCGCGCAGAGGCCAAGTGGTCGCTGTGCTGGTTCTGGGCCCGAAACCGCAGCCTCTGCTTGTTCTTCTTCTTTTGTTCTTTGGATCGGTGCTTCCCTGAGCCACCTGGAAAAAAAGAGAGCAAGAACGCAGAAATGGTTATCCCTTTAATTGGTGCTACCACATTATTATGCTTCTTAAAGCAACAAACTTCCTGCATTTCCAACAAACTAAATTTTAAAGTCCTTCTGCTCAGCATAATGTGGTCTGTTTCTTTTTAAATGTTACAAGGTTTACTAGTCACGCAAAGTAGCCATCTGCAATGGGCCCCTGGACCCTCGGGAGCCCCGAAGGTCAAAGGTTTTCAGTGTAGAAATGACTTTGTGGTAATATGATTTATAGTAAATCAGTTTGAAGCACAGTGAAACCTTGCTGTGATTTGTCCTGTATGATAGAATGGCCCTCTGTAAACTTCTTTTTTAATCTCAATTGTTTCTGGAAAATGTGTCCTTGCATGGAGACTAACTGGAAGCTCTGAGGCCTAGATAAGAAAAAACACCCCAGAATTTCAGCATTTATCAGGTACTTTGACTGTGAAAGATCCTCACAGTCAAACAGCTCCATCTCTTAACCTCATCGAGCTGGCCTTACTATAAAGAGATTGTTGGCAACTGTGCTCTGCTGTACTAAGCACATTTGCTCTGAGTGCAGCAGGGGCAGTGCTGTAGTACTATGACTGCACTCAATGAGTCAGACTGAAAACTAGGACAGTTTTTTAAAGTTATTCTAAATTTGCACCTGATTGTCTGATCTGAACAGTTTTTGTAAAACAAAGACTAATGAGATGATGCAAAATGTTGATTAGTGGAAAGGAGTGCTTATTGTACATCAGATTAATAACCTATGTTTTCCATTTCTATCGATTTTAACAGTGCGTAAAAACAGAACTTAAAAGCATAGTCATGCAACAGACTCCGGTGGAATGGATTATGTGAACTTAACCTGCTTATTTTGAGATGGAGAAGACTATTTAGAATTGGGGACTTGAGCTTGGATATCATTGTACTGTTCAAGAGTTGGGGAAAATTTAAAAAGGGGTTTAAATAGTCAGAAAACCACTTGAAAAAAATTGTACTATGAGCGTAAACTTCTGAGTATAAGTGTTCTTTGAGTGTTGATAGCTCATAAGGAATCCCCCGAAAAAAAAAAAAACCTTTACAGTGGTGTCTTAGAAATAATGCAATGTTTACCAATGAAAAAGGCAGAATCACACAGAGAACTGACCCATATATGAGAAAACATCACATATCAGTTCCTCATTTACTTTAGCCTTCAGGACTTAACCTCAGGTTTTAACAAATGTCTGCTCAGCCCAACGCTATTCACTGTGACTGCAATGGAGAACAGAGATAAGTATGGGATGTTGCATAACTCTCTTTCCAAGTTGGAAAGGTCTCCTAGCCCAAGGTTAATCCATCCCAGGTTTAGCTGGGATGGGCAAGGCATGCTGGGAACAGACTTCCTGCTCTCATGGAAGCTTGTGTGGTGTAGATTCTGCACCCACGGCTCTCTGTGACAGAGAAAACTCTGGCTACCGAACCACAAGGCAACAATCTGGCTGCCAAGGCCACAAATAAGATAACGAGGTGTGTGTGTGCGAGATGTATGTGTGCGAGGGGGAGTGAGTGTGAGGGAATTTAAGGGAAAAGAAAATCTAATGGGGGGAAAAGTGGAGTAAGGCTTGGATGCTGAGACGCTATCTGGATCTTGATCTAGAACACAAAGAAATAAGCCATGCTATGGTTCGCTGAGGGGGAAAGCACAGGAAAAGGCCTGTGCACAGAAAAACAAGACCTCTTGTTTAGTCGCCTGATTCTGGGTCTTATTAATGCACTTGTTCAAGCTTTTGCTCTCACGAAAAAAAGGTAACGGTGTGTAAAATGTAGCATTATCTCTAATTACCTTCTCATATGCGCTGGCATTGCGGTGGCCTTTTAAGGACCCCTAAAAAAGGCTTATTTCCAATTCTCAGGGTTACGCTGTGAGGTAGATTTGAAAATATTCACTAATTTAAGTCGTCACACATGAGAAAGCAAGATATTGCACTGGGTCTCCCAATGAGTTATACAGATGCATGCAAACATCAAACCATCTCAGAGCTATTTCCTGCAATTAATATAATCTTGTTATTTTGAGTCACATTGCCAATCTGAGCCGCGGCAATAAAGTTCTCGCACTGAGCCCCTAGTTAAAATCACCTTTGAAAAACAGCTTTCACATCTCTTTCATTAAAATTGCATACCTTTCAATTAAAAATATTACCAAACGTCTTTGTACACTTGCTTAGCTGATGCCACTTAAGATTTTTTGCGCGATTTTACGGAATGATAGTGTTTGCTAAAGTTAATTTGAAGCTGAAAGGCATTTGGCCTATAGGTTCGTTTTCCAAATTGCTCTTTAAAGAGGTAATTTTCATTCAAAACAGTGTTGCTAGGTGCCTGATAAACACAGCTTTCAGTGCAATCAACTCAAGTTGAATTACATTTGAAGGCAATAAAGTGCATGGTGCAGCATTAAACTTCCTCTGTAACGGGCAAAGCATTCGTGGACCGTTTCTTGGATGCAAGGCTGCATTTAAACCAAAAAAGCCTGCATTTACAGAAATTGCTTGAAACACAAATACTTATGTGTGAGTTAAGTTAAAAAGTAGTTTTCCTGGCTAGTTCAGGACTGGACAGGAGATCTGTAATCCAAAGAGTTCTACACTCTCTGCAACGGCACTCTCAACACACACTCATACACACACACAAACACAAAACTGCAGGAAAAAAGTTGCTGCCCATGCAGTCTGAAAAACAGAGTTTGAGAGCTACGATAGAGCCTTTCTTTAAAAAATAACGTTTTAAAATTTGCAGTAGTTGCAAAATTGAAATAAAACTTTAGCTGCTAAATTCACTCCACCAAAAATAGAATGCCAAAAATCAGCAACAGCGAAAATTTGACCAAATAAAATCTAGTAAGTGAAATATTCAAAGTTAGCCTTAGCTAGCACTAAACCGACATTTACTTATGGATGTTTTGTAGAGGTTATTCTGGTAGCTAGCTTATTCTTACAAGCACATTTAATTGCTTTCTAAGATTTGACTACAGTGAAATTTTTGTGATTTGATGTAGTTGAGCCACATTAAAATCATACATTCAAGTATGTGATACTTACATAGTATATAGTTTTATATTAATCTAATATATTAATTTAACTGGACCAGTAGCACTACTTTAATTTACTAGTTAGATATACAAACACAAAACAATACAAAACAAAATAGCAACATTTCATTTCTATGGGCTAGGGCCTGGAGTCACACTAATATCAAAATGTTGTAAGAGTACGTTTTTTGGTATATACTGTTTTTTCAGGCATCTGATAAAGATTTGTTTATTTCCCTTGTTTTTATGTTGAGGACCATACAAAACATTCTTCCTAAAAAAAAAAGGAAGTCTTTACAGCACGATTAAAAACAGATCACTGATGCCTGATGCTCTCCAATCATCCCTCTTCAAATGTACTCTTTTAAACGAACAGATCTGGACATTTTTGAGAATATAGTCTTGCAATAATGGGTGTGCTGACAGATTCACTCCACACTGGTAGTTTTGCTGGAGGACTAGAGAAAACTCTATCCATCACTGTACTTTCACTCTTCCTGGACTGATTTTGTTTGTTAAAAAGATAATGACAAGTTCTGACTTTTATGAGCCACCACTTTCCCTGCCGTCACTGAATCCAGTCAGACTTTTCAATGAAGTCATTAGCAATGTGTTTCAAGCCACAGCTCAACTCCCAGTTCTAACTACAGACGCTTCACAAACTCATCCACACAACTTTTTAAGACCATATTTCATAATCCAATCTCAATGATGACAGCTAGAGGGCAACCAATCCCCACAAAAGCCCCTTCCCCCAGCATCTGATACAGTTCTAGTAAGATGGTCTATCTCACTATACCCAAGAACTCTCATTTAGCCTTTCCTCAGGGCACTACGCACTCCGAACACTGAGCTTTCATCATCTCATATTTACGACCGATGTAATCACTTAAGCTGATTACCAGGGTTCACAGAGGAAACAGTTTAATTTGCCTGGAAAGAAATGATTAAGTCATCTCAATTGCTTTCCAAACCAAGAACAAATTCATAAATCTTACAGCATGTAAAGATAATTTTGTCTTGGAAGACACAGTAGGTTCTAAATCATTTTCTATCTTTGTTTTGCGTTGTAACTGGCACAGCGAGGATCAAATCAACTGAGTATGGCTTTTATCAGAAAATTGCAATCCTTCTTTATACTTTAATTTCCGTTTTGGCTGCATTTACTATCACTACAGCAAACCATAATTTACCGATGTTTAGTTTTCCTTCATAGACACAATCGTCCTCTGCCAGCTTGATGTTTGTGTTAAAGTTTGAAAGGAAAAGTTCATCAAACAAACAAACAATAAACTCAAGAGCAAATCAAATTTCTTTTGCATTTCTGAATCAGAAGCAGAGTCTGTGGTGGGAGGGTTGTTTACCGCTGTCAAAAATGACCTTCGTGGAATTCTTCTCTGTATCTGAGTGTGTGCACAAACACTTTGATATACATGCCCTTTGGTCCTGTCCATCAGTGACCGAGATCTTCTTTACCACCAACATGAGCTTGAAAATACTTAGTGTCATTTCCAATATTTTCAGCTGCCAAACCAGTGAGCAAAGAAATATTAAACTCCTCTGCACACACTGTGGTGGACGTTCCTCAATAACCTCTTAAAGCCAGTCGGGATCCATCGCTTTTTTCTTTTTCTTCCCCATCATTCTCTCTCTCTCTCTCTCTCTCTCCCTTTTCCCCTCTCCATGTTCCTGTGATGCTATTTGAGGCTCTCAGCAATAATCGAGACGACTGCATGGTGAAAAGCCAACTAAGAGTAAAGTGCTATTAGACGTATCATATTATTAGGCTCGCACTCCAGAATAATATCTCCTTGCGGAATGGCAATATGACTACTTGTCCAACTGATGCACTGAAAGATAATCAGTCAAATCCATATCCAGGGGTAAGGAAGCCAAAGCCAAAGCTCCCTTCATTTGAGCGAAACACTAATAGCTTTGTTTTGGAAGAGGAGACTAAACTCATATATGTATGCATAAGTTTACACAAGAGAAAGTCGGCATTAGCAAGAGTTTCATATTCCTGGAAAATGAGGTGTTTAACTACTTTTTTGTCACTGAGCATGCGTTTGAACAGCATCTCTTTTTCTTTGCTGGCCCTGAGGCTACAGTGGGGGTATCTATATGTTACCCTATTATTACAGAGGCCATGACCTGCTACAAGAGAGCACGGCACTGACTGTCGGCACAGGCCAAGTGATTTCATCCACTAACGGCTCCGGCGGCAGCACATGAATCGAAGGCCTAATCTTATCTCCATTGCTTGCGGTTCGAGAAAAATCGATGGCTGACCTCGAGAAGGCATTAAGACATACGGTAAATGGGATCCTATACTGCTGAAAACTCCTCCACTCTCCTGTTACCCCATCCCTCCACTCGACGCAGACGGTCAATTAATAACTTTTGTAGGACCCATGTGGGGGGTAAAGGGTGGGGGACAGAAAAAAAAAAAAATAATCCAAACAATTTTGAAGAAGATTCGTGTGGACTTAAGGAAGGTAAAGCCGGAATTTTTGGCGGCTCGTCTTTTTCATAAACAGGCCAAAGCGGGAGCCATTATTTGTGAGGGAAGGAGAGAACTACTGGCGCCAGTGAGATTTGATTTCAGTGGCAGAAATTGGATTAGCAGCCATTAAGGGCCTCCTCACACATACATTTATAATGCTGTGAAGGGGAAAGGATCTCTAGCCAGCCAGTGCTCTCTTTACCAACACACCGACAACTCCTCTGTCTGATGCTGACAATGCCCTGTACTACTGCCGAACTTAGTTTTCAGTTGATTTATAGGTGAGACACTGTGGTATGACCTCAAGTGACCCATAGTGCTATAAGGTGTAGGCCAGAGGTTGACTGAAACCTTTAATGATCCTTTGTGCTTTGTCCCCCTGTAGGAAAAGGCTGTAGTAGGATGATTTGGGATTTAAGGTAGAACCAAAAATTACACAGATGTAAAGAGTCAAAAGGTAGAAATCTTTAACAAGTACAGGCCTGGAAGAAGAGAAAAAGGTACAGAGAGAATCACGACTGGGAAATGCTGCGGCAGGGGAGCAGACGTCAGATGTAGGAAAAAAGAAATCAGCCGTTTGACAGAGAGGACAATCATTTACAAGAAGCTCATCTTGCCAACCATCTGACAAGGGCTCTCTGCACAATGTCACTTAGCCCTAACAAGGTTATTCTGGATCACACTCTTTCATTCACTCTTTCATTCTTTCATTTCTTTTCCCCTATGCTCTGCTTACTATCACCACGCTGCAAGGCAAGAATGATTTAAAACATACGCATTCCGATTTAAAAAGCTAATGTTGGGATTAGGTCGGTCATTATTTTCTCATCTATGACCCGGTGGAGGATCTGCGCAAAGATTAAAAAAGCAGGTTAGCTCACCGCTCTGCTCTTTGATGCTTCGTTTCACTGACAATAAGTTAAAGCGAAAACCCGACTCGGAGATTAACGTCTCTAAGCGGAGGAGTCCCAGCAAAACATGCATGACTGACGTGGTGATTAATACGCCTGATGGTCAGTACAGACAGCGTGTTTTTTCCCCTCTGGAGAAGGTCACACCAGGAAGAAACAGCCACAACCTGCCTCAGGCAGGCTATAGAACAGACGATGATTCCGCACATTAACGTTTCTCGCCATCAGTCATCTGCTCAGAGTTCAGCCATGCTCTGCTGCGTTTCACAGTAAGTGAACTGTTTAGGTTACCACCTCTGGCTCAAGTGCTCAAAAGGTAGGTCATCAAGTAGAAACCTTCCATGACAGATAAAAAATTAGGCCAACTTTCAAAAAGCGTAAAAAGCAAGAACTAGCTCTCCAGACTTATTTCCTCTCCTTTGCCTTCACTTAAACACATATGCTGTGTAATCTTGGAAAGTTAGGTATAATTTCTTCCTAACGTACAGGGAAAAATCAAATGGTACTCTATTAGGTCTGATTTCCAAGTTGGAAAATTTGGGGCACAACTTCTCAGAATTCAGAGATCCACTGTGATGCTGTAATGTCATCATGGCACTGACCTTTCTTAAATATCCCTAAAGTAAACATTTGTTAGTTTAAAGCTGCACTAGGTAAGATTAGGAAAAAATAAGCCTGACGTTTCAACCTAAAATCGAAAAAATGCATAATCAACAGGGAATTACTTCCTCTCATCATTGGAGCCTTTTTGTCATAATAAATGTCCTGTAACAACTCCGTGTACATCATTTACAGAAAGTTTTTCATATTTACTTCCCATCAAAATGTATTTATCTCTCCTAAACTGCAGTTAGCAAATGTCTCATCCTGAGACCTCGGACTGAGCAACAAAGGTTAGATTTCGTCATCCCAGTGGTAAAGTGGTTCAGCCATTATTTCTAAATGTCTGGTGGAGGTACCAGACACAGAAAAGAAGAAATTAGGTCTGATGAGTAAGATCAAATGACGTTCTATGGTTTCTGGGCTAAGACATCCTGCCAACTGTTAAGGTCTTCCCACTTCCACTCAAAGCTGCCAAAATGTAGAGACTTGAATCTTTACTCACAATGTCGCCCCCTTTGGTATTCAAGGGTAATTTAAATGAAAGCCTGATGTTTCTGAGAATCAGGCGGTGCAAAATTTAGAAAAATGTGCCAACTGCTGAGGTATGATAAATCCACTCTCTCCCGATTTGTCAGTTGTGAATAAACTTTTTTCTACTAAATGAAACCTTGCAGGGGCCCTTAACAGTCAACAGTGTCATGAGGGTAACTCAGCAGCAAAGCATTAACAGGCATCATGACCAGCCTGCTGAGTCTGATGCGCCTTGAAACCGCAGAACTCAGAAAGAAGCGAGCAGCCCCCTCTGCGGTCTGCTATCTCACGACTGACTCATCGACACATCTGGGCCTAAGTATATGGGGCTCTCCTGCCCCATGGGCACTTGGGCAAATGAGGGATAATTAGCTTTAGTTGACTTTAATGAATGGCTTAATGTTGTGTTTCATTTCTGATGAGAAAAATATAAAGCTCAGCACTTATCAAAGGGAGACCTGAAGGCTTGCCACTGGTGTGGGTCTGTTTGTTTTTTGTATTTGTTGTGTGCATGGGGGCGAGGCAGAGTGAGCTGAAGATAGCTGCATCACAGGAGGAGTGGCTTCAAATGTGACCACAGATCCAAAGAGGAAACCTGCTGGGATATACAGTAGCAAATTCATCACTGTAGCTAGGAAATTACTACAGATGTGAACTCTGTTTGTCTTTACTGAAAGAGAGAAAAAGCGCCAAAGCACTCTACTTAGATTTCCGTGTCTTTTGTATCAGATGAGGGTTCTATAAAGGCTTTGATCCATTTAAGAATCCCCATAAGCTGTGATGTAAAACAGGAAGCGTCTCAAAGAGTTATGACAGTCATTCATCTTGGTTTCCGAAAGTGTACTGCATTGAGCTGATGAAATCAATCATTTTCAACAGATACAAGATCCAGCGTGGATTTTTGTGTTCTATTCAATCTCTGAGAGCAAACTGCTCTCAAGCTGTTTAACTGTCACCTACATTTCCATGTCCTTGCACTGATTCACAGTCACTTTCTGCTGTAGCTCAATATATTTCATTATCTTTGCCATGCTATTAAGAAGTAAAAGCTAATAAAAGTTGGACTTGGCAGTTCATTTTAGTGTACTTTTACACACTCTACCTTTCCCTTTTTACAGCAAATCAGGCTTGGCATCCTTTGAGTAACAGAATGAAACACATTTAGTCCCTCAGACCTCACCAGACTCTGCGTAAACTTGCACCCCATCAGGATTAACTGTGCACTTTTAAAAGCATCCCGACACTGACAAAGGATCAAAGAAGGACAACACATCCTGCAACAGAGGTGATCTACTTGAACCGCTATTTAAGAAATATTTAGAACACTTATTGTTTATACAAGACAGAAAATCTGCATTTCCAAGAGTATAATGCCAGTCTATGCCTCGGGTAAAGGGTTAGTGTCAGCACTCCACCCAACTTTATGGAGAAGAATAAAATAGTTGTTAACACAGTCATGAGGGGGCATGCAAAAGGGTATGCTAAGTCTTTCTGCACCCCTACTGGGATATTAGGGGGAGGATGTAAAGATGAGGAGGGGTTTCCACAAACAAGTTGTGAACAGATACCCAGTCATCTATTACATGCCTACAGTCTATGGCGGGACGTACTTTATTGTGAACACACAAATATAAAAGTTTAGGGCACTGAGTTTGCCAAACCCTGTTAAAATAAAATAACTAAATAAATAAATAAATAACTGTTCAAGACTTGTACATTAACTGTGTGGTATTCCTCCACTGTATGAGAGCCAGACCTACATTAGCAACTCTGTCCTGCTCTTAACTGGATAAAACACTGGGACTAATTTATCCCCCAAAATAGTTTAACCGAAAGATCAGCCAAACATTTAATAGTCCTCATCCTAAAAGGCTAAAATGTAAAAATAAAAACATAGTGTTTGAAAATGTGAGTCATTTTTATAGCTAAGCTGTCAAATGGTTAGAATGCATTGAAGAATCTGATCCTACATTTTTCCCGATCTTCCTGATAATACTACTGGAACTAATTACTGCTAAGGAGCAATGCAGAACAGCACTGTTTTTTTCTTTTTTTCATCACATGCAAAATGAATCATCATCTGGTGGGGATTCTGAACTGTTCTATGACTTACGCTACATCATCTAGTCAGCTCAATTAACTAAATAGCGACGGCTAATAAAACAAGCCCACGATCATTCTAATTTCAGTCAGAAAAATCAATGGTTGTTGGCTAGACATGAAAGTTTTCTTGCTCTTGTCTACATATCTAAAATTAAAAACCTGATTTTATTCAAAAGTGAACAGAATCTACCACTGATATTTCTGTAAACTGAACATGTGCTATTGGAGAACGGAAAGCGTAGCAACAGGAACAAAGGGGGCAGGGTGTTATGGCTATATTCAGACAAAACAAAGTGGCCATGTGTGATCCACACAATCACCATTTCAACAGTGCGTGTGTGCAACAATGTGTGCTTATGCTTGAGCATTTTTTTGGTGCGTGTGTTCATGTGCGTGCACACAGTCTTCATTCTCTAATTCCACCTGGTTTGCATCCTCCTGGTCTCTGTGGAGCTGCAAGGGAACAGGGGAGGAGGATATAAGAGGAAATTGTCCAGCATGATTCCCTCTTTATATCTCATTTCTGCACAAGTCCTTTTATCCCCCTTTCTCTCTACTAGGAAACCCCAGGAGGAAATCCCTCACATGTTTGGACACGGAGCACAACTGTCCCAAAGCAGGACCAGACCCTAACGAGAAGGGAGCCAAGCTAAGTCAGACAGGCTTAGACACTAAAACAGAGACAGGGGCCATCAGGATCATGCTGCAATCCCTATGCAATGGCCAGTGATGAGGGAATCAAGTCTGACTGGGAACTTTTTGTTGTCTTTGATTGTTCAACTTACACTCAAAGGGCGCTGTTGTTCACTCAGTCTCCCCTGACAATCCAACAGACGGCACATATTTTTTGATAAAAATAGTTCATTAGTTCACTGCGGAAGAAGAGGGTGGGGGTTGTGTTTGATGTGTTTGCAGCGGTCCTGTTGCATGGGGAGAGAGGTAAAGCCAATTCAGGCAGGGCTTGATCCTCTCTAAGGCCTGTGCTGCATCAAACACTTGTCAGACACCAGGCAGACTGACAGCTGAGTGGCTGTGATGGATCTGATCACAGACACAGGCAATAAGAGTCACCGCTGCTCAGCTCCTTCACCCAAGCTCCGCTCTCCCACTCTGGTCAATAATCCATGTTTAACTCACTAAAACACAAACAGAGGGCTTTGAGGCATATGGCAGACATTTTCTTGTTGTTTTTGGCTGTGTATGATTACAGTGTAATTTCAACGGTCATTTCAGGGTCTCACCTCACCGAGGAGATGTTTGTGCACTCCAGAAGGCAGCGGCATTTGTCAGAGATGCAGCAGAAGAAGAAATGAATCAAATCAAAGAGAGACTTAAGCTCCCACTAAACTGAAAAAAAATTCTCAAGGCCTGTCGGGATCATGGTCCTGAACTTGCCACCCAAAAGGAAGGAACATTTATGTTTGAAGGGATTTGATACGGGTTAAGTTTCATTGAAACAACCACTCAATCATGTCTTAATATTCTCCTTGGAGGGCCACCATGTTGCATCCTTTGACAACAAAGCAATGTAATATGTATTTCTTGCATGACAGAATGCTTTAAATTTTATGCAGTATGAAAATTGTGTATTTAAGGTAGAAGTGTTCATGGCTAATTAACCTCAATGAAAATTTACAGACAGAAAAAAAACTTGCCAGAGCATCACAAATTAGGAAGGTATCCCCTACCAAAGGAATGCAGATTTACTGTAGTTAATTTATTTATTGTTTGTTTTATAATGTAACGTGCAAAAACTGCTTTCTATAGTTTAATTCAATTAAAATAGCATATATTTGTGGAGCATATGAACAGATACATTTGGCATTCCTTTATGTGTTTAGGAAAGCATCTTGCAGACACACATGCACCCGTGTGAAATTACAAAAGTATCATCTCATAGCGGCATATGAGTTTGACAAGTAATGTCATTAGCTCACTTTTTCTTATACATTACTCTTTTTCTTCTCTCTCTCCCTTTACAAAGCTAATTACAAGAGTAATCATTTTTCATATTGTAAATATTTTCAAAATATATTTCCAAACAGGGAAAATGTGTTTTTTCTTAATATAAATGTTTCTGTATTAGTATTGGACCAAGTTGAATGTGGGAAGCAGTGCTGCTGCTAGTGACAAGCCCACAAAGAATAATCACATGATTCTGAAATTCCTTTAGCTCTACTGAGCTTTAAAATGTTTTTAAACATATTTAAACACGCTGTTTTGGTTTACGCTACATTTTGGTTTACTCTAACTGCTCTCGTCAGTATCATTTTTCGCACCATCAGGCAGTTGTTGTTAGTGAAAAAATCCTAATAAAGCCACTGTAGGTTATCTGCCAGCGCTGAATATCAGTGTTAGAAACTAGATGGTGAAGACAGTGGAGCCTTTAGCTGCTAGAGAGCCAGATATTTTCTCCAGAAGTTGGTGTCATATAAACTTTATAAGGGGGATAATGTGTCAATGCTGTGTTTTTATAGCTAGGTGCCCAGTTCCTGACCCCAGACCAGTGACTTTTCTTTAAACCCACAGATAAGCAGATGAACTTGTGTCTTATTTGGTTGGTGCTTGTATTTTGTGTGGATATAAAACTTGTTAAGGAAACTACCTTGTACTAATATTTGCCCCGTTAAACTAAAATCGCAATCCAGTGAAGTCACCTGATTGTGATGCTTTTCATGTGGATGGGAGTGTTGTGATGTACTACCTTGGTAAGTTGGCGATGGCCTCTACTTATCACTATAATGGCTGTGCTTTTAGTCTGCATCCCCCCTGTATTTGTCACTGTTAGCTAACAAACACACACAGAAAAACACCCATACACACAGACATATATGCAGCCGAGGGCTGGCAGGCCTATACTTGCTGCTTTGTTTTGTCTGCATGTCTGTACACAGGATCCACACTCACAGACATGAGTGGGTCAACAGCCTCTCTCTGAATCACCAGCTGTAATTAAAAGTTGTGATGTCTCTGAAAGACGCCCGCCACTGATGGAGGAAGAGAGGGACAGAGGGTGGAGGAGAGGAGAGGAGAGGAGAGGAGAGGAGAGGAGAATAGAGGGGCTTCTGGTGGCTGAGTCAGTGCAACTGTGCACCAGATGTTTTCAGGCTCCCACGTTCGGCTCCTCGCCTTCCCTCTTTTCTCCTCCAGCCAGACCACTGGAGAGGGAGAACTCTAGTGTGTACAGCAGTGCCTCGAACAATGTGTGCCACGCGAACATATCCTCCTCTGTGACATGCAAGTTGTTCCTCTGTGATATGTGATACATGGGTGAGAGAGTGTCACCCAAGTGTCAGACAGGGAAAGAGAATGGAACCAGGGACGCAGAAAAGAGTAGATAACATGGTGACTTGTACTGCCTGTGAGGTCTGTTTTTATTGTTTGTCGGTGTCTATTACGTGCGTATCACACACTGGCTGAGCGAATGTATGTGTGTCTGTAAGTCAATGTGTGTATGTGTCCTCATCTGCCTGGTGTGGTGTAGATGTGGAGATGAAAGCCGCCATGGCCCACAGGGGAGCTGGCAGCAGAGCCGGACTGGAGGTCTGGCAGACAGAGAGAGGAGGTGCAGGGATGCAGCGGGATCAAACAGATCCCACCAGCTCAGGTTATCTGAAGAAGAGCTGAGGATCCCTGACACACAGGACAGCTTCATCATAGGTTCACAATGATGTAGGCATTTGATATTTTGTGCCTGTATTTGGCAAGTCACCATTCCAGATATTTCAGTGAAGTACAAGTTCAATGTTTTGCTGGTGATGGAGTCTCTACAACTACGTTTGGACCATTATAGCACACTTAAAGCATGGTGAGCAGGTTTCATTACAGGTTTTATAGATTACCACCCCTGGAGCTATTCCTTACAATTTTTTTAACTCCTCATCTGTGTATTTTTGTCAGCCACCTTCTTATATAACAAAAAAAATCATCAGCTGTGGTCAGATGCAAACCTCCATCATACTATGACCGGACATCTCTCTGTTTGGTAGTCATGAGATATTTCATAAAAGACTGAAACGAGCCCAATATAAGAGCCAAACTTTCCTTTTAAGATTGCATCACAAGCTGTTGCCATCCATCCCTGTAAAGACACAGACCATGTCTCATCTGCTGTAAAAAATCACAGGGTGTAACGGCATAAACTGCCCATCAAGGGAACATTGTGAAGGTGTGCATTATAGCCCACACTGTG
This sequence comes from Ctenochaetus hawaiiensis, assembly GCA_029783645.1. Lineage (NCBI taxonomy): Eukaryota > Metazoa > Chordata > Actinopteri > Acanthuriformes > Acanthuridae > Ctenochaetus > Ctenochaetus hawaiiensis. The sequence continues at coordinate 17,163,269 of JAPZDY010000025.1, forward strand.
TCATGGGCAATATCAGCTCATATACTGCTTTGCGGGGGAAATAGCTCCTGTTTGTAGAGCATGAGAACATGAAAACATTCCACTTCTGTACAGTATCCCCCCCTTCTCCTCCTCCGCCTTTCCCCCTCCAGTTTGCTGCCACTTTGTTTGTTTGTGTATGTCTGTTTTTGATGGGGCTGTTGACGTCGACCCATATGCCTCATTTCCTCTGCAAGAGGACGACGACGGAAGCCCCTTAACCAACAGAGTTCCTCCTCTCTGCATAATCACCCTTAACTACTATATATGCACAAGGTTATCCAGGTTTTTAAGCTTAAAAATTGTCACTTAGTTCACAAATTTGTAAAACTTTGCAGGTTGTGGACACAGCTGAGTAAAAACATCAACTTTATGTTGTTTTTGGCTGTCAAACTGTTTAGAGAGATATCTACATCCGCTGGCTTGGATTTATGGGAAGAGCGTTACTACCAAAGCACACTTCACAATTAAATGAGTCAAACAAATAAGAGGACTGCTGCATCTAATGTGTGTACATGAGCCTACAAAAGGCAGTTCAGCAAAACCACAACTCATCTAGGCCAAAGAGTGTGAAAAAAATCCTCGCTCACACCCCTCCTCTTTCTTCCTGCTTGGAAAAGACCAGATGATAATAATGTGGAGTATGAAGCCCCATTGAGCACTGCTGACCCCTCCTCTTCCACCTCCTCCTTCCATCCCTCCACCCCCTGGTCTTTGAAAGGCCTCCACATGTTTATGGCTCATGCCTGTGGTATGACGATGGATTCTCCATATAAAAGCCAGCAGGATCATGGGGTGTTTCAAATATTGCTCTCTGAAGACAGTTGCTGACAAAATGACAGCAGCCATATTTATTTTGGTCAGAGAGCAGGGGCACTTAGTGGGAAGTTAATCAGACGACCCCCTCACCTCCAACCCCACACCCCCCAGCTTCCAGCATCGTTTCCCCCCCCACCCATAAAAGAATGTACCCAGGGCAGAGAAGCCTCAGAGAGCACTGGTAATGACTTTCTGCTCCGATGGAAGATTTAACACCGCTAAACTGCACGAGAGGCAGAAAAATAAACCCAAAAGTTTGGTTTGAGAACATCAGCATAAAGCAAGTGTTGATTGCCTGTCCAGACATGAGTCTAGGTAATCAATTATCATCTGGTTAAGAGGAGATATGAAACATAAGCGTGGAGACAGGGGGAAAAAAAGAATAATCTATGGCAGAGATTTGCAAGTATGGGATAGCTGAAACAGAAGTTGTGTTAATTTGTGACTGTGACCGCAGCGGTGACCATAACTGCCATTGGCATTGGGATACTGTAGACCTGGCCAAGTCAATGACAGGTTGATGTGTCTTTCCTCTTCACCCATACTCTTATTCACTGCAGCAGTTTCCAAAGTGCTCTCTGTCATCTCAGCTTCACAGTTTCATAGTTGTGTGTACAGCATGAGGAAATCATCATAATGCTTCTGTTTGCCACTGAGTTTTTTTCATCATCACAACCAGATTTCAGCTGCCTTTTATGACATGAATGAAGGAAGCAAGCTTACGCCATTGGTGGTGGCGGTAGGGTGGGGTAGGGGTTGTCCCTGTCAGAAACCAATCCAGGCCCTGCGTCCAGAGCCAGGCCATCCTTGCTGTTCGAGGGAGGCAGGGTATTTCTGAGGCCTTCTCACCAGCTACTGTGTCAGCCCCTATGGAGCAGCCTTATTAAATGAAGATTAAGCCGTGGCTCCCCCAGTCACAACAGGCTGCGGTGTGAGGCGCACATAATCACTATGACAGGGCGGCTGCCAATTAGAGCCCTCCTTCTGTCCTGGGAAAACGCTCCTCACTCCGCTCCCGCTGGCGGGAAGAACTGATCCGGATTGTCCGTGATATTACCCAGGCCAAAGATCGCCGTTAATCAGCCATCATTCCACTGTGGCAGAAATCAGAGCGGGACTTGTCATCTGTGCACCAGCTCTCCCTTCCAAAAGTCCTGACTTCCCATAGAGCAAACCCAGGGAACATTAATTGGAATAATGAGATAACTACATAGAGGAACATAAGTGCAAACC
>JAPZDY010000025.1:17165438-17190398 GCA_029783645.1 Ctenochaetus hawaiiensis
GTGCAAACCTCTGTTTTCAAAGGCTTATAGTAGACTTAATAGTGGTGGCTCGAGCAGAACTTGATGATGTTTAGCTTTAACAAAGCTAAACGCATGAGCTTTTCTGTCAAGACAAGGACACGTTCGATCAATTAGTCTAAAGTTAAAAGCTTGCGTCTGTTTTAGAGAAAAGCTGGCCTGCTGGGTAAAGGTTACATCTGACAAAAACACACAGATATATGTGTTTGGATGTCAAGTTTCCAAGCCAAACGCAGGCCTGACTCAGATGTGATCATGCTGAGTGTGTAACTAAAATGCATCTTTTGCCAGAGCTTTTTTTTTTTTTTTTTTACCAGAACCTTTTGGCTAAGCAAATATAAACACCAAAATTGTGTGTCACATGCTCACGTGCATGCACGTGCATTTACAACACCAAACCGGAATTGTTTGGTGTCTCAAATGTTGTGCGCTTCAGACAAGGCGGTTGAGCTTCCTCCAGAGCGGATTTAAGGCAATCTCTGTTGACTCTGTGCGTCGGTTTACAGGAGCAGAGACTTTGGAGCAGATGGTTCACAGACGGTAAGGACCAGGAGGTCCTCAGCGCTGTGGATTCACAGCGGAACCAGACTGGCTTCAGACACAAACTGGCATAAATCCCACCAGTCAACCAAATCCTCATGGGTCTGGTCAATCCGGGGAGGATCTGGGTTTTCTTTGGTCCCCTGCACTAAACTGTAAGTGCTTGTCTGCCCTACTCTTCATCATGTCCAATGGTTTTAAATACAGACAAGGACCATGCAGGGCCTTTATATGTCAGATCACACTATGGAGGAGTAATGAAGTGGTAAACTAAAGTCTTTGGTAGGTTTATGCTCTTCTACACCCCTTTCACACAAGTAGCAAAACTTGTTTATCCAAGGTTTTCAAATTGATGGCAGAGGGAACAGACTGGGCATCCATGCTGCAAGAGGGAGTTATTACAGTTACAGTTTAAACATAAACTGCACACAGAAGTTATGACAGACAGTATTAGTAGTGGCTGGATCCAAGCACTCAGATGACTGATGGGATGGAGGGCTTGGCCTCAGTTGAGCCCTACAGCAGAATGGGTTTCTCTGGTTACACACACGGCAGATCAATACTCCCACATAGGCCTGTAGCTCTCCAAGTGCAGGTACATAAACCAATGGCCAAAGATAATCATTATACTGCATGTTCCTTCTTATTCTTCCTATTTCTTACTACTTTCAATCTTTTTCTGTTCGTGAGATCAGCAGGGCGGCTGCTAGTTTTCATGAGCTCACAGAAGCAGTCAGGGAAGCATTTAGAGTGTAAATTGTCCTGCATTGTTATGGAAAACCAGGTCCTAATTACATTCCTATAATCAGTTCCAAAATCTGTTATTAAGCCATGAATCTTAACTTCTCCTTAACTTTATATTATATATTATATTATATATATATATATTCTTGACTGTGGTTCTTTGGGCTTGGCCGCCTCTTGCACTACAAATACCCATTAAATGAATCTTCTTTTACCTACAAATCAAGCAAGCAAGGCAGCACAAATGTCACTCTGGCCTGCTACCATAAAGACTTTTGTACCGTCTGAGAATCTGAAAGCCGATTTGTAAAACTGTTGGAAATTAGCCCGAGTTGCAATGGTGTGTTTGTGTTGGACTTTACTCCCTCTTAAATCTCACTTCAGGGATTACATTAAGAGTGGGAGTTTCAAGAGCTTTCACTTTTTAAGTTGTTTACTCAACATCTAATGTCACTGGCATGGCAGAAGCAGCTGTTTTTCAAAGATTATAGTAGAGTGGGTGGGCAAGAGAGAAAGAAAGGAAAATACACAGTACACAGATGGATTGATAGGCAACGTGGGGCAGCAGGAAAAAAAAAATGAACCGGAGAAGAGAAATCAAACTTGTCACACTCGTCTGTTTGTAAACCAGTGAATCTGATGACAGGGGTTGCTGGGAAATCTCCTCAGGGAATTCCTTAATGGCATCAATATGGAGCAGCTGCAGTGTTATCACTCTCCTCACCTTTCCTCTCCTCTCCTCCCCTCAGCTCTCAAGACAGAGAGGGGGGAACCCAGTCTGTCAATGCTGATAGCGCCAAAGCAGCTATTAATAAAGTCTCTTTATTGTTTATAGCTTGTCCAGAGCACCATCCGGGGGATTGAAGAGCATTTTACAGTCTCTTGGGTACAATGCGAATGCCTGGCACACACACCAGCCAAGCCGCTATGAGACAAGACTTCTCTCTTCCTCAGCGATTGTCTAGAGCATTTTTTATTCAAATAAACGAAAATTATGCACTAAAATTAAAACATGGCAGAATTTGACAAATATTTGCATCAACATTACAGTAAGGTATTCTAATATTTCTTTCTGAATAAGAATTTTTTCTAAATGAATAATATTGGAGTGGTTTAATCTTACTGCCAAAAACAAACAAGCAAGTCAAATTATTTAACGCGGCTTTAGATGCTTTGAATTTATTTTTTGTGAAATATCTGTCCACTATATCCTGAATTGTCAGACATGCAGTTGTTTATTTTAGTTACCACGCAGAAATATTCCCACAAGAATATTACCTTAATATTCCGTGCGACCAAGTAGGTGGAAGTGTTCCAGATGCCTGTTTTATTTTTTCCAAACTTCAAAAGTTTGCTTAAAATTAGCTTGACAGTTGAATGGAAATAAATCTTGTGACGGCGTACCACCACATACTTAGTCTGTCCGTGTGCTCCACGCAATCCTTCCCTGCCATTTTCGTGAGTGTGTTTTCAGGACAGACTTCAGTTCTGAAAAAGCGCAAGCTGAGAGTAGCAAATAAATCCCAGCAGTGCAAATGGTATACGTTATTTACACTGATCGGCAACTTGTATGGAACACATCGGACACGGTATACATCTCATCATGTATGCTGTGAAAATGCCTCTTCTCTTGACATTATCTGGGCTTTACTTTCTCTGCTTGTGTGTGTGTTTTACGCAGGGATTAGATCGCTGCCAACACAGAGGGAGAAGGAGAAGATCATTCGCCCTGTCCTTGTGCGCTTCAGCTAAGCTGGGAGACAGGGATCTGTCGATGACGTCCTGTGTAATTTAAATACGTAGACATGTAGAAATGCAAGCCAGGATGATCAGATAAGCATTTCCATAAATAGTGTATACCTACATGCCGCTTCCTCTGTCTCCGTTTAATCCACAGCATCTTTGTGGTCTGCAGTTATATAATCCTATGCTTATCCGAACCATTGGTGTCTGGTGTCCTAAGAGCTGATAAAAGTGTTCATTTTTAGATGGTCTTAAATTCCAAGTGATCATTAAGAGCACTGCTTATATTTGTACTTTTTTCTGGATATCAAATCCATACATTAACTTTACAGCAAGGCGCTTCATAATAAAGCCATTTCTTGAAACTTCACTTCCTGATCACCTGTATTTTAGAGTGTGGCATCTCCTCCCATTTGACTATGCTTTATTATCAGTTATGGGTAAATGATTTTTTTTGTAGTGTTACTTGGTTGAGCTCCCACGGAACTGGATCTCGTCTCGTTCAACTTCAGCTGCTTACATTTTTACATTGTATTTATTTGAACTGAAGAGTGTTGCATTTCACTGGCTTTTGCCAAGTGGGGATTTTTCACTAGCGGTCGAGTGGTCGGGAATTAACAACACATGCCTAAGTCTGAAATTTACCTTTATTAAATGGGCCACCGCAGCACTTCACGAGCCCAGAGAGTCCACGATGCACACACAGTGACACTTTTACACACAGCTTTTAACCACACAGCTGAGGCCACCGATCTTCCACAGAGACGTAACTCAGTCATTGGACAAGGAGCTGAGCAGAAAGGTTTGTAATGGCAGCGTCACCAGGGAACAATAGCTTTAAGTAAGATGGACATGGGGAGTCTGCTGTTTCTAAAGGTCTGAAGAAGAATGGTTCTGCCATGCACTTAATTTAGACTTCACAACAATTTCCCATCAGTGAGTTCATGCCTGAGATAATTAACAGCAGTAACCATGCACAACAATGCCAAGTTTTAATTAAAGAAGGTCATAAAGTTTCTTGGAAAAGGTCAAGCAGGCACTGCAAAGTCAGGATGGGGTGTGTGGGGGGTTGGGGAGAATTTCCCCGACAAACAGGACAGGCCTTCAGGAACTAAATGTGCAATGGAATCACAGTTTCCAACCCAGAGAGCAGCGACTGCCTTAGTAGTGCTGAAATATGAGAAACTAAAAGAGTTTGTTTTAAATTTATTTACTCTCTCACCACTTTACTAAATGATCCTCCTATTCAACCCTCCAGGCCAAAAATGGAGAAAAATCCTCCTGGTTGGAATATTTTCCTCTTTCTGTTAAACAATGTTTTTCTTTTTTAGACAGCCCAAGTGATATCTGCCACTGTAATTGCTTCCTTATTTGGTGAATTAAATATTTACACTTGGCCTATCCTAATCCAAAGTTTATGAGAGATGTAAAAGTAGACTACATTAAGGGAAAAGACATTTATTTTAAAAGCACTGCTAACTGAGGCCATCACCTCAAATGGTGTGTTTGGACTGTCTGAGAGAAATGGTTTACTTTTTGAAAAAAAAATATTTCCCTTAGCCGTATTCACACACAGAGAAATTCCAGATTGACTTCTTATTTAATGGCCTGACATTCATGCTGCGTGCACCGCAAATATCTCTCAAGCTGACGGGAGGAAACAGAGACAGCCATTGACAAAACCTGCAGTTTGTACTTTGAAGAATTCCACTGAGGAAAGGCAAGGAGATGGGGTGAGTACGAGGAAAAATATACCTCAGAAAAAAGAGCTGGCTCGATCAACACCACCATGGAAAAATACTGATATTTCATGCCCGGAAACGCCACTGCGCACCTCAAAAACGCAGACGGTGAAAAAACAAGGCTGACTGCAAGGTACAGGGGTTACATGAAACAGGTGAAACTCTGAGAGGAAAAGAGTTCTCCTTTGGGATGACTGGGCTGTTTTCTTTAATATTCACCAGAGCAGTGCAAAGTGAACATGGATGGAGTTGGGACTGACTGTCAGAGTAGCTCTCTTACACATGGCAACATATGGCTGCATAACATCCTTACCTCTCCTGCAGTGCCTCATGGCCATTTTGCACATCCTGGACTCAGCGATGGTGGGACAGGGTATTGTGTCCTTGGGTGGTTTCTTTACAATGTGCCGCGTCCGGGTCTCCAGACCCCACTTATAGCCACAAGTTTTGTTTCTCCTGGTGCAGGCTCCCCATTCGCTCCACTGGCCCACCTCACAGCCCTCTGCAGAGACACAGAAACAGTGATGTGCAGTGAAACCACAGCGGAGAGCACCTTAGAGGCAAGTCAAAGACTCCAGGTCAAGCTTTAATACAGGGTGAAGGAGCTTTACTGGGGTGATTTAACCTCACTGTGTGTGGTCCCAGTTGAACTGCTTGTTTTTCTTAGTTCAAAATAAGCAGGTCAACTAAGAAATTACACAATCCTGGCTTCTGTTTAAAAAGGGTGTCAAACACAAAGTTGTTTACTCTCTTGAATCTTTTTCTTTTTCATTTAGTACATATCTAAGTTGTTTCTCTTACCTCCACACTCCATGGTGTCCTCCAGCGGGGCAAAGCCCTCTGGGCATTTATCAAAGCAGCGCCCTTTGTGTAGGTAAAAACCTGACTTGCACTTGGTGCAGAAGTCTTTGCTGAAGCAGGACTCACAGTTCTCTATCCTGCACCCTAGAGGAGGAAAGAGAGAAGAAGGAAAGACTCATCAGGGTCTGAGCAAACCTCTCATCTGGAGTTGATCGAAAGCTAAGGGGTTTGGGGAAGAGGGTTTTTGAAAGGATCATACGATTTCTTTAACCAAAAAAAAAAAAAAAAAGCTGTCGATGCCCTGTGAATCATTTTTCTCCAGGGCCCAAATGTATTTCAGAAAGCTTGTTTTGCCTGACAGAGGCTTTTCCTTTCATCTTCCTGTTCTTGTTTAGAGTGAGCAAATCAACAGTGTGAAAACACAACAGAAGAGATGGTGAGAACTTACAGTATGTCATGCTGAACTCTTTCAACAAATTGCACTGACATGCAACAGTCTGGATATAAACACACACATGTTTTCAACTAATGGTGTGCTGCAACAGGAAGAATACATCCCATTAGGGCTCTGAGTAGTTTACTTAACACGCTTTCTTATTACACCACACTGCTCCAATATTTCCATAACTGAGGATTATTGGGAAGTCAGGTTTTCATTTAGGTATGAATGACGGCTCATGATTACGCTGCCAGCCAGCTGTGTGGATCCTTTAAGTTTTGGTTACAATATAGAAGGGGGGCGTTGGGTTAGGAAGGGGCTGGAGACAACAACATTTAGTCAGCAAACACAACAGCACACTTATCCTCCCATGCCACACCCTGCTGCTGCGCCTGACACACAGTTGCTTGCAAAGAAAGGCACAACTGTGTCATCAAGCTCTTACTCTGCAAATAGCACGTCAGGCAGGACCAAATTACAACAACCACACTAACAGGGCAACGCACAGGCCCACAAGATTAGAAGGAGCCTCCCAGAGCTGTCTAATTTATGATGCTTCTCAGATGCACGATGTGTCCTTGTTGCCCAACAGGCTTTCAGTGTCTGCACGCTGCGATCTACAACCTGCAACCAGGTAGGGTGTCATCGGCTCCTCTGTTTGCGTCTCACAAGGAACACAACCATGCATTAGCGCGTGTGCACTTCTTGCATAAACCTGCGTTTCTGTGATTTTCCACATGTGAGAGCGACACAGGCTGAAGTCTGCTCTTTTATCTGTGACCCTTGCAGGGCCCGGGGAAGGGAAGGTTCTCACAATCACACCCCTTAATTACACCATCTCCAGCTAACCATCAGGCCTCCTCCTCGACATTCCTCCAAAACGAGGGGGTCCCTCCCCGCTTCACTTTGAACCCTAAAGTATGGCCTCTGCCCACTCACTCTGGTCTCACGCTTTCCCGACCAGTCTAAACAAACCATGGACATACACACACACACACACACACACACACATGCACAAACACACACATACCAATCAGATATGGCTGGAGATAAACCAGCTCTGTGAAGAAGCTCTGCACCATGAATCACTTTCTTTGTTAATTGTCTGTACTCTCACAGTTCAAGTTATTCATTTAATCCTTTGACATTATTAAGATTATCTATGGGTGATATGTTTGCTCCACTTTATCTTATAAAATCTTGTAAAACTGAGCAAATGTATGTCTTGGATCCCCAGAGTAGAGATTTGGTGTGAACTGTGTGATTCTAAGGGGGTATAAATGCACTTTTTTCCCTGTATGACTCTGCTTCTCATTCACTTTTTTCTAGGAGAAACTGAATCAGTCAGGTTTGGGTTTAATACAAGACAAGCCCAATACCGGGAGCAGCACAATAAATCACCAAGTTAATTGGAAAGCACAAAGCTGTCTTTTACCCCTCGCACTTCCCAGGCCTGTCATCACCTGAAAGACTTTTAGCTACCAAACAAGAAAAAAAAAAGAAAAAGAGTAAGAGGGGGAACAAGAACATCTGGCAGTACTCTCAAGCACTAGGGTTGTTGTGCAATCCTCAGTTATTGACAGTAAATATGAGCAACACAGATGTGCGAAATACTGTATCCTTGCATGAGCAGTAGCATTTGACAAGGTTTTTGATTACAACATTATTGCTGTTTTCAGTTTCAGATGGGGAAGGCAACAACTCAAATGCTTGGAGGTCTTGTTTTCTAAATAGAAGATAAGTAATGATGTCAGTATGAAAGATGGAGGAGGTGGTTGACACATCAATGCAGCTCCACAAGCGTTAGAATGCAGGGAGGCAAAGCTTGAGGGTCAGAGGTCATCAGAGAACGAGGAGGGTCGGAAGGGATCACTATGACAGACATTTATCCCTCTGTCTGGTTATCAGGCAAAAGGCTATCTGGGACAGTGAGGGCTATCTGTGACACTGGAGAAGCTCCCAAACTGATCACTGTCCGAGTCGGGCAGCTTGTCCAGCAGCTCCAGAAACAGATACAGGGGAGCGGGTTCATTCTCCCTGCAGGATTAACCTCTGGACCACCTTTAAAGTCTTCATCTAGGTGCCTCAGGGAGACTAATGAGAAATAATGAGGTCATAATAATGAGGTTGATCCCATTGAAGGTCCAGTGTTCCTGGGACTTAAACGTATTATCATCATTATCTCTCAGCCTGGTTCTGGCCATGAGTTATATTATAAACACAGAAGGAAAAGCCTTATGTTTCAGCTCAAAGAGGAATTTCTTGAACTGTCAGTAAAGTGGCCGAGGTTGCATGATTTAAAAAGATCAGCACAGCACCCAAACCAGCGATAAATTACCTGAATCGCTGCTTTTGTTGTTTGTTTGATCCTGCAGTTAAATTTAAGATTTTGCATGTCAAGCACATTTGAAGTTGGGAGACGAGTGGCCGAGCTTTACTTGTGATATAGTGCATGCAAAAGCCGATCTTTCTGCTGTGGTCTTGACAAGGAACCCACCGATTTCATCTCAGACACGCAAAGCCTCATGTTAACTGCTGTTCCTCCACAGGCTGACAGCACCATGTGTAATCACTCTATTTATTTACATGAATATTTACAGTGTAAAGGAAGAGTGCTGAATCATGTCGTGTAACATGATGAATCTTGTGTGTTCCAGACAGAGTCTTTTACATTATCTGAGCTGGAGATGGGGTGTCTCCAGAGAGCTAACCAGACCCGATGTTGCGCAGCAGGAGTGTCCATGTCGTAAAAAGCCTGGCAGTATGAGGGGGAAAACAAGCCCTATTTTTCCATCCTTCGCCTCCAAGCTAAGTCGAACAGCTCTGACCTACTCTTTAGGCCCTGGGTTTGGCTGACATGGAAGCTCTGGCTTGCTCGCTGCCATCCAGCCATGTCCTGTGGAGCTGCGGATGGCAGGAGTTCATGGCAAAGGCCACAGCTGCCATGTTCTTCCCAACTCTCTCCACGTTGTTTTTTCCACATGGGTGCTCCACACAAGCCCTCACAGGGCTAGGTGAAGCAGAGATGGTGTTCCTGTCAATCAGCATTTCCCAGAGAGAAAACATGGATGACAGATGTGTCAGCTGTCCTCCCAGCTTCTTCAGTCCAAGGAACACAGTCTGTGCTGTGGATCTGCTCCTGTATCTGCTCAGCCAGCTCCAGCGTACACACAGACAGCTCAAGCTTCAGACATCCTTTCCACTCACACCACAGCATGCACAATTTCACAGTATTTTGAGAAAAAATCTGATTAAACTCTGATTCAGGCTGTAATGTCCCGAGAGCAGGGCTTGGTTTTGGTGGGTCTATTGTATTGTCTGGCAAATCTGAAAGTGCAGTTAGTAAAGCTGTGATGATTAAATGTCCCTCGGTAGAGCTAAAAGGCCAAAAGCAACTGGTCTTTTTGTTGGTTAGACTCCGCAATGGAAATACCCACAAGCTCAGAATTAGAGCGAGAAAGAAAAAGCTTGAATGAGAGACATGGAGAGGCAGAGCAGGAGAGAGCGCTGCCAGCGCTGCCAGCTGAAGGGTGCAAAGCTCATGTTAGTACTTTTACGCAGCATTCATACCCATCTGGCTGTGGCTCATGACGCATGGCTGCTATCCACCCCCGACCCGACAAATTCCCATGATGTACTTTTAACTAAAACAATCTTGGAAAATCCAATCCAATCACTGTCTACTTCTAACCCTAATTAGATGTGACAACACAGCAGGAAATGCAACAATAGGATTTGGTAACACATTCCCTCCATCTGAGAAATGCGGTAAAAAAGAATTCACAGTTGGAAATAAAAAAAACAAAAAAAACAAAAAGAACAACCTTTGACAGAAGAGTCTCTAGTGGCACATGACGCTGGCATTTAATGAGCTGTGATATTTCAACCACGCTTCCAGGATATTGGCAACCTCAGGCCTTGATCAGACTGGTTGTTGGTTTACAGCGAACACAGCTGGGGTTTCTGCTTGTTTTAAAGCCCACTGCAGCGGGGTAAGACAACCCGGTCGGTGGCGAGAGTGTGTATGTGTAAGTAGCAGTGGGGGGTCGGTAATACATCCAGAGGGAGGAGGTTTTGAATGCAACCCTGCTCTCATGCTGACCCTCTCAACACTTTCTTTTAAAAGACAGCTCTGGTAGTCGCCTTTCAGCTCATAACTCTTTCACCCTGAGAGTTTGCTTGTGATAAAAAATGACAGAATATGTTTTGGCTTGGGAATGTATATTAAAGACGAGGTATTATGAAATGTGAGGCGCAAGCATGACTGCAGCGCATTTACACAGATTTGGCTGTACATTAAGCAGCACGCTGTGTGACCGTTGCTACAAATCTTCGCTGTGGAGCAGTGGGTTGACACCCACAGACACTGGCGTGGGGCCTCTTCTGGGCAGCTGATAAGAACCCCTGTGGATAACACTTGAGTTACTGCATATGGTTTATGGCTCATATCAATGCACTCATTAGCTGCTGAAAGGAGTTTTTGCTAAGCAGAGACCCAGAAACATAATATATGGGCATACAGAAAGGTATTATGCAACAAAAAAGCTTTTGCACACAAACAAGCTACATCTCAGTAATGGTAGTTAACACTGGGGCTCCCATGTCTCAGGCCTCTTTAGATTCCAGCTGAGGTGTAGCTGTAAATGGGTTTCCAGTTAGGTTATATTGTGGAAAGTATTGTTCCCTTTGTGTTTGGCTCTAATTATGGTATTATTTTCTCTGAAGTGTAGGGGAATCCCTCAGAAAAGTAAGCCTTAAACTTCAAATTAATCAAGTGAGTGGGCTCTCCGTCAGTAGGTTATATACTATATTATGGGACCAATAATTTATGTTTTAGAATTAGAGTATGCGGGACTTGTTCTGGGCTTTTATGAAGTGTTGGATAAACAGCAGTAGGGTTCCCTAAATTTAATTCTCTTAAACCAGAAATAGAAGCTGATTTCTTTACAGATTTGCAAGTTGAGTAACTGTAAAGAAAATAATTTCTTTTTGTGCTTTAATGCGGGACAGTAAAATACTATAAAAATACTATTTTTGGTGATCAAATACATACAACCTGGTAATAAATTAAAATTAATCTAAGTTTACCTTTCAAAAAATAGCCTTTATATTAACACACTGCTCAGTGCTTGCTTTGATAGGCTGCAGCCCACCGATGATGCTGGGAGGAAGTTGGCTTCTAAAGAATGTTTTCTGAATGCAGTTTTTCTACCCTTAAAAAGAGGGTGGGGGTGAAGGTGACTGACATGTTCATGGCATAAGGTAGATGAATATAAGTTACACATGCACATGCAGTTAAATTCTTTGAGTGTTTATGCAGAAAGTTTAAAGTTAATACATTTTGTAGTATTCCTGTTTCAGGTAATTGATACATTTCCTTTTTGCAGTCATTCATGAATGCAGATTTGAATTTGTCCAACACTCTCCCTATTTACCTGCTTCAGCACCCTCAGACCATGATATTGCATTTTCACAGTGACGATGTCATTGTTGCAGCGGACCACTTCCCTAAAGTCCAAGACGCTGACTTCTACAAAGAAAGGACTAATATGCATTACAACCAATGTACTAGGTGAATAAATGTAGGAGGGAACCATGTTGTAAAAAAGAAATAGGCTAGGTTTTGCTATATTAAACTCTTTTTGCCTTCTAACTTAGGTCATGAACTTATTAAATACCACCTTGCATAAGCAACATTAAAAAAACAGTGATAATTTCAGTCTAAATTCAGCAGTAATAAAAAAACAGCACACATCTGGGTATCTTTCCTTTGCATCCCACTACATCACACAGCTAGCTTAAAGTATACAGTGCTGGCTATTCATCCCTCCTCTGTCCTCATCACATGCCTTTAGGAGCCCCTTCAGAAAAACTGAAAGTGAGGTATCAGGCAGTTAGTGGTTGAGTGTAAAAGCCTCTTACTTGTCCAGCTCTTGTTTTCCTTTACCCAGGCAGTCCAAAAAAAAAAAAAAATCTCCAATGAGATAAGATCACACAGAGAAACTCTGGTGTAATAATAAGCAGCTGCTTTCTAAGTGTTTCAGAGACTGTGTTTAAAAAGCTCATGATAACAGAGACGTAATGCCACGTTCCAGGCTTCTTTGAAAACAAGAAACACATAGCAGCTCTGACCACACCGACGCTGAACCCCTCACCGTCATTTGTCCACTGTACCTTTAAGCTCTTACATACCAGCTGCCTGTGTCAATACACAAATAATATTCACTGACCCGACAATTAGTTTCCAGGCCTATAAAATATCCGCTCATAGAGGTTGCACGTGAACTATTTAGTGAAAATGACATGCAGAGTGCAGCTGAGAATGAGGGTCAAATAGGAAACTGGATTAGAGAGCCATGACTGAAGCACTGATCACATCAAAGTGGGTCTCGCTCTGAGATCTGATGCTACGTGACAATACAAGATGTTGTTCTATGAGCAGTTGGTTCAGAGAAGGATTCAGATTAACTTGCCACACATCAGGATCAGTTAAAGTCAAAATTCAGCCAGCATGGGGATACAGCGGTTAGGATGGTTGGGTTAAAGTAAAAAAAAAAAAAGAAATGAAAGAGTTTTCACCAAAGAACAAGATGTCTTTCTCTTTCAATGTTCTCTGAGTCATAAAACGAAGTGAAATGACTGTTACTGGTTAAAACTGTCATAAACAAGATATTTCTTTAAAAGTCTGTGATGGCGTAAACCATAAAGACACAGATCTCCTGCCATATAAAAAGAATTCTAATCACATAGATGGACCCTATCTGCCAAAAAGGAAATTTTAATGTTTACTGGTAACATTGTTTTGCAAGTAATCAATAGTAGTAGTTATAATCCTTGATGCGGCCTCCTTCAGTCGAACTGGACAATGTTAGATTCAGATCTTTTAATAGGTATCAGTATGTTAGATTCATCTTAAAATGCTGCTTGCTGGTGAAAATATTGTAACATGTCACTCAGAAATGCATACTCAAATCTAGCCAACGGATGTACTCGCATCTAGGTGGGCAGAAAATGAGTGAGCAGAGAGTTGTTTTTTTTTCTTACTTCCTGCGGTTGCTGGTCGCATTATTGGCCCTAAAGGTCTGGACACCCTCCTCTACAGCTTCATTTTAGTGCTTCTGTCAGGAGTTTGGCTCAAGGAACCAAATGAGTTCAAGTTCTTCTCTATTTTCATATGAAACACTCAGCCAACACCTCAGGCTCTATGTAAACCTATAAAGTCTTACTCGCAGAGCATATTCCATGTTAAAATAAGGTTATGAGATCGGGTGTTACATAAAGAGTAGAGGGAGAAGTTTCTTTAATTGGATTTCAGAGTTAGTCTTTAACAAGAATCGTGAGGACAGTTCAATTTTGCACTGTTATTGTTGGAAGGTTTTTTTTAATAGTAAAACATAATTCAGAGTGTGTAAGACTCAAAGGTGTGGTCTGTCCACAAACAACAAGCACATTTCCTGCCGTCCACAAAAGTAATATGCACAGCAATGAGGTGACTACAGATGAGAGAAGGCCATCCAGGTACTTTGCCTTTATGTCATGTTTCCACTCCACTCTGGTTAAAAGCAGCCCCTCCAATTTGACTGGCGGTAAAAGCTAATTCTGAGTTCTTGGCCAACTTAATAGCATAAATAAGAATACTATATGGCTTTTAGCTATGAGACGCCCTGATCTTAAGGCCAGTCAGACAGGAAAGAAGAAAAGAAAAAGAGCTTGATAAATGTGTCCATTCAGTCTATCTCAGTTTCATTAAAAGTATCTGACATTTACAGCTACCTTATTGAATCTTCTGGTGATGTATTTCTCACACTTTGTCATTTTTTTGTTGAGGAACACTTTATTTTGCCTAGCTTAGGTGTCCGTCCAGTCTGAGAATACAATAACTTGACTACATCGCTGTGGTGAAGGTGGACACACTGTTGGTGCTTATTTTGCGACCCTTGACCAAGAACCAAGGAGAGTAGAAAACATATTGGCTTAAGGCCCAATTTCTACATTATTTCATGCTGTTTATAAGGTTCAGTACTAACAGTCAGGGCCCAGTTGATGTGAATTATAATGTTAGAATCTATTTTTTTATCAAGGTCTTCCTAGTGGACAGACGCCAAAGCAAAGTCCTAAAAGCAGGTGTTTTAAGTTGGAAGTCAGGTGTTCATCCTCTCAACAGGCCTCTTTGTGGCCTTAAGCCACAGATTCAATTATCCTTAGCTCTAGAAGTAGTGGTGTGACCGGTTATCAGGCTGAATTCAAAAACACTTTTCCTCCCAAAAAATAACACTGTCTGATAAAAGTCTCAATCTGAAAACCCCTGCCGACTGTCAACAAAACAAGTTCATCTGAAGCCCTAATGCTAGTAGCAGTAAAAAATAAGTATAATCATCTTTGTAGTTCAGAGGTCATTAAGTGACAAAATCAAAAGGGCTGTTTTTTTTTGTTTTTTTTTCCCCTGTTGCTCTAATTTTGAAGGGAAAGTCTTGGAGTGGGTTTGGCTGAATCTTCCAAGCATCTTGGCTGCATTTGAACCTTGCAATCATACCTTAATGCATCCTGGTGAGATGTTTGGTAATACAATTGTAAAGGGAGTGTTAAAGAGAAATGAGAAACAGCGCTCATCCATGCTGAAGTTCACTGTTAAATCTCATGGGGGGGACAAGGCTTCACTACTTACATCCACCTGTGTGAACAGATGAGCCGTTCAAATTGTGAGGTATGTGTGACTCCTCTGGACAATTGACAATAAATCATGTGCTGTGGGAAAATGGGAGGTTAAGGGAATGAGTATGAGTGTCTGGGGAAGGTGGGTAGGTGGGGGTGTAGGAAAAAGGAGAAGAAAGTCAGCAGCGTGGGAGATGAAGGGGTTAGGGGTTGAGGAGAGGACTTACTGGAGCACATGTTGAGTTCAGGGCTGCGCATGCCGTAGTATCCGACTGGACAGTCGTGAAGACACTCCCCGTACTGCCTCATCCTCTCCCTCCGTAGAAACAGGAAGAGTTTGGGCTGGCAGTTTACACAGCCGTTGTCCCTGGAGCACACCGAGCAGCCTTTACAGATGGGATATGCACCATAGCTAGCTGTAGGACAAACACAAACAAAAAAAAATAATTAGTTGATATTATCTACAGGAAGGTGTCGATATATTTCAGTCAAAGTGCTTGTCACACAGTCAAACGGGATCTGAAATCCTAGCCCTATAAATACTCTGACATCACTTAGCGGCTGCCACCAACAATTTTTGCAACCTGCAGAAAGTGGGACAGCAGGCAGACTTTGAACTTGTGCTTCTATAACCTCTTTTCCGTACTTAACACGGTACTCCAATCTCCTGTGTACTGTATCTTATAAGTATTCCACTGCACAATGTGAAGATATGTTGAGTGTTAAAAATGTGCAGGCCACCTGGTGAACAATGGTGATGTAAACCCAGTTAGTGTGACTTTAGGCTAAACATGTTTAGTAAAGTTTAAATATGAAGTCAGTGCTATTGGTTTTGCAGACTTAAATGGGAAGATATATCTAACATGGAGGATCAAAAGCCTTTTTTATTCTGTATTGGAAACTATACTAGTGACAGAGAAAAAATTGTTTTGGATTATTGTATCATCACTCATCTGCGGATGACCCTGATTTCACCCAGCAACAAGGACAGGGTGAACTCAAAGGCAACAGACTCAACTATGGGAGGGCTGACCAATAGAAGACAACTCGAGTACAAGAATAAAACCAAAACAACCATAATAGATATATCAGCAGGATATTCTCTAATTCATAGTAAATATGTTCAATTCAACAATTTGTCATTCATGCAAACTCTGGCTCCCCTCTCAATGTTCGGATGCTGATTGGTTATGAATGTGAATATTGCATTAATTCTGGTCAGAACTGGCCTCCTGAACAATTCTGTTGAGACAGCCGATGAAAGCCCCAAAAACCGCAGTGGCTCTGGCCTCGGCTCGAGTTGCCTGCGGAAGACAAAGGAGCCAGTAAAAAGACAGTCCATTCCACAATAAGTGACTTTCAGTGTAAACTCCTTAGTGTCCCCGTTTACAGGAAAATGTCCTTGGGCGAATCAAATCTCTCCAAACGAGAGACACTTCAACTGATGTAAGCCAAGTCTTGAATATCACAGGCAGGGACTGGGTTACAGCGCTGAACAAACTGAGCGACCTACCACAACGCTTAATAAAACACTGCGCAGCAAACTGGACAAACCCTGAGAGACACAGCAGAGCATGCCTGTGTTACTGGCCATAGACCGGCATATTAGATTTCTCTGAACAGATTCACCCAGACGAGAGTGAGCGCTAAGTGGGCCCAGTGCAAGCATCAGTTTGTAATCATGTGAAAATCAGTCAGCGAATGTCAGACTCCTCTTTTTTCATTCTTTTGTTGGAGTGCTGGGGGACAGTCTTCAGAGAGGTATGCTGGCCCTGTCAAACTACACTCATTCTCCTCAAGTCAGGGTGGATGGAAGTAAGTATAAGTGCTAATCAGAAGGTGTCTCTGATGGTCTTTAGGGATGAGGCTTACGGCGACACCCCATCGATCACAGCATTGCCGGGGTGTGTGTGCTCCGAGTCTATTCATCACACAGACCAGCGACTGTTCATCTCCAGTCAGCACTCGCTTGGTAAGACAGGAAGGAGAAATGAGAACACTAAATTATAACCGGTCTTGGCTCTTCCAACTCTCACATGGAAAATTGTGTCTTATGTTCAGCTGTCAATCAATTTATTATTATTTCTTATTTTGGTTGTGCCAATGCAGGTTGTCTATCCATTTAATACAACATCTTCAGAGTCAGCTGGCTTTACTTTTTGGATAAAAGACTTGTTATCAGGTTTACAGATGGCTAAAATACAAATGTACAGCTGTTTTTTTTATATAGTTTTACATTCATGAGTCTCAAAGAAATTGCTTGAATAAATGGCAGGCATGAATAATTTAAGATAATATGTTGCAATTGTTATAATTTCTTACTAAAATACATTAATAAAATGATCAAAACTGCTAATGTCATTTTGTATTAAAAAGCGTAACTCTTTCCCATCAGGTAACACCACGAACATAATTTCTCACATATTTCTCCTATTTCATTCTGTCAATCCTTGTATTCAGTCAAACTAAACTGCAGCATTAGCCCAGACCTTATACCTAACCATATATGTCTGTAGAATATACAGTCTGGATGTGTTTACAGCAGACTGACATTTCATCGAACTGGTCACATTTACTCCCTCGGCCTTTGCCAAACTTGAACAAAACACTGACAGAAAGGGAAAGCCATATTGGCAAAAGTGAAGATCTGGAAGGCTGGAAAGCTCATTTCTCCAGCCTGTTTTGAGTGGAATAAACTTTGTAACTATTACCAATGTGCTAATAATACTGTCCTAACAGAAATGGATAAATAAAATCCGGGCCTAATCACTGGCCAGTCAATCAGCAGAGAAACTGTATGCACTGAAAAGTTTTTTCATGACTCTGGCTCAAAAATCCTTCTTACTCTTTGTTGTCAAACATTTGTTTTGTTGGTTGCTAATCTTGCAATGCACGCTGATTGAGGATAACATAATCACACTCCGTTTGAACGCAGCAGATCCCACATCCTGGAATTAGTGTGAGGTGGTGGGGGGTGGAAAGGGGGATGGAAAGGCTGTGTACGGTGGAGAGAAAGTCTTTTTTGGTGCTGATCTTGGGAGATTAGCTTGTGTGTGTCTATGGAAAGGTTTGGGGGTTCAGGCCACAGGTATGTCAGGAAGGAGGCCACAATTCACAGTGTCTGGAGCAGTGCTGTCCAACTCACGTCCTACATTACCAGCAAAATGTCTAATGCACTTTACCTCAATCAGTCGACTGCCAGCAGGTTTCAGCCATTCTTAAAGAAAACACCCATTCATTTGAATTGGAATTTTGAAACTAGAAGAAATTTAAGTGGAGCCCCTTTATAGCACAACTGAAACTGTAGAAAGAGGCTTGTGAGTAAAAAATTTTACCTCTGCGTGCTTTATGGCATGAAAATTGAAAACAGTTTGCCAACGCTTGTAGCAGGCATGTTTTTAAGTGGCACTAAAGAAGAGAAAATCAAAGGGAAATGGGTTTTAGTTCTGAGGTCTCTATAGATCATTGCAGCTTAACCTAATTTGGCAGGAACATAAAGCTGTATGTTTAGTGTGTTCTAAATTATGGATGTGGTTTATGTTTTGCATATTGTGTCTTCCCCCTGCTCTAAAACAGCAGACACAATCCATCAGAATGCAAAAAAATATGCTATGCGTCATGTTTTGACACAAGCTCAACTGCCCTCTATGGCTTCATCTTTGCCCACAACTCATAATGCTTTGGCTCTTCTAGTGTTTCTTCTGTCAGTCACACTGAAACTGAAGTGACCCAGACATATAGAAAAGCCACACAGAAAGTGAGCATTGTGAGATTATGGATACCAGGTTTTACCATATACATGTTTTTCGAAACAGGAGAGGAGTATACACGCCATTCCAAGTGCCACTCCCTGCACATAAACCGATGCCGTTTACGGTTTCAACCACAGAAAACGCATTACGTGAAACAAAACAAAATCCGCACTTCCCACTTCTGACAGCTAACTGATGATCCCTCTGAGCCTCAAGTATTGTATTTACAAAAGCCAGGGTCCATTTGAACATCACTGAAGAAGCCTCTGCAAAGACCTTTTTAACACAAAGACTTAATAAGTGCCTCAGTGTGTCATGTCTACATGACAGAGGGCTGGTACAAAGCTGCCGAACCACATGATCCCCTTCACAGATCCTCTTCTTCACCCATCAGAAATAAATTGTGACAGCCAGATTGGGATGTTTTGGGGAGAAAACTGAGAAAAGTAGTTTGATTTTTTTCTGAAATTACCTTGTTAGTTTGCATTTACAAGGTAAAATGTATCTAATGTGTGTGTTCTATGGCAGTATACATTTTAAAAAGGCCAAAAAAATATATATATTTTTATCGTGTATATGTGTAATAATGCTGCTAAAGCCTGATAGCTTGGCACAACATCTACAAACAGCAACACAAATAAGCTGGCTGTTTTCTGTACAGCTGATACGAATCATATAAAATATGTAATATATTTAGATTTAGAGGTGCTGGTAGGTGGATTTTGTAACCTCAAACATAGCCAAGCCAGCTGCTTGCCTTTTTTCTAATCTTTGTGCTAAGCTAATCAACTGCTAAAGTCAGCTAGGTCTATATATTGAACCTACCATATAACTAAAAATTAAACAAAAAAACAGAGGAATAAATGATAATCTCTTTTACATATACTCAATTAAAGCCAGTACAAAGACAGTTTATTTAATACTTTCCATCACAAATATCATTGATTTATGTAAATATATGTCGACTCTCAATTTAATTTCGGAAAATCAATTCAAACAAGTTGGGACAGGAGCAACAAAAGACTGGTAAGTTGTGAAATGCTCAAAACACACCTGTTCTGAACATTCCACAGGTCCATTGGTAAGGTGATAGCATAATGATTTAAAAAGACAGGGGCATCTGCAAAAAGCTCAGATACATAAGCAATGATAAGGTTATGTTCTTCACGACTGTATGAGAAATATTACTAGATGACAAAACATTTCATTTACAAATAATTGCATTCTGTTTTAATTTAATTTTTCCACAACCTCCTAACGTATTTGGAATCTGGGCTCTACAGATGTGGGAGTGATATTCATCTTTATATCTAATGGCTGCCAAAGAAAATTCCCAGTCTAAAAATGTCAAGGTGAAAAAAAAAAGACCAATCATTTTTGGTCATCAACATTGTCTTTTAAACTATTTGACCATCTAAAAATGTTGCAATTCAGCAGTACACAGTGAAATGGCCCTGCAGATGTTCATTGATAAGTATCTAGCATGTTCACATGAATTTTGGACTTTCATTCATGCAAAACATTCACACAGCACAAAACATGATGAATGACGGCATGTTTGGAGCACAGCACTTTGATTCTGCAGCCATAGGCTTGCTGGGAGGTTTGCTCAGGCAGCTCAAGAGCAATTAGGACTGCAGTGAGATCCAGCAGAAACCCAAACTCTGTCTCAGGTACATTTTTATGAGTCCAAAGCAAGCGTGACAGACTGTTTTAGGGCTGCCAAAAACCTCCACATATTCAAGGGGGTTCCACCCACGGCCGGCTAATTTCCTGCCTTCCACTCACCTACTGTTATCCATGAAATCATTCACATTGACCCATTCCAACTTTCTGCAACCTGAAACCCTAACAAGGCAAATTGCACATAATTTTTGTGTTTCTTCTAGAGCCCTGAACTTAACATTGAGAGCAAGAAGACATTCTTACTTACGGGTTTCACTGATGTGGGCTCTTGCAAGATTTCGATAAAAACGTTTTAGGACCAGGCGAGGCTGAAAACTGATATTTTGTAACTATTTTCAAGTCTTTAAATTTGACAATTTATTTTAATGCTAAAATAATAACATAAAGAAGATGCATTTTACTATTAGGCATAGAGTATGAATAATACCCCACCAAAGTGATTTTTAATAAAAGTTCTAACAAATCCTTAATGTTTCAGTAGCATTACCTTATGTTCCATGCTTTATGAACAAAAAGGGATTATAAATAAAGCAAAAACATTCCAATTCCATGTTACTATCAAATGTTTGATTTTTTTGTGGTTTGCCGTATCTAAAAATGTTTTAAACAGTGGTTACATTCCTCTTTCTAACCTCTAAACTGCTCATTTCAATTAAACTCAATCCAGTCATCATCTTTTTAATCCACTACCACTACCTTTTTAAGGATTATTGATTTTTTTCCATTGTAAAAATCCCAAGGAAGTGCAGTGGGTCACCCATAGGTAAATGTTAGACATAAACTGAAATTTATACACATTAAGGTTTATGACTACGGGCATAGAAGTATATAAGAGAGGCTTGTGAGATGGTTCTTTTGACCAGAACCTGGTTTATCAAATACAATTTTAATACCACACTAAATGTAAATGACAGCACAGGATCCCAAATGGATAAAAACTTGAGTCTTGATTGACTGCTGAGGCAATATTATGAAGCAGTAGTGAATTCCAAACCCAACATACAGAGGACAAGAGCTTATTAAAAACACAAATGTGTCTATTCTAACAGCTCCATTTCTCCAAGGGGCCCTGGTATGTCAATCTAATAATACAGACTGTGAATGCAACTAACCAGCAGTCACACTATCTATTGTTTAAAAAAGACACTTACAGTACAACCTATATGAGAAACTGTGGTATCATCAAGAGAGAATAACAAAAAAGTTCTTCACAACATCTCTGCTTACTATAAATGTCATATGGTGAAGAGGCAGCAATGGCAAACAAAGGTTTTAGAGTTACATGGCAGTAGCAGGTCAAGAAGATTTGTGCTCTCATGTGGAAAGCATCACATTCACCAACAGAATTATATGCTTTCCTCGTGGCACAGAGACAATTATTGTTTATTGTCCAGCTCCCTTGTTACCCCTAAATGATGGTATAAGCTTACTGCTGCTCTACTTTAGAGGAAAAAGAGAAAGCTTGGTGGAGAGGGCAGATACGGGGCAGAGCAGCACTGCAGCCACCAGCCGACGTGTGGCAGACCAAACCATAAGAAGCAACAGCCACTTTCTGGATCTCTGCTAAAACCACCTAACTACCCAGGCTGACACTCTGTAGCTGTAAGAGGGAAGGAGAGCCAACAGTGTCAACCCTCGCACTCAGAGTTCACCCGCTGATGCACTGTCGCAATATTGTTCAGGCTCGTTAAAAGCTGGTACACACCCGCTTTTCAGACCCATGACTTTATTTGTCATGGAACTGGAAGTTACACTTAGCTTAGAAATTGTTGAGAAAACACAGAACGGGTAAGAGGTACTCTGGGCCTGTGTGCTAAAGGCACATTTCTGTTCCAATTTAGCAGAAAATATGATGGAGTTACCTCTGACTCTGTTTCCAGCTGGAAATAGTCATGTTTTAGGATCTACGTTTTTTCCCCCAGTTTACTTTAATAGATCATACTGTAAGCACATGTTTATAATTTAGCACAGTCCTGCTGCTTATAATGATTTTGCAGCATGAGACTGAGCAAACACATTTGCTGTCAGACATATTAGCTCAGCCAAAGTGTTCCTGTGACACAGATCCACCGGGCGAGGCGGGCAGCACAAAGATTTGAACCTTCACTTGAAAGGGTGGTGGTTCATATAGTGAATGGGTAAAACAGGCAGCAGCGGTTCAAACCGGAAACTGGAAAATGGGGGCCAATTAGAAACTTCACTTTTTAGAGCACAGTAAAACAGAAGCTCAAGGTGATTCGTTTTGGTGTGATTCAACAGGTGAGCCACAGTCACATGGAGGTGAGAAAACTACATTTAATTCATTGGGTGACCACATTGCCATTATACAAGGTGCTTGTTATTAAAGAAATGGAAAATTTTAGAAAATATGCTTGTTGGCTTTCTCCATCAAGAGTTCAGTGAGAAGAACCAGACCCTATATGGCAATTATGTACAGGAGCAGTCACTTCCTGGAGTCTCCACTAGTTGCCTGTAAACTGCTCCCAGCCAAGCAATTACCACATATACACCCCCCCCAACCTAATAAAATGACAAATGGTCGTTAGATTTCAATTTTTGTATGGACTTAATAAACAATATATAAAAAGTAAATCAAATGTCCTTGTAGGTGGACTTTGTGAACAATTTGCACACAGCCAGGCTAGCTGTTTTTCCATTTCTAATCCTTATGAATAGCTAAGCTAATGAAGATGAGCTAATGGGCAGCTGGCTTTAGTAACATTTTGTGAGTGTGACAATTTAATCTTATTCTTAGCAAGACCTGAAATAAGCATATTTCCCAAAAAAGTAATGTCTAGATGTCTAATTTCTTTAAAGCTTAACTATGCTTCTTTTTCTAATCACCTCCAACAGCAGCTCCAAGTGACAACAAGAGAGACTCTAAAGGCTAAAGTCTAAACTTGCAACTACTGTGGTACAAGTGTTTCTGACTAGCTAAGATACTTAGTTATTGTAACAACAGCAAAAATTACCAAAAGTCATAAGGTCAGTAAACTGACTCCATAATGTTTGTTTACCAGCAATACTAACATAACGTACCTTTGCTAACATTAGCTAGCATTGCCACCATAAAGTAATTATGCCAAGAAAGACTGTGGAGGCAAAAGTCTTGAGTGTTTTGAATTGAGCAATAAAGCCTTTTTTCTTTTTTTTTTCCTTAAATTTGTAAGAAGACAAATGTGTTCTTTCTCCTCTTAAAACCCTCAACAGCATCATTGCAAGATAGCAACCAGCAAGACAAATGTTTGACAGCAAAAATGTCAATCTGGAAATGCTCTCAGCTCCTTTCATCCATCTGTCCAGCTGAACTCAACGCTCACCCCCTCACACTTACAACACTATATGAAGACCCTAAGTTAGTTCACTTCCTTATTAACATCTTTATCATGGATTATGACTTAATTCCCATGTCCTGGGTCAAATCCCACATCTGGATGCGAGGGAAACCTCATAATTCGTGTTCGAAGAAAACTGGAAATAAATGGTGACCTAGCTGACCTTACCTCACCGTATGTGCAGCAGTCTTTTAACACTTACTGCCACATTGATGAACGCTTAAAACCTTGACCATAGCAGGCATGTCACCGCCCTGGAAAGCTCTATGGTCACATAGGAAGGAAAAAAACTGGGAGAATGACCTTGATGTGGTCAAACAACAGTATCGTCTCTTCACTGGCTTGCGGTCCCATAAAAGTTTTACAGCTCAGTCGGACCTTGAAAACAATGGAATATCTTTAAACAATGCACTAAAAAAAATGCAAATCTTTAATCAGATTTAACTTTTGTTCCAAGGGGGGAAAATCCACTCTTAAACACAGGTCTTTTTTTAGTTTTTACACTTTTTAAAAATAGCTGCTGCATTTTTTTGGTGGTGTTGTTTATATAGGCTTTTATGGCACAGCAGTAGTTACACTGAAAAGTAGTATAAATTGCAACACTTCATCACAATATAATGCTGACTGATACAGATTAAAACTCAGCATCTGCACTTGATTCTCCTGATGTTGATACTCGCTTCATACACCATGGTTGATCAGTGCACGTGTAAAAAGACTTTATGACACTCAGGAATGGAAGCACAACAGGAGTTCATCGATGACTCATGAGGATGGACTTTATCGCTCTCTGGGCAGGCACTTGGAGACGAGCATGTGGTTTATGTTTCTTGCCAGTTCTTCCTGTCTGGCCCATCTTTATTCACTCTTCAAAGTAAAAGATTAATGTCCTTGTGAAACACTGTGGTAATTTTCTACTCATCTCCACCATTTCTCACCAACTTGCAACATACCAGCATTGTTCCATGAATTCAACAATATCGGTACTTTAGAGTAAAAACACTGCTGTAAATTTGCAGGTTTCGAGAATTATGGCAGCCGTGGCTCAACTAAATACAAAAACCACAGATTTTTCCAATATAAAACATTTTGACAATTACAGGATCTCTGAAAAACTGGCCTTGATAAACTCTGACCTCTTTTTAAATATGCCAAAAACACATTGGCCCTTGGCTATAAAACTATACAAAGTATAATAAATAGTTTTATAGCTTTTATTCATGAGTCCAGAGACGATGCATGCCACATTTGGAAATGTTTAGTTAAACTGTCCAAGGAGGTGTTTGCAAAACACAGGAAATTCAAGTTATCCGAGACACATACTATGACAAGCTGTTTAAACCTATTTGGACATATTTGTGGCATGGCACGTGGTGTTTTCCTTATGTTTTTTGCACTTACTAGGCCTAAAAATAAAAGGACAGAAGACAAAATCAATGCAGGAAAGCAAATAATTAAGACAAAGAGCACTTGCAATAAATAAAGGCAGTGCTAATGTTGATCAATCA
>JAPZDY010000025.1:17198284-17210933 GCA_029783645.1 Ctenochaetus hawaiiensis
TCCTCCTCATACCAAAGGCATTGCATGCTGAGCTTTATTTTGATGTGGCGTGTAAGCATAATTAGAGGTCCCATAAAAGCAGGGAGAGGGGGGAAAAAAAAGGAGTCTTGTCCATCTGTCGAGTGTTAAGGGGTGGGCACTGGGGTAGTGATCAGAGCCCCATGTCTCAGTGTCGTTAGAGCAGCAGCCATTCGAACAGGCATTGATGCAAACAGCCTTTAGTGCCAAACTAGAGTCAGCATGTGTGTTTGCCTCTGTGTATTTTCTCAAGGGGCCTCCTTAAGTTTCAGATTTCCAGGCCTTGCAGATCGATGCAAAGTAGGTACTAGTCGGCACGGGAATACAATACAATACAATGACATGGCAAACAGGAGCGTGAGACAGAGAGAGATACTGAGCGTGGCCTTTCTTGGAAACATTAGAGCATCTTTAAATCTGCATGCCTCTTCTGCACATCTCAGGCAGGTGTGTACAGCTGCGTCCAATAGCCACAGCCACACGCCAAAAAGTAATTTAAAGGAAAAACACTTAAGGGCTGGATAAGAAGATCGATATCACTCTAACATCTGTACAGTAAATACGAAGCTACTGCCAGCTTAGCATAAATAATGGAAACAGAAGGAACTCCAACTTCTCTGCAGCTCACGCATGGGCAAATTATTTAAGATGTGAAAAAACTGAGCTTATAAATAGATGGATTTTGTTAACTTTAAACAGAGCCAGATTAAATGTCCCCCCCGCTCTCAGTGTTTTTATTAAAAGCTAAGTTAACTAGCTTCTGGCTGCAGCTCCATATTAACCTGAAAACATGAAAGTGGTAATGATCTCCTCACCTAACTGTTGGTAAATATCAGGCATTCGTTTTCCCACAATGTCCAAGTTTAAGTTCAAGTTCAAGTGTGATCAAGTTGTTTTGGAAATAGCAAAGGGGAAATTGGTCATTTTTAACAATTCCCACGATCAAGTTAATTAAGGAAAAAAACCACAATGGAAGGCTATTGTATCCATGTCATTACCTCTAAACAGCTCTTCACTGAATTCTTTTAAAGGTGTGTATTAGAAATGTTAGAGGTAAGTAGTCTGGAAGTGCATTTCAGCGAAAGCCCAAGGGGCTCCATCTCCGGCTCTGGGCAGTTCTCCTACCTGTGAAGCCCTTGTATGAGTCATTTTTTCAAAAAATGCTCCTTTTGTGTTGTTGTTTTATGTGTGGCACTTAGAAATGATTCCCACATTACAACTTTTACTGCCCAATAAACTTGAGAGAATCGGACCAAATTGGCTGGTCATATTTAGCTTTATAAGGAAACATATTAAGGTGTAATTGCTTCAGGGGAGTGCGCAATTGAGGGAACGGGCATAGGTGAGGGTTACAAAATCGCCCTCTCGCTCTGGAGGGACACTGCCGTTTTTGTCTGCTGCTCAGGAGTTTCCAATCACCATAAGGAAACATGGAGTATATTATAAGATTTTATATAATAAGTTCATTTCATTTCACGTTTCCGAAAAAGTGAACTTTTACAGTGTGGTAAAATGTAGGCTGAAATAAAACCATCTGTTTGGCATTTAGCTGTGCCAGCATATGGGCTCCTCTGATGACAGTGATTGTGGATGAAAACGAAGATCCCCCTCATGTGACGCCCACAAATAAAAACAAAAAAATGAAAAAAGGCAAAGGACAAGCCAAATCTGCTCCCGAGTGTTTTTGGTTGCCATGCGATAGGTGAAAGTGTGAAAAAGTGTTGCAAACTAGCTCTGTCATCCATGTGTAAAGGATCCTACTCTTAAATAGAGCAACACCTAAAGTGAGCGATGAATGAATATGAATCCCTCATTCTACCTTCATGCCTCACTTATTTCCTAATGTAATGCAGAATAAATGATCCTTGCATTGATTTAAATTCATTAGGCTTGAATTAAATTTTCAAAAAGTGATTTATTTCTGTGGGAAAACAAAGAAAGTGAAACAGATCGTCCCCACTTTGTCACGTGGTGCCTGAAAGAATCTCTTTCTGTGGCTCTCTTTCTCCAGCAGAAAGTTCATGCCACTGCATGTTTTTTCCTCTGCTGGGGTTTTTTCGGCAGTGTAGCATGGCATGAGCGCACTGAGGAGCCTTTCACCGGCTTCATCTGATACCGCTGTGACTCGGAGCAGGAGCTGCTCTACAGGCCAGGATCGACATGCATGGGTTAGTAGGTCAAACAAGGAGCTAGTCTTTCGACAGAGTTCGGAGGCTGGGTCAGACTAATGTGATTTATCAATACTGCGCATAAGTGAATCATTGTCCTTAATGGCCATGATAATCTGCAAGACGGACCATGGACGTGATTGGTCAAGGAGTTAGAGTGTATATGCTGCTCTCAACTCAATGTCTTGATTAGAGCATCAGGAAAATGCACCTGCAGGCTTTCCGTGTATGTCTTTTGTACTCTTTTCTCTCTCACACACACATACACACACACCTTTGAGCACATACACACGCAGATTTACACTTATGGAGGCTTGGCTGATGGGGCCTGGGAGAGAAAAGACAGAGCTCTGTTCCTTGACGCTGGAGCTCCGGCTCAGGTCAAGACTCAGCTCGCTGTAATCCCTCTCAGGTGATGCTGTTCACATTCAGCCGTTTCCAGCTGATCTGCTTAAATGCGCCTTCCTCAATCCCTAAAAAGCCCCCACCTTTCCTCAACCGGCACAACCTCCGAGGACGACGAGAAGGAGGGAGGGCTGCTGCTCCTCCACGTTGTCGAATCACAGATCACTTTTCAGCATTCAGCATTCAACATTCAGCATCAATCTGGCCTTTATACAATACAAAAACTCCTTCTGTTTTACAGAATTTAAAAAAAAGGCAGGATGCAAGGCTCACATCACCTGGATTCAAGTGGCATCATGTGAGAAAGACTTGTTAACAGAGGTGCCATCTGCAGGGCTTTTTCACTTTTTCCAAAGGCGAGACTGGCAAGGCTGGTTTAAAGGCAGCCTCTTGGAGCCTTCCCTCTCCTCCCTGTTAGGCACTTAATCAACGTATTATATTGCGCTGAAGCACTGAGTTCCAACATTAACACTTACACACACACACAAACCTGGGACTTTGTGTGAGTTTTCAGCACACTGAGGCCTGATTTCCTAGGGCTTAGAAAGAGAGGCCAGAATGTTTGAATTGCTTATCTGCATCCAAAGATGCTATAATTTTTAAATTTCTGCAGCCAAAAACTGCTTATGACTTTAAAATAGTTTCCAAATCATCTTTTTTATTGCCATATTATCAACAAAGTAAAAAACCACAAAGGCAATTCACAAGACAAATACCTGAGAGTATCAAGTTTCCATACAGTCTTTATGAGATTTTTTCGTTCAAAGACACATGCACATTTGGCCACAAATCCTGACTATTTCGTGTTTTTTGGCATCAAAAAAATCACCAGATAAACGCTTGTTGCTGATTGTCGTTCTCATGCAAAATGTCATGCATATCTGACCTCGCTCCCTCTGCTATACTAGGCTGCACTGGCTTCATCTAACCCCTTTTGTCCTTCAAAACATCTGGGAGCGCTGCTAAGGTAACAGATTACACAGTTGAATATGATCTGAAACAAGCTGCAGCCTGCTGGGAATTCAAATTTGGGATTTCTGGGTAGATGCAGAAGGGTTAGCAGGATCACACGGCAACTTTTCACCACTCTTGACTGCTATTACCTATTCATTACCTGTTTAAACATCTGAAGGCCTCACTGTGTGTTTCTGTTCCTTCAGGCAGCATTGGTACTCCAGCCTGATTTTATGTAGTCAGCAGGTGGCATCATTAGCCAGAGAATAAAAATGAAAAGTAATACCCCTGTGTCTAGCTATGATATCATAGAAAGGCTCATTGGCATCATTTTCCTGCTTGTAATGTGCAGGATAGGGGGTAAGGAGGTGTAAATTTAATATGTTTTGCATGAAAAAAATGTGTATGTACAGCTACCGCAGTCAAATGGGAGCTTGGGTAATGCCATGCAGTGTGTGAGCCAGACAAGATCAGCCCAGAAACCACACAAAGATCCCAATCTGGATTCTACTTAAACATTTCAGCGGCTTTAGTCGTATGCAGTGGCTGTTTTTCTCCTTGACATCCCCTAATTATAATGGCATCTCAATCCCTTACACCTCACTTGGTCTTATGACTACATCTGTGCTGCAAACTAATGGTGAAACTTTTTTCAAGGGCGTAAAAATGAAAGAGACATTTGTTAAATTATGTTTTTTGTTACGCATAAAGCAGTTACGCCTTGGGAGCAGAGTGTGGCCAAATTGAGTTTTCGTACATGTCTGGGTCTCAACACTCCTGAACGGTTTGGATAGCTCTCGGTGCATGCCAGACAGGCTGTGTATAAAGCTGTCACAGGAACCTTGAGGGCTAGAAAAATATTCAAGCATTTTTGGGCCTATTGGACAATGATCTCTTGCACATGCTTCTTTCAATATAACCGTGATAAATAAAGGAAGGAAGCAAATACCGAAAACTTGGCCGGCTGCCATGGCCTGCTCGAATGGCACTTTTTAGGCCCAAAGTGCTGTTTCCCCCCAAAAACACAGAGAGCAAGAGAGCAAGAAACCAATATACTTTAAGCAATACTATAAAATGTGTACATATTTGCATAGGATTAGTTTGGCAAGTGTAATATCCATTCTGAGAGCTGGCGGGAAAAATGTGTAGCATACAGTTCTCTGCCTAAAGCTGTTCTTGAGGTCAAATGTCTAGGTTAACCTCTTGATCTCATCCTCCTAGCCCACCCCTCCACCTTCCCCTCTCTCTCTCCCTTTCTCTTTTTCCCCTTCTCCTCTTTCTCACAAACACCACACAGATAGAGAGGCAGCTACAGACAAATTTTATGACAGGGTTTTTCTGTTTGGCCATTCAAAAACCCTCCCGATTTAAACTGCTCCAAGAGAAGAGTCATCATACTAAGAAAACTACATTCTATTAAGTATCTAAGATCACACAGCCCTCAGAGAAAGAAACACACGGAGGAGCTGAAAAACGTGTGTGTGCCAGTACCCCGCAGTGATTGCCTGATTATTTGCAGATGGGCAGCGGAGGGCTTGCAGAGTGTGGAGGTTCCCCCTGGCACGCAGCGCATATGATTAAATCTTTGATTGCCTTACAGTTTACAAGACCCCCTCTCCTTGACTTTAAATGACTTTTTATACTGTACTATCACACTGCGCGAACTGTTTAGATTTCCCTAAAAAAAAAAATGCTGAATCGTGTCCGTGCGCCGTTCTCACCAAGTCTCCTCTCGTGGTCACCCAGAGGATCTTGGTGATGTGTTATGTCACAGTTTCTGAGAAAGGCTTGGCGGGGGCCACTTTCCTAATCCCACTGTCTCCTCATTCATTCGGAGTGTAGAGTAGTATTTACAAAGGGACTGATCCCCTCCTCAACTCCTCCGCTGAGCAATTGTTATGCGGGTTTCCTACCAACTGTTCAAAGTGGTTATGAGATCAATTAAAACCAGCTTAGGGGGCTGGAGTGGAGATGTGCAATTCATAAGTCAGGGGAAGGGGATTCCGTATCTATTCATCAAATAACTCACACAATACGATCCCCCTCCTCTGCCATAAGCCGCAAACTCCCTATTGACTGAGCTGCATCCGCAATTTCACGTGTAAATAGTAAAGGGAGCAGTCCTTTATCAGGGGCACAACATTTGAGAAGATACGTTAGCGGCCCTTCTGACGGCGTGATTAAAATACGATTAGCAAATCTACAGACGCAACACGTATGAAACATTAATTCTGACCAGCCACGCGCGTGGCCAATTTTGCGCACATTTTACGCATTAGCTACTGGCTCTAAAATGGTTACATAATGATGAAAATCTTCTTTTCAAGACGTTAATAAGTTACATCAGATGCCGCAATACTGAATTGTGGCATAGGTTACAAGTTTCTTTCAGTGTGAATTTCTGGAATGTTCCTGAATTACAGTCTCTGTCGGATCGGCACCTCTCACCTGTGCGTTTCAGAGTCCAACAGAGGTAGTTCTCTGCGTGATATGATATTATTTCTTTCTATTTTCCCGCCTGCGCTGGGCGCCTTCTGCTCTATGGGAACCTACAGAGAATGTATGCACGGACTTAAACAGGATGTGTGAGCAGCCTTGTTTAGGACTGTTGCCTCCCGTGACCCACACAAACTCTTAAGCCATCTGTTAAAGTCACTGCCTGGATGCTGCTCTAAGATCTGTGGGCTACAACCCCGTGTTACCTCTTTTGCTTCTCCTCCAGCGTTGCGACGGCGCCTGACAGTTGCTGTACTCCATACAGTTCAATACGATCAGGGCAAATGAGAAGAGTCGAAACTGCATCTGGACGGCGATCTGTTGTTCGGACTCCAGTAAAAAGGTGCCAGCAGGGCTCGAGGTGAATTCTCTAAGTTTGTTATGTCCTCCTCCAGTTTCTTTAGTCGATCCTCAAATGTGTCAAACATCAGACGAGATGCGACATGTTATCACGTCGCCGACTGGGATCATTTTATGAAGCGCGATGATCATCCAGTCAGTAAAAGTGTCTCTTTTGGTGCGCTGCGGGGAGAATGACAAAGGAGGTTACTGTGATAACAGTGTAATGAAATCAACACGTTCCTAAACACTGATGCGTGGGGGCAATAAGAGGTGGATTAAAACAAAAAAAATGAATAGACCTTCTGTGTGTTAATGAGCTGGAACAATCACAGATGCAGAGGCAATGCGTACTGCTCAAACGCCCCTTCCAAAAATAAGCGCAACCGTGCGTAATAGTCGCCAGGACGCTCCGCGAAATAACGTGTCGGTGTATACCTTGCATCAGATGGAGTGTAATTCCGCTCCGGTCCGCTTTTAGGTTCCCTCTGAGTGCAAGTGCGGCTCGGGAACATGCAGCATCCCTCTTTGTGTGTGAGAAACTTGTGTCTCCAGAAGAGAACAGAGGTCCGAGGAGGAGGAAAAAGGTGGTCGCGGTAAGAGGAGCGAGGAGGGGAGGGGAAGCGAGAGGGGGGGTTCCTTTCCTCTTCTCTTTAAAAGCTTAGATTCCGTTTACCTGCGTTTCCTCACTCGAGTTCGTCCCGTCCCGCAGCGCAGCCGAAACAAACTCACATGTGTTGCTTCCTTAAAATCAGAGCCGGCGAGTGAGTCTGCGTTTTGCGCGCTGCTGAGGTTGTGACTGACGTCCAACTGGTCCTGATGCTTGCTGCCCTTTTCCTCATATAGCACCGTGCCGCTGTCACGTGTGGAGATTTCTCGTTTTGTGTTTCGTCTTATTTAAGATGTTGAAGATGACATTTGGTGGAGTCTCCCCCCACCTCAGCGCCCTCCCCCCCGCGCGCACTTACCCACACTGGCCGGTACGAGGTTGCCTCTGGGTCCTAGCGAGCGTAAAAAAGCTGGAAACATCCCACTGGGGAAAAAAAAAAAAGTTAGTGCAGTTTTTCAAGGGATGAGATTGCAGCTGGTCTGCGGCGGTCAATAGTGCCTTAAGTGTATCCAATTTCAACTTTCAGATATTGCTTTAATATTCCAAAGGGAATCCAAATTCTTTATATAATCACGCAATTACACTACTCTCTCGCTTCATATAAGTTTTTAAATTAAAGTTTAGTGACCTTCCTCTCAATTGGAGATCAAACGTGGATCGAATAATCACGACACAGTCAATCCATCTTGGTTTTCGTCCGCTGAAGATAGCAGTATTGAATAATTATAGAGGTTCGCCAAAAAAAGCAATTATCTGTCTAATAAGGTGGGCCAGCAAGTCAACCATCTCGTCACGCCTCTTTAATTGCGAACCCAACGACTAACCCCTCCACCCCCACCTCCACCCCCACCCCACAGCACCTCTGAAATTGCTAAAAAATGCTAATCGTTGGGGGAGCTTGTAATTGCGGAACCTGAATAAATCATTGAATACATCGAGGGTTTTCCAGACCCGGGCCTTTCAAACTGACCTCATCGACGGGGGCACGAGAGACGGTCGGTGGGGGGCAGAGATTCTCCTTCACGCAGAACCAACTTGTGGGGAGAGAAAGGAGCGGCTGGCAACCGGCCACCCGTCCCTGACATTCAAACCCTGGCTGCTCGTCAATCACAAATCAAAGGTGACATGTGCATGCAGTGTTTTGAAGGTTGGTGACAGAGGGTCTTGGGAAAAAGGATGGGAGTATAGTGATGCACACATGCAAGCAGCTAAAGACACACTGGACTCACGCAGAGGGCATGACTGGTTCATTTTATCATCCTCAGCAGCTGCTGCACATTCTGATTGGACTGCAAGTTGGGAATGCTCTACCCCCTTCAGCCACTAGGTGTGGCACTTAATCTTTTATTTATTTCAGGAAATTATTTTCATATGAGAGCTACTGAATTGTCCATGTTAATAATTCTGCATCAGACCAGTGTGAAGTGAAGAATTTATATACATTTTCTTGAGGAAAAAAAAATGTTAAGGTAATATGTGTTGGTGATATTTAAGCTTTCAGTGCAAAAATTGGGGATTTTAAGAAAAAATACATTTTTTAAACTAAGGCTGGTTGCTCCCAGATCACACAGACCTCCCATCTGAACATTACAAAATGTCATTTACACGCTGGTTTTACATGTTAAACACCAGAGAAACCAGTGAAGAAAGAGATTTCTCCTCTCAGGCAGTTAAACATATACTCTCTCAAACACACACTCAAGTGCAAGTTTCCATTTCGTCACTGGAACTGATTGAAAAATACATGAAGGGGGGAAAACCTCTAACAATATGTAAAATAAAAGAAAGAGAAGAAGAAGATGAGGAATCATGGTTGCTCACTTGCCAAAACCTATCGTGACCCTTGTCCTGGCTTTGTTTATTTATTTATCCAGAGAACAGTGACAGACATTGTGGTCTGCAGGGCTGTTAGCCGCAGGCAGTGCTGCTGGTTTGGATTCCTCTCTAAAACAACACTGGAGAGTGCACGGTTAAGGTGAATGTGATAATTTAAGCCTCCGGCACTTTTATTTTCATGATGTGTCATGGAGAAGGCCGGTAAACCAATCACTTTATTCCCCCATCCCTCCTCTCCTTTCCTCCCTTCCTCCTTGCAGTGCACATAAGTGGAGGTGACGTCAGCATTTGGATGGTCTGGCTCAGAGCCCTCAGTGCCATAACAGCAATGAGGGGAGCTGCTGTACACCCTGTTCATCACAGATCCAGACGGGACGGTCTACGGCGTGGGCTGCTGTCACGGTTTTCTAGGTACAGAAAAAAAAGAAAAAAAAGTTCCAAGCCACAGTGGTCATCTTAACTCACAATCTCGAAAATGTCAAGGAGAGGATGAGGAGTGAGGGAAGCCGAGAAAGTTCAAGTTATACTTAGCAGTGTTCCATGTTTGTAGCTGGAAACAGGCAAACTTCAATGTCCAGGAATAATCTAACATGACATTTGCAAACAAAACTAAAACATTACAGTCCACATGTACAAACATAATTTTATAGCCGCTGTAAATCCAGTTGACCAAACCATCTCACCTCAGGGTCCTTTTTAGTAGTTGTTCCTGAGCCTGAATTGGAAAAATTGGAAGTGGAATCGAAAATTCCATCACAACTGGAAATCTCCATCTGTTGATGAATACCGTGTGATATGATAAAAAGCAATGGACCTTCTGCTGAGGCTGTTTCTGTATCCAAGAACGAGAATTACTATTTTTACTGTTACTTTTAATTTTAATACTGCTAACCGACCCACAAACCATGCATCTAATAAATATTTATTAGAATATATTAAAGTACATCCAAAAATTTTCTTTTGATTATGCAACTTAACCTCTGTTGGCCTGAAAGGTGGCAGTAAAATGTTGGTTAGAAATTATGAGATTGTGAAATAAAGGTATGCATATTCTTTTTTCTAAAAGCCCTGAAAACTCACTCAGCTTTTCCTAGAAGCCAAAAGAATACATGAGCAGCAACAGTTCTGCCAAAGTTTGACTACTGTGAGGGATTTTTGTCTTTATTTGTGTTCTTGGTGGTGGGGAGTAGGCAGGGCAAATAAGGTGGTGTTGAAAACTTTGGTGCACTAGCAAAGAAGTTCTGATTGTGAAACTCCCAGTTTCTAATAGTAGTTGAATTATTTATTTGCACTTTGCAACATCATTAAACTATTATAAATAACTCTATGCTAACATTTTAGTTTCCAAACCTTAACCCCATTAGATTATTAACAATAAATCTGAGTAATATTGGAGAAAAAATCTAATCTAAATCTGAGTTCTTCTGGGACTTTAAATCAACACCTAGATCAGAGTTGATTTGTTTATTCCTGAAAACAGCTAATGAGCTCCATTATTTAGAAACATTGCAGTTGTCACCTTGAAGCTCTGTGGTTGACAGCCTGGATTGACTAATCGTAGTTATTAAAAAAAAACAAAAAAAACAAACAAACAATACCAGATCAGTAAATAGCCAGAGCCCCATGCTCTCAGCCAGTAGATCCCAACTGTGTGTATAAATTCATCTGCATGCGAGCCCATACTGATACATATCAGTCCATTGCAGATTCATGCCTTTTTAAAAGATGATTGTGGTTATGGTTCTGTACATTGGTCCCAGTGTAATGATTTATCTTGGAGTTGGTTCAGTTTAAAAAATCGTTTCAAAAGCATACAGAAAAAATATATTTGTTATTATTGTACCGTTTCTTCTCTGAACAAAATACTTTCATATTCTGTTGTGGTTTAAGCATACTTGCAAGTGATGACACACTCTTTGCACTTTCCAGACTTTTGAATTAGCCCAGAAAAGCAGGTGTATTCTCACATAAAATTCTCGTTTAGTACTTAAATTATATGTAAGTAGAAGAAAATTAAAAGGCATGTGAAGTGATGAAAGCAACTGTGATAAAGAAGGAGAGGCAGAGGACTAATTTATGAGAAGGTCAAAAGCAGAGGAAAGCAGGGGTGGGTTGGGACATTAAAAAGATTGTGTCCGTCTGGCTAATGGTTCTTTATGGCTCCCTCATGTCCTCAGATGGGCAGGATGACTGGCAGAGAGTGTGACCACTGGTAACTGTACATCACCTCTGTTTGCCCCATTCAACTTAAGTCCCACTCGGCAAGACCGCCTGCCACGGTGAAGGGAACCACTAAAACACCATAAAACTAACAGACTAAACAGTCATTCATCATTACTGCGCACACATGAGCCGCATCACACGCAGCAGTCTTAACTGTCCCACTTGGTGACTCAATGCGCGCATTAAAACTTCATCAAGTATTACAGATACAAAAAAGTCTGACCACTCAAACCTCAACTGCTGTTTGTTATGTCCAGAAATAAGGCAATCATGAGTGAAAATGGTTTTGTTGGTCATTTTTATTGAATTGGTGATGACTTGAACCAAGTGCAAAGCAATACTGTGCTTCTTGAGAGACAAGTGTGGAAAAAAGATGTAACACAATGAGTAGGATGGATTTATCTTCATTGTGTCGCTAAAATCCAGTTTCCTGACCCGCCCAGTTTGGTGTCTGGAAGAAAAGCGTGAGGAAAATGCAAAATTAGATCATTTGTAGGTCACTGAAACCAATCCAAGCAATGCTTTTGTTGTTGATTAGTAGGAAAAGTGAAAAAGTAACATACATGTGCAAGCTCTTAAGCGTCTGTTTTCCTTATTAAAGTGTAAAATGTGTGTGTTCTGTTGCTGAGTGCTGGGTGGCTGTGAGGGTTGACAGGGACCCAAAGCAGCCGGCCCAGATGGTCAGCAGTAAATGTTCTCTATATGCGAGTGATTTGTAGCCTTGAGGACAGCAGGATGTAATGGTGCTCTGTGAGTTGTTTGCAGCCTCTTTTGTCAAATTACAAAAACTCCTTAATGAGAGAAGGGGGCCCTTTTTTTTTTTAAACAGGACAGGGTTATGACTTGTAATCCTGCTGTAGATATTCAAAGAATAGGAGGAGGGTAACTGAGCACATCAAAAGATAGCCACTCAGGAGCTGCATGGTTAAAAAGTGATCATTTAACATGTCTGCTGTAACTCTGTGGCCTTGGAGCTGTCAGGTGTCGGGCAAGGGAACAAACCCATCAATCTGCTTTGACACACATGCATGTCCTCGAGGAGTGGGGAGCTGTGTGAAGCAACAGCTCACTTGTGTGCATGATTATGACATTCTGTGTAGTTGTAGTACTTGAACAGTCAACATACCACTAAAATGCACAAGGTCAACATCAAAAACACACTTAAATGGGATGACTGGACCCTGAGCCAGACATCTGCAACAGGTCCTAAGTGCAGGGAACTCCAGGCTTTGAGTAATGTTCACCAAAAGCCAGTGTGAGGGTCCACCTTATTTACGTTGCTGAGCTGAGTCACAGCGCTCAGGCATCGTTTTATGGTTGTTTGGAATCTACCTTGTCATTAGGCCTTTGAAGAGCAATGGAGGGATGAAAGCGTTAGCTCTGTTAAACTTGCTCTTACTGGCTTATTTCGTGTAAAGAGAGCTTTTGTTGATGGCTGTTCATCAACATTCTTTAGCCTTGTTGTTCTGAGCTGATCATTTGAGACGCTTTGAACTGCCCTGAGTTCATGTTGACCTTCTAGCAATCTGATCGGTTTAGGGAGGGACGGTTGCATTTAGCGAAGAGCTGGGAGTGGTGGGTTTGTGTGGATTTTTGTATG
>JAPZDY010000025.1:17212817-17227863 GCA_029783645.1 Ctenochaetus hawaiiensis
CCATATAGACCCCTTCCCCCCACACTTCCTGCTCTTTCCTTCTGTTTGACCCCCACCACACTCCACGCCTACCACATTTCATATAAGGGCCCTAATAAATAT
The DNA here is from genome assembly GCA_029783645.1 of Ctenochaetus hawaiiensis. Taxonomy (NCBI): domain Eukaryota; kingdom Metazoa; phylum Chordata; class Actinopteri; order Acanthuriformes; family Acanthuridae; genus Ctenochaetus; species Ctenochaetus hawaiiensis. The sequence goes on from JAPZDY010000025.1 coordinate 17,212,920, forward strand.
CCTCAACCCCACTGCGGACTGCCCACAATTACTAGAGGAACCCTGCCTCTCATCTCACAAGCAAGATACCAATCCCTCCCACTCCTGAAAAACCTTACTGACACACCTACATAATGAAATACTGTAGGTATGAACTTATCATTATGTATGGACTGTGTGTGCTGGTACAAAACAAAACAATCAGGTTTATAAGGCCTATATAAAAAACTGTTTACTCTACTAATTTTGTCCATTACTCACATATTGTGAGACTCACTGAGTGAGCTAAGGTCTGCCCAGACTGCACCACTTCTCATGCCACAGCTTTGCAAACACAGATTCTCCCACCTCTCTACTATTAGTGATTTCAAATGTCACCCAGAGTCTGACTTTGTTAAGACCTTCCTTTAGGGCAAAGTAATCTTGTTTGGGATTTGTGATAATGTCTGTCTTAACCCCGGGTTAAATAAAAAGTAAAAGAACAAATAAAAAACTACCACTTTCTAACCCACGAATGTTGGTCAAATGGTGGCAAAACCACATAAAGAGGGGAAGTGAAATGATGTCAGTGTCTAGATGGGGCATTACAAGCAAAAACAACAAATAAAAGCATCACTTCAGCCTAATGAGAAAAATAGGGTCGGGTCTCAAAATGACAGTCCTTATCTCTTGAACACTTTTGCCAGGCTACAGCGATGAAGGAGGTGGATAACAAGACAGAAAAAGCACCATTTATAAGTTGGTTCATGTGTCTCTTGGAAGCCCAGCGGAGGGAAAAGGGAATACGGAGAGCTGATCAACCTGTCAATCACCCGACAAACTACTAACATAGCTCTGCTGAACAGATGATTTCACTTCAGGTCATCAAAACCTGGAGAAACGATGCTTGACAATAAAATTGCTCCTATAGATCATTATAGGGAACTTAACAAGTCTGGAAAAGTGTCAGCTGTCAAATGATGCAATGTGATGGGTAACACATGTCGGTGATCACAGACTCCCATCAGGGATTTCAGTCTGCAGGCTGACAGGATGCTAATGAAGAGCAAACGGCACATTAATGAACAGCTGTAGCTCACATTGATAGCTTAATTAAATTAAATATTAAACAATGATTTAAATGGTGTTATTTGAATTAATAATACAATAGAATATTTAATGCTATCACACAACTCCAACTAATGCATCACAATTCATTATAAAGTTGAATTACAACTGTCAGACACAGCTGATGAATACTGGTTGTAATGAAAGAATATTGGAGCTGCACTGTATTGTTGCAAGCTTGATTCATTATACTGATGTTTAAATTCTAACCTTCGACCGATCATTTACTGTATATTCACATTTATCTGCTGCCTTGCTTCTGTAACACAGCTCAGCTCGCTCACTAGAGCAGCTCCAGTCTGCATGTTTTCTGTGGCACATCGGCCTTCTCTGTTGTAAGGTGTAACCAATTGAGCAGCTCTGTGGGCAGGTTATTGAGCCAGACTACTGAGTGGTGATGACTACAAACAGAGAGTGGCGATTACATCAGGCATCTAAATACATACATACAAATTTATCTTAATGGATTATGAAGGATAATGAAGGAACTTTTAATTAAGGGAAGCTTATTTTATTGAAAACACTAATTCTTTATTTAAATCGATGAATCACTTTATTCAAGTAAAGGGGGGTGGGGTTGAGGATGACGTGATGATGATGTCACAAAATATGACAACAGACTCTTTAATTTGGAAAAGTCAATACATGCTCAAAAGAAAAAAAATGGCACAGCCTTGTTATGCATTTTAGGACACAATATTGTATGATTTTTTTCAAAACAAAAGTCAACACAAATAAAAAGCACTCCATCACACTCGCTGATATTCAGAACCACCCTTCACTTATTTACCTTACAATCAAGAAATCTTAGGAAGATTGGAATGAAATTTGTTTTTGGTTCGTGCTTTGCCTGTGTGACTCAGTGATTGCATCACAGGGGTACTGGGTGTTTTGTTTGGCAATTCAGTAAAGTGGGGGCACATGTCAGTCAAGTCAAGGTCAGATATGGTGATCAAAACAAACATGATCTGGTTTCCTCACTGGGGAGTTAAGCTAAACCTTAACCCCTCTATACATGATCTGTGCAGCCCAACACAGGAACAAAAAGTGCCCCAAAAGGCCCAAGGCTTTGGCCTGTACCAGCCAAACTCCACTAATCTAATTTGTAAAAGAAAGTCTGGCAATGTTTTCCTCCCAGGAAGGACATTTGTATATGTGGAGGGCTACTTTATCTCAATGTCTCTCAGAGCTGTACAGCAGCTACCTCTGCTTACTGAAACCTCAAAGTGAAAATAAGAAAAAAAAAGAGGAAAAATGGAAAGGAAAAAAGAAAATGAGGGAGAAGTGAGAGGGAGCAGGGAATGGGTCACACAGCCTTCACTATTGACATCCTTTGGCCCTAAAGCCAAGCAGACAGCCTCCATGACTGGTTTTATTTTACACAATCATGATCCTGTTCCTAAGGGGAGAGGGGATTGCTTTCATTTCGACCCCTTACTCACTTTGGCTCCTGAGCTTTCGACTTCAGGCTAGGGGACTCCTTTGGGTCTCAATACCAACCTCACACTAAAAGAGAGAGGTCGGCATTGGGGTTTAACTCTGTTAGATGAGGATAAGGGGGGGTGAGGGGGTCCTTCTCTGAAGGAGACCCCTTCTGAACATGTCTGGTCTAAAATGAATACACTGTTAAACACAAACATATGATAGCATTTGGGAGACTCCAAGCTATTTTGGAGCACTTTGCTTTCAGCTTAGGGTAAAATTGATTTTTCAGGGAAAACCGAAATGATCGTGTGGTCTTTTTAATGACTCAATTGTGAGGTGGAAAGAGCTTCAGTGTTACTTCCAAATACACAAGACGCTCGTTCCAACTACCAGCGAGCTGTTTGTGTACAAATACAATCTCATGATGAGGGGAAAAGAACTGCTCAAATGATCATGTGCAGAAAGCATTTACTCAAAATGTCAAAGGACAAGCGTGCATTTGAGGTCAAAGCAGGGTCTCGCCACCGAAACAGTCATGGAAGGACTAAGGAAATAAACCCTGTAAATCAAACAAGGAAAACAAAGCTAAATTGGAAACACACACTCGGGACACTGAGAAGTCTAGACAAAAGGATGTGTGTGTATGTAATTACGAGTGCAGGCTGAATCACATTTTCACTGCCTACAGTACGTTTTACATAAGCCTTTATTGCATAAAATAACTTAATTACCCCAACTTCTGGTCTACTTTTTTGTCCCAAGCTGTGGGCGAAAGGCGAGCTAAATATCTGTGAAACCATCATGGTCAACAGCTGTAAAAATGTACTCATTAAAAGCAGCCATCACATTCATTTGAGTCCACGCTTGGGTGCAAAGGGCTTCTGGGTAGAGCACTAATGACTTGGAATTTGGGTGTCTTTCAAAAATAGACATGTTCTGTCCATCGTCATAACATCACCAAAAATAAAACACGGAAATCCCTGAAACTGTCTCTGATATGTGTTCCTGCTTTAGAGACCTCGACAAACTGAGAGCCCAACACGAAGAAAAAAGGTGAAAAGTAGAAAAATCACTGTTCAACTTCCTCTTTCAGTGTTACCACTAACCTTTGTGGTCTTTAACAAGTAAATGGATCCAATTGCAGTAAGTCTGCCAAAAAGAACCAGGACTCCTAATCAATTCCAGACAATCTGCAACTGGAGATTTCGACAGGGCCTGATCATGTTCCACAGTTCAACCTTGACTACAGACCTCCACGGCTCTATATAACAGTCAATGCAATCATTTTCATGTCAACAGAAGTAATTCATTCCCTCTTTCCACAAGGCATTATGTGTTTGTGGACCGTATTTGAAATGCAGACCTTCCTTCAAATCTTCAGCATTCACAATATACCCAAGGGGCTGTATAATATGAATTTAGCTTTCTAAAAGCTGTAGGAAATTTGTACTGCAAATTAGTGAGAAACAGAAACAAAAGAACACATGCCGTGCCTTATATCAGATTAGATACAGCAATGAGCACAAATTCATCATTACAAAGGTGAGGATCAATGAATAAGAAAGGTGAATGCTCTGTCTTTATCTTTGTCACCCTCTAAAACTGATATACAGAGGCGGCCAAATCCCATAACCTCTCTTAGACAATTACTCTATTTTTTTCATATTTCTGTCTGCTAATGCTTACTATAATTGACATGACTAAATGCCTTGAATTAGGGTATACATTCAAAGTTATTTTCATGCTAATGCAACTTTAATCAGTTTTTAATTAAGACTTAAAGACCTGCAAAAACCTCCATTCACCCAAACAAAAGGGGCTGAAAGGCCTGACACAACAGCTGGGGCCATCTCAAGTCATTTAAACCCCGACCTCTTCATGATGTAAAACTGTCCATGAATTGGCCTTGAACAGGTGGTCTTAAAAGTTTAGTGAGTAAAGCAACCTGTGGAGACCTGGAAGCAGTTAAATCCTACAATACTTAATCCTTAATATGTGGGGGGTCAGCATGAGTGTGTGTAGACTGGGCAATAAACACTTATCTAAGAGGAAAAGTCTACTAATCATCAGCCCATGTTCCTAACTTCCTGTTGACAAACTGCCTACAAAGTCTAGTGACAGCAACAGGACTTCCTGTTAGTCTAAAGAGATGTCTGTCTGAATGCTGCTGTGACAACACAGTCAGGATTTAAAAGACAAAGCACCACAAATGAGAAGTCAAAATGGTAGTTTCTCTTAATTAGAATTGTAAAGAGCGGCCAACCTGATGCTGATGCACTGGTGAATTCTGCAGAAGGTCTCGAAGATGAAGAGGCGGGCATTCTCAATAAAATCCTCCAGGCAAGCAACAAGGAAGAAGTCATTCACAAGAACCTGTGAGACAGAAAGCATGTTATGTAAAAATAATGTCATTGGTATACAAACTCTTAGTTTTTGTACCACAAAAGATTCTGTTACAACAGCTTGAGGTTTGAGTAAGGCAAAAAAGTTAAATACAAAAAGAAGTCAGATTGGTTAGGACATACAAGCAGGGACCTTCAGCCTGAACAGCATTGCAGAGTTGTCAGTAGAGCATTAAGTCTGAATCAGCCTGCTTCTAAAAAATTCATGTCTTATTTTACCAAGAAAAATAAATCTATTCACTAACACCAAACTCCAGTTCATGTTTGATATACAGTCAGAGTAAATAGGGAAGAGAGGGCCATGCTGGCTACACTTACATTACCAAAAGGTTTGTTTTGGCCAAAGTTTGAAAATATAAACTTCCCTGCATAAAGGTATAAGTATAATTAATCCAAGACCCTGCAAGGTGCTTTAAATCAGCCACAATTTTTTAAACTCTGCAAACACCACATGAGACAATACAGTGAGAACAGAGACAACCGCAGAGATGACCACATTGTCTGTAACTCATAACCAGTCATCTGGTCTGGTGGTTCAGTGTCAACTCCGCTGTGCAGGAGCGCCAAATTTCACGGCTACAGTGATCCAACAACAGTAGCATCGCCAGTCTAAATAAACTCACAGATGAGAGCAAATCTTTTCAGCCGTCCATATTCAGCCGAACCTGTGTCTTGTTAAAGTAAGAAATACAGGCTCGCCTGGACTCTGTGACACGACTGCATAAGGCTGATTCAGTGGAGTGTAAATGTTCATGACCCAGAGGTACCACTGTGTGAAATGCTCCTTTTTCCCAGTGCCTGCTGCACTCTAACTCTCCACAGAGTGCTATTTCACAGTCCCATCATAGACGTCCATCTTCAAAAGTTCTCCATGACTTACCAGCTGTTTGTTTGCTTAAACTTAGAAAGCCGCTATCTGCCCAGAGTTTTGCTTGAATAAATCCCAACTACATGGCGCTATCAGGCAGTGCACATTTCAGCTATGACAACGCTTATCTAAGGCTGATAAACTTTGAACAGCTAAGTGCCCTAATTACTGTCATCTGGGATTCAGACCACAAAGCAAACAATTTCTGAAAGGGTTTTGAAGAGCCTTTTATATGCAGTCTGAGGGCCTGGCTATAGGTAGGCCTTTGCCTTTGACATGCAAGCATCCAACATCTGACAGCGATTCCAGATTTGGGTGTGGTGGGAAAGAAACAACAACAAAAAAAACCCTGTGCAGCCTGGACTGGACAATTTAAACCAAACTAACCCCCCCATTTGAAAACACTTGGCTCAAACTGTAATACCAGTACAGTGATTCAAAGACAGGAGAGCTGAAAACAATACCCATATCTTGCTATTACAGCAATCAGTGAAGAGACGGGTGCCACTTCTCAAAGGCTCAAAAATGATGCATTACAAATGCTCATCAAGAAAACAGCCCATCCCAACGGGATATCAGTTTACTTCAATCACTCCACAGTCTGTGAAACATCTCTTTACCTCAACTTTTAAATGCTTGCGTGTGAATTTCTGCAGGGAAAAAAACTGCATTACTGACTTCAAACAAGACCATTTTGGGAAAATGTTTGCAGGCCATCACAGGTAATGCATTAAAGGTGCAGTCAAACATTTTTGGAACCACCCACCTCGCTAGACCTGCTTGTGAACTGAACAGGGTCAATAGAGGGCTTTTGTGCCTACTGGACATGCTCTAAGTCTGACATGATAAGACTGACAGGTAGGCCCAGTGTTAAACACACCTGGAATAACTTGGGCCCTGTTCAATCTGTTTCAACCACAGCAGAGTCTCTGTAAACACAACCCCATGAGGCGAGGTCAAGACCAATCCAGAGACTTCCTATAAAAGTGTGTGCAAGTGTTTAACAAGGTCAGTGATTGAAGGCGTGTGTCAAGTCTTAGTTGAAATAGGACACAGCTTTAATATTGTTGATAGTATATGTCATCATTTGGAAATGGCCCCTGGAGGCCTTTGCACAGGAAAAATCTCATTTTCTCCTAGAAATGCTGTGGATTTTTTGTGGCTTTGCACAGATTTGACGGTTTAACCAAGTAATAACAAATCTGCTTCTGCAAACAGTAAGTTTGGTTGTAACTTTCTCATTTACTGAATGCTGATTTGGGAAGCAGAAGACACCCCAGCATTAGCTTAAAAAAGAAGTTAAAATGGAGTGCACTGTCAGTAAACCACTGATGTGATTTATTAACATTTACTGCAGGAAGAGAGCCATTTGATCAGGACAGATGTTATTCATTTTAAAGGTTTATTGTCAAGAATCAAAGAATGAGAGAGAGGCCAACTTATCAAGTTATCTGGGAAAACCAAATTACATGTATGTGTATGCAAAGAACGAGCTAAGATCAAGATACACAAAATATACATTTAACAACTCAACAGTTAGGACACCTGCTCCCCCAGAAATCTGATTACTGTTCACAAAATGTGTCCCTCATAATAGGGTCCACAGGGCTTATGCCATCAGTGCGACACCTCATTTATCATTACGCTGTACAGGCAATTATGTGATTGTGTCAATTAACTGTGTAAACTGTGTCAACAACTGAATTAAAATCCAGCACTTGCACTGCAAGGTGAGGCATATCTAAATGGTAACAGAAGAATCGAAGAAGAACAGAGAGGGCGTGGGATCCCAGTGACAGTGTTGTGGCATTTCAAAGCTTAGTTGATATCCAGAATTACTGTAAATTTTTTCATGTATTATAGTGTTTAAACCCAAAATGTTGTTGAGGTTGTAATCTTATACAGCAGTCTATCCTTGTAATGAGATATTTTGCTGAGGTACTTGCAGCTAGCTAGCCATGTAGCCAGCTGAACTGAGCTAAGCAGTTACGGTCATTTCTAAGGCTGTTTAAAATGTAGTGTCTAGTGATAATATAAAATCTAACAATACTGACTTGATTATATACTCATCCTTTCTCACCATAGCCATTGTTGCTATGTGGTAAGATTTGTTTTCAGCAAGGAAACACGTCTACTTTAATGTTTGTTTTCCGCAGATCTGTAAATATCATTTGAGGCCAGTTTTACTCACGTAAAAAGCATGCAAAAAGACCTTTATAGTATACTACTCATCTTCTATTCTCACATCAAGGACTAAACATTTAACAATACAATCCAAAATTAAAGTAAATGCTATAAATAACAGTGATATGACAGATCTCCCTCTTACAATGAATGTCCGCACGCCTCTGCGGAGAGGTTTGTTATAAAGCTTTTACTGTTAACTACTAGCCTGATGGGTCAATTACAGGCCAAAGTAAAATCTGACAAAAGCCTGAGTCATACAGTGTCTAAGAGGACCTCTATGTTTTGACAGTATGATATAAGACACAGACTATGACTCTTCTGTGTGCACTTGACCCACGCACAAGTCCAGCAAAAAGAGGCTCTGTGAGAACAGTCAGACGGTCAGTCAAAGCTCCCCGCTCCCTAACACTGTTTACTAGGATGGTACATGTGAAAGTTCAGGAGTCTGACCCACAAATCAGAGATCCTCAGAAGATTGCCATGGAGAGGCACAATTAAGACCAACTGCCTCTCAGTAAGCCTTGTGACGCAAGGTTGAAATGAATGTTTGAGAGGTTACTGAAGTGGTTACTCACCGACTCACACTCCCTCAGTTTCTTCTGAGCACTGTCAAAGTCAAAGTTCACGTACAGGCACTCCACAAACTCTGTGATTGGATCCTTGTAGGTGTAAGATTCCTGAAAAATGGACATAGTATACATTTAATTATTATGCAGGCTAATCAAAGTTGCTGTAGCTCAAATTAAAATGAAGTCAGTGACGGAATCAAGCAGACATATATTTTAACACTGATAAAAAGTACTTGGGATCTTTTTTTTTTTTATCAAACACAAGTCACCAATTTTAGCATACATATGCACAAAAAAACTGTCTGGTTGAAGTTCTTACAATAATGATTGTGCAGTGAAATAACAAAACGATGGAGTCACTACAAAGTTTCTTATCATACTGAAGGACAGAGCCTCATCCTGACCTGAGGACACATAGCAGAGACCACTAAGCACATGTTTTAGTGATTATCAGCAACCCACCAAGACAGTACTTAAATCTTTGAAGTAGCCACTGTCATTGGTGGAGAGGTCATAACCAGATCATAACCATTTATCAGAAGTTCTGGGTTCAAGGCCTTTTTTTTAGCTTGGATTCAAACCTGTTTACGCTGGCTATGTGTCAAAGGACATGTCAGTAATACCACTGGGTTGCAAAGTCATCCCTAAGAGGTAGTATGTTCATGAAAACTGTGTGCACCTTTTAAACACAGCAGGGTGAAAAATGAAAAGTCTTGTACCTGCTGTATGACCTTCACCAAATCCTTCAAAACCTGCCGGCGCTTACGGACATCCTTGTTTGTAATCACTGCTGTGGTTAGGTAACGCAAGATGTGCGGGCACATGGTCTGGATAGCATTGAGGTATCTGGAATGAGGAAGGATAACGGTAATCACTTATCAGGCTGAACAAAGACTTGATCTTTACAAGGACACATAATATAACATTTTGGCTGCCTTTGGGACTCCTGGCATTTAAGAAAGAGAAAAAGCCTTTGCAGCTATAACAGATAAATGTCCGAACAGGACCCTCACTTCTGGACATGGGTCCCAGCTTTAAGCCATCTCTTTCATTAGAGTCCTATGAGATGGAGGAGAAAAAGGAAACCCTGGCAAGAAGATATAGATCAGTGAGCAGGGACCTGCCCAGTAGCTGAAACCCAATCCATCAGGGACTGATGTTTCAACCACAGGTCAACTGGCTAAGGGCTGAACACAAGAGACAGGAGGACGTTACAGGCTCAGCCTAATCCCACACCAACTCTGGAGACAGTGTTCTGTTAAAAAAAAAAAAACATGTAAGGTCTGCACACACAAGCACATGCAGCTTTCCTTGGCAATCAATCGGCATTGATTGTACGACCAAAATTTCTTATTGGGTTCTAAATATCTATCTTTGAACCTCAACCTCCTATTGACCAAATTAAATCTGAAAAGAGGAAGTGGAGTGGGCCCCTTCAGGTCTCCTATAGCAAAGGCCGAAGGAACACATGGTGTTCAGAGGACAGAGTGCCAACAACAGTTTAATTAGCTGATACAATTAAAGGGACAAGGGACCTGTGGCAGCAGTGATGTTGAGTCTAAAAACAGCAGTGGGCTGCTTGGCAAAGCCATCGTCAGCCTGGTTTATGGAAAGCTCCCTCTCTCCCTCCCTCCTTCCCTTTGTAGTTGCTTGACTCCCGTGGAAGACCGCAATGCTCCGTGCTGTGTTCCTGATTAACTTACACCTACTCACTCTCCGGGGGGGCTCCAATGACAAGCAATCTTGCATGAGTCACTGTACCATATCTGGAGGGGCATTCACCCTACCCCACTTAGGGACTTCATCTTTTTCTTTTTTCTTTTTTTGAATTTCTGAGGCAACAAGCAGCGCTGCACTGGTTTGCTGAAGATGCTACTGAGGCATGCAGCCAAGAAACCAAGTGTAAGTTCAAATTTCCTTCGCTCCACAGGGGCTGTGAAAGAAGATAGATGAGGAACAGGGCAACAAGGTCCCATTTCGCAACTTGTCTGGAAAAGAAAATAGTGTCGAACAACTGAAAGAGTGATACACACAATACGTGACTTGGGAGATTTTACTGCAGTCATATTTGCTCAGTTTGCACCTGTATCACTTAGTTACTGAGCACTGTTTTCCCCAAAGTTGGTGCAGCCTGTCAGTAGTACACAAAAAAGGCTTCGGACCAACATCTGCTGACTGCGGGGGTAAGGGAGGTCAAATGTGGAGCTGAAGGCCAGCCACTGGTCACCAGCTTCAGCCAAAGGAAGTACTGGTCAAGAGATGGGAAACAAGAGCCAAGCCTCAGTGGGGAAAACATGAGGTTTCTAGACTGTGAAACTGCAAAGCACACAAAACTACCTCAGTTTGTCCACACAGATGGCTGGGTGAACTTTTCATTGGTAATTATTGGGCAGGCCTCCTTAATCATCCACAATAAAATTAAAAACTGAGTAAAATTCAGGGAACCAGACATTCGAGTGTGCTGTGTTGTGGTTGCCTGTCATACTGTCTGTGGAGCCCAATCATCTGTACAATTATACAAGCCTGCAATCAGAAAAAAGGGGGAGGGAGTAAAGACATCAAAATAGGTGGTGTGCAAATTTTAACACAGAGTATAAAGTTTCCGATCTGCGATACACATGGTCTCGTTCTTGACATGGAGAGTAAACAGACCACACGAAAACACACTCTTTTAAAACCACTTGAAAAATATCAGTGGGGTTCATGAGGAAGCCCACCACCACCACCCAAAAATGTGCTATTAAAGCAAATGTTTTGTCTCTAAACCAAGATAATGCTATAAATTAAATTACATGCTATAAATTCTGTAAATTACATTTGACTAAAGACTTACTTTAGAGCTACAATACCATTTTGAATAAACTACACTTGAATACCAGTTTAGGGTACAAAGAATGTAGACAAAGGTCAAACTTTAAAGTTCACTGTAAATGTCACATCACACATCAGAAACACATTAATAATGCTGACAATTAGGGATGGATAAGTTGCAGTCACTGTGTGTGTTAAAGGGGTACTAAGTAAAGAATCAACAAACATTTTTTCATCTCAGTTGCCAAATTAAGTAAAACTGACACCGCAGAAAGCAGTGAATGAATACATAATTCCCACAATTTACCTTTGTTTTTAAGGATGTTTTTTTCTTTAGTTTCAGAGACTGAGATTGTAGATGTTTGTCTTGCAATGTCTAAAGTAATGCAGAACTGGTGTATTAAATACTGTCATTATAATGAGCAGAAAAATGTGACAATATTAAATTATTAGTTTCCCCAGTTATGCTGTTTACTCATACTAAACAACACACCTGGGGAAAAAAAAGTTGTCAGTAACCATCATCAAAATACAAAAAAAGAGTGAGTCTGACTTGGCATGCAGTTTTTCTGAGGTACAAGAAGACAGTTTTGGGTTAAATTTACCAAAACTTTAATTAATATGAGATAATGAAATGGAGAGGGTGACTCCTGTGTGAAATAGAATGAATTTGCTGTGATGTACAGCTTTCAGTGTGTTGCTGCTGCAGCTTGGCCAAAAAAAGCTAGAGTGGCTCAAGCAAAACTACATAATACTTCATTACGAGACTAAATTATGATTTTGTACTGTACATATAATCACACAAAATTCATATTGTTTTTAAAAAAACATGGGATATTCTCTTCTCTTGAACAGTATTTTGCATACTTTGACTTTTGAATATTTTTTAAAATAGAATCAAAATCCAAATCAAAAGTTAAAGATCATGTCATTATGGGTAAGGGTTAGTATAATTGTATCTCATCATAGTAAAAAATGGCTGCGTCGGAGCACATTTGACATACTTTTGTCATTATTTAAAAATGTAACTTTTCTTTTATGTAAGTACCTTTAAAAAACACTATTATTTATGAAGAGTTTCTTAAGAGTAACAGAGTATAATAAATTTAACACTGACCAAAACTGCTTTTTATCTTCACCCAATAAAAACCTCAGGGTACATAAGTCACGAAGCAATGCTTTCATTCAAAAGAGTAGATTTCATTATAAAGTTTCAAGTTTGTGGCTAAGCATTCAACATAGCTTAAATCAGACCAACAGACCCAAAGTTCAACCAAGCTTCAGATCTTTGCCTTTCCTGCTGCCCTTGTTTAATGGAAATGGAGCTTATCTTTACAACTGCTTCCTGGTATTCTCACAAACATTTTGCAGTTTCCTGGGTGTAAAAGCTGGGGGATACAATAAGAAACTAAATTAAATAATGTTATATTGTGAATGTTACTTACTGTGGCTGATACAGAAAGAGCTCAATAATATTGTCTCTGCCCTTGGGGTGGTTGAAGAAGACAAAGAGAGACCAGTGGATGAGCCATGTCCTCTGCTGGAGAGACTGAAGAGGGGAGGTGACAGACTGGACAGAACAAAGACAGAACAAACAGGCAAGAGGGATGACAGAAAAGAACATGTAAAAGAAGCACAGAAGAGACAAACAAAAGAAATTAAATTTTAAATTATAAATAGTTTTAGCCAAATTCACAAAGCTGTCCAATCTCCAGTAAGGCACAAGAAAAACAATTCAAGTGTTGTTGCCTCCTACATGGCCATCAATCAAATACAGACAACCACTTCATACTCAAACCCAAGTTCTTAAGTAGTCTGATGAGTGCATGTGGGTAAGGAATAAAATGCCACAGCAGAGCTGTACTGAAAGTGAAATGTCAATATGAGAGTCTATGTAAGGCAATCTAAATGAGGTATCAAATTCTGAGAAGTGGGGCATTTACGTTGTTATCGATAGTCTCTCTCAGTCGAGTGAGGTCCTCCATGGCTGCCTCCCAGTTCTGCATCAGGATCTCAGAGGCCAGTTTGCCCCACAGTGAGTTCAGGGCATTTCTGTCTGTGGCTGGGACCTACAGAACAGACATGGTGCAGTGTTAAAAACAAAAAGTACGCAACACTAAAACATAGGAAACAACCGTTTTTCCATGTTACTTGACAGAACAAATTCCAGTCAAAAGCCTTCTTGTACACTTGAGCGTTCAGTAACATCTACATCCATACACATAGGAAGACTGGGCTTGCCACTACTTGTTTGGCTTCAGTGGCACTGCTACACAGTGCAGTCACTTTTCTTATTTACACTGGATAAATGGATTAAATTATGTCATCCGAGGGGAATGGAGCTTGACAGAAAAAGAGAAATTGATCATGAAAGACTGTTTAGCTTTAAATAAAATCAAATTTGCTGCACTTTTAGATACAACTGCTGCATCGCAGTTGACCATGCAGTTAGATGCTTTTAGATCAGCACTAAAAACATTAAGAAAAGGCATATTTGGAGAATGTGTGTCACTGTGCTCTCTGAGCAGTAAACAAGAATGAAGATCACTGTAAACTGACCTCCTTTCAGTTTTGATTTTTACTCAAATAAATTCCAATCTGAAGAAACCACTTTGGGATCTGGCACTTGTGATGGGCACTTGTCATAGATTTTGTTTATCATATTTACCAAACAATTATATGTAAAAAAAAAAATATGCAATGTACCTATGAAAAATAATATAACAGACTTTAGCTCTCAAATAACCCAAAATAATTGTGCCTACTAGTGCTAGAACTATAATATTACTAGTAAGATTTGCATTGATATGGACATTAAGAAAACTTAAGTTTATTGCACCCATTGAAAAACTGAGAAGAATAGAAAAAAGTAAGGGGTGAGGAGAAGAGGCAAATAAGAGGAAACAACAGAAAGTCCAGAGTCTAAAGTTTGGGATAGTTTTAAGTTAAAACAAGATGAAAACTCAGTCTGCCCATTGTAAAACCAAAGCATCACACCACAGTAGCACAAAGTCAGTGCAACTCGGTAGACAGCATCCACTTTACTATGGATCCAGTACATGGAGCAAACCCGACATAAGGTTACAATAAATATAGCATTTAATGTAATATGACTTCAAGTTGAAGGATAAGCTGAAGATGTCTATTTGGTGTCCCTTACTGTGTGAGTGTGCTGCTTTGTCCTCAGTTGTCTGTGTAGAAGTCCCATACAAGCACACACTCAAACAAACACACACACAAATATGCACGCGTCCATCGCTCACCTTCCTCCCCCTTTTTTGTTTTGTTTTGTTTTTAGTTTGTAGTGTAGTCAGTTTATACTCTGTATGTCTCACTTTGTTTGAGCAGGTACTGAGTGACGCTGTATATATCTGTATGTATTTGTTGAGCGCGCGCGCACACACACACACACACTTTTCTCACACTGTGATACATAAAATACTCCAGGCAGCAAAATATCAGGTGATATAGTTAGTAATTGGAGCCTAAAAGGCAGATATCTAATACAGCAGAAATATTCAGTTTAGTTTGATTGCAGTGAGGAGGGTCAGTGGGGTAGGACAAATGTACACACAAATGCGCATTTACCAGTCTTG
>JAPZDY010000025.1:17227963-17238926 GCA_029783645.1 Ctenochaetus hawaiiensis
GCATTTACCAGTCTTGCAAACTTAGTGTGAGATATTCAAACCGTATATTTGTGCTTGCATTAAAAAAAGTATTTTCTTAATGACCCAGAATGTGATTTTGCACTAAAATAAACTTAATAGATTTAGTTTTGACAAATTTCATAAAGTAAGCAACTTTTCCAACAAAATAAACAAATTAGCTATTCGTTTTAAAAAGGCCTGTCTTGCTGTCTCTTTTCTACATTTACGTTTGCTCTTTAATGAAAATGAAAAATATACCTTGTATAATTACTTGATTAATAGATCAAATAATCTGTAGAATCTTGGTAGAATAATGGATAGCTGCAACCAAGTTTGTTAACGTCTTTACCTAACTTCAGATTATGATGATAATTACAACAATTTCCATCCATTGCTTTCAGTAACTCTGGACAACTCTGTTATCACAGGGTAATTGGGCTGAAATATGAACTGACCACTGAGTGAGGATAATCACTCCTGAAAATGTCGTGGGGAGCCACTGTTTCTTATTTCAAAAACAGACTAAAACAAACAAACAAAAAAATCAGGTAATGAAACACAGGTTGAGAATGCCTCTGAACTACTGCAAGGCAATCACTCTGTAGTGGACACTGGACTACACCCTAGGGCTCATGGGAAACTCTGTGCCACAGCAGTTCATGATAACACCAAACACCAGACGCAGTGACATGAGTCAAGCAGGAAGTCAGGGTGGGTGTCTGCTGAGCGGCCAGAGAAACCTCGATCCTAACCACACACCCCCGTACACCGTCGCATAGCCGCAGAAGTGGACAGTGAGGCACGACAGATGTACAAGTAGAGGAAACACTAAAAAAAGAACAGGTTTCCGCTGGAACCCCACAAATTGCTAAGATTATTCAAAAATAAATTGAGTTTTTTTTCCCCCTTCTTTGGCTAAGGGCACTTAGACTCTGATAACATTTTAACAAACTGCTATAATATGAGATGACAGCTGGTGAAGGAAAAATATTTGGAAAATCTCTTGTTGTATTTCCTCAAAGGAGAACACAGTAAGATGATGTGTTCGTCCATCAAGTCATAGCAGCAGAGTTTCTTTGATCACAGAGCACAACTCAGGTCCATTATGAATGATTTTTTTTTTAGGTGCAAAAGTCAAAAGAAAGATCAGTATGGTAACAGCAAGAAGAAAAAACAGGCTCCCCTGCCAGTAAAAAGGTCAGGTTTTCATCTGTTGAAGTGTTTTGTTTGTTATTTTTTTCCCTCTCTTGGAAGTCCCTGCCTGCTACGTTTGGCTGACCTCCAGGTCATTATGGCAGCTTTCTACACACACACAGACACACACACAAACACACAGCCTGGCTTTCACTAGTGGCCACGCTAGAAAAGTTTCAATACCTGGGTTTTTCCAGCAGTTACCTTGAGTTTCCATTGGTTTGTGAAATGGGCACATTTTCACTGACTGACCAGCAACAATAAATTTACTGTGCTGGGGATCCGTCAGGATACTCAATCTTTATTCTTAACATTCAATCCCTGCATTAAGTGATGATATGAATAAGTTGCTCTTTTCGGGCTAGGCCACACTGTAACAAGACCTGAGGCATGGATTTTGCAAGGCTGGCTTCCTTCGTTGAATCGACTGGGTTTCCCACGTTAAATGACTTTATGGAGCCTCACCTCTCCCATACGGGGGAGGGAGAGACAGAAGAGGGGCCTGTAAGGATGTGAGGTCCTCGAAACACAGAGAGGAGGGGAGGGAGACAGAGAGGTATACACTTCTTCCACTAATGAAATCCATTTCTACCTTTTCCCCGTCTAAAAAGCCTCTTGCATTGTCAAGAGTAGGCAACAGATATCTAGTTACAGAGCCTGATCTGGCTGGAACTGAAAATAAGGGGTCTAACATTTGAGGGGTAAAAAAATAAAAATTCTGTGCTGGACTTTGAACAGCATACCTCAATTAGAGCAATTTTGGTTTACTCAGACTGAGCTGCAAAGCCATAAACAACTGTTGTTGGAACAGTGGGAAATATTCCCTGCAAAGCTTTTGAAGACATTTATTAATGCTTTTTTTTTTTTTTTCAAGGAAATGGAAGTGGAAATCTTGGTGAATTACCAGTCATCATGTTATGAATGCAGCTCTTCCTGCTACAGATTTGAGCAGATGAGTGAAAAAACTTATCCAATGAAGGGCCCAACTGCTTTAGGTTAAGAGGGTTGTTTGTAGCAAAGAGGGTTCATCATCGCTCAGAGTCACTGCCAAGTTTTTGAGGAGGGGACGCTCCAGCACAGTGAATGTGCATGATGAGCCAGAGTCATTGACATCCACAAGACAAGAGGCAATGCAGTGCTGTATCAAATACCAATTAGAATAGAAACAAAAGATGGTCCTAAGGTTTTTTTTTAACTCTAACGGATAGACAAAATGTTGATCTTATTGTTGCCCATTCTTTCAGGACTGGCTTTGGCATTAATCTTTCCTTTACCGCAAAGTTAAATGCTGAATCAAAGACAAACAAGAGTGAGAGACACATGGAAACCACTGACTTTGCAGGCTGGTTCCACTGGTCATTAGAGGACATTTGCTTGAACTGAACTTCCGAACACTTGATGTAAGATAACCCCCAAAAAGATTCAACATAAAGGTAATTTCCCACTCAAAGGGAGTGGTTATAAGCTAAAAAAAGCCTTACATAACCTTCAGAGTCGGCATCAAATGACCTCACCAAGACATAACTTTTTGCACATCTAATTATGGAAACCTAATGGATATATGTGTGAAAAGTACTTGTGTTTGATTTCACTTCCCTGTTCTTCATTCCATTGGTTAGGAAAAAAAAAGTACACACTTTTTTTGTTAAAAATGCATTGCCTAGTAATTGGTGCCACATGACCTCAGTCCATCGATTTCCACAGTGACTAGTCATTGAACATAATAAAAACCTTAAGAGAACTGCAAAATAGGTTATTCCAAATATCTGAGTTGCTAATCTTTAGAAGGTCAAGTCATTTTTAGGTGCACACAGTTTTTTTTTTTTTTTTTTTAAGTCCAAGATAAGATTTAATGGGAAAAATGACAGAGATGAAATATATAATTCAGAAGAATGTTTTCACTGATGTACATCCACTTCATAATAAAAATCATTTGTTTTTATATCCATAAAAAGAGCACTTCATATCCACTGAGGAAGCGGCTTTTCTTCCATGTAGTCTGCCATGTTGCACTGCCATATTTCTACAGGAATCACTTGTTGAAGAATTAAAAAAAATAAAATAAAATAAAATAAAAAGCCAAGAGGTTGATCAATATGGGTTGTCAATATTCAACGCCCATATTTAGAGAGCTGGGCAGCCTGTGGTAAATACATAATGCTGATATCAAAACAAAAGTTATGTATCATGTCATTATTGCACACATTATTACACTTTAGTATAAATGGTTATCTTAGCCTGTGACATGTTGTTTAGATTAAATTATTACTTAAAATAAAAAAGCCAAGAACCAGTACTTAGTTACTAAATCGATGCCAAAATTCTGAAAACACAATTGTACTCTTTTTGTACAGTACTGTAGGTATTGGGGATTTAGCTCTTCTTAATCTGAGAGAAAAAACAAACATGTCAACAAGTGCTCTAGTCTGCTGGTAAATGTAAAAGAACACAAACTAACGGCACAGAAGAAAAATAACAACACATAGGACCATGACAAGTATGTTGCAACTCCAGCAACATCTTAACACCTTGGCTAATCCAAGAGATAAACTGTACAAGTCATATATGAAAGTTGTGTCTTTAAGATAGATCATCACTGATTTATTCATTAAAAACTAGTGTGCAAACCATGACACTGAAAATTGAAACATTAGGGTTTTTTTGTTTGTTTGTTTTTTTAAACCATACCATTGAACTGGGTATTAATAAGGGTGAAATTTTACTGGTATTAGTATAAACTACTTAATTTCTGGTGTTGAGATATCCCTGCACTAGCCAGAAATGGCTTTAGCTTAGATTTGTTGTCATTTAAAGGGAAAATGTGCTGACATTTAACAATGATGATGGTGAGTGAAAATTTAGACAGCAAGGTTACAGTACAGAGTTAAAAATAATTCTTAACCTTCCTAAAATTCACAAGATCACAATGTTCCGCAGCAGCCACACTGACACGGACCGGTACCGGTCCGTTTGTCATTTGGTTCTGAGCTGCACAGAAAAAAATAAATATTTTATTGATGATCAGAGTCTAAAAGATGTTTTATTTTGAAAAATAACTGGATTCTCTCCCAATCCGTCTGTGCATCTTGACACAGGTTAAGACAGGTCAAGACGCTCGCCCAAGTCACTGGTATGTTACCATCAAGCCCTCAAGCTAGCAATAATTAGTAAAAAACAAACGTCTTTGGAAAGCTTCTCTGGAAATGGGAAAAGGCCCAATGAGGAGACAGAAGAAGAAGAGGCCACGACTTCCAAGAAAAAGAAAGCTGCATTCAAAAGACAATGCATAATATGTGTTGACAAGCTAGCGAAAGAGGCAAATCTAGGGCCTAGATGGGACCGGCTCGTTGCAGAGAAACAAGCTCAGGGCTCCCACTAACTCAGCGTAATGGTGAATTGTATTTTTATGCACTTATATTTGCTTTTATGCCGGTCGTATCATTTTATTTTGATGTATTTATCCCCCTTAAAGGCTGGTCTGTGAAAATATTGTCTTACATGAAACTGTCTGTGGCGTAAAAAAGGTTGGGAACCGGTGGTTTAGAGGCTTTGTGACTGCAGGCTAATAAATTGGCTAGCCGATTAATCAGTCTATTGATAAAAAAGACAAGTCTGAAAAGATTATGTGGCAACTCTCACACACTTAAAACTGTGTGAAAAGTGAATTACAATTAGTTTTTGTTCATTTTTTTTTCTAATTTCTGAGTGACAGAAGCCACAAATGCCTGCACTCAGACAACAGGTCTCTATGTTTAAAAAGGAAATAGGGAGTGTGTGTACAAAAATACTGCCAGTGCTCTCTGAACTGTAATTAGCTTCCTCTGCAGAACAATGGTTGGCATTACTTGATTTTAAAATACATATATATCTTGTAAATGGTTTAATTAATCTCAATGTATTGAAATAAATTTGTATTTTTGCTCCAGCTCATCATTTTAAATTCAAAAAAAGAAACAGCAACCTAATGAACACAGCTCTTAATAAGCACTTTACAATCACACCCTCCACCGTATACACACTGTCTTCCTGAAACACTTTGCTAAATGTATGTAACCCTCTTGATGCAAACTAAGAGATGCCTTGCATAACTTAAGCACAACATAACCTCAGAAATCGTGACGAGGGACTCTCTGGCCACAGCACTCTAATCAATAAGCTGTCTACTGAGGCCTGCCCCGTGAGAAGACTACAGACAGATTACGCAGTCCGCCCCTGATCACTTGGCCCAGTAAAAGATCCTACTCAAGTCTTTGAGCAGCAGTCTCCTCCTAATACAAAAGACGTGCAGGGAATTGAAAAGGCAATGACGTAAGCTTTTCACATTCAATTACTTCTAAGTGTTCTTTTCCTCTCCTTTGCAAGCACTGTCCTTTTGAGTAATTAAAGCAATCAGGCAAACATAATGTGATGTTCAATTTTAATGTCAGAGAGAAGCCTTAAGCCAGTATATATATGAGGATAGTAAAATACTACAGACACTCTGTTAAATGAGGTAAGGTGTATTGTTATCAGCAAACATCACTACAAATATTAACTGGTGTTGAATGTCAATGACCAGGGTTGAAAACTCACCAAGACACGGAAGAAGTAGAGATACTCTGCAGCACCAGAGTAGTTTCCACACTCATACTGGAACTTGGCATATCTGTACAGCGTGTCCAAGTACTCCTGACGAAACTTTAAAAGAAATACAAGAGTATCAATATCACAGACAGAGAAAATGTAAATAATTGTCAGAAAAACTCAAACAATACTTAGGCATATTTTTAACTCAAGCATAGTGTTAGCTCTGTAATTTGTGTAGCCATGGTGCCTATGGAAATCACAGTTTTGTCTCATGTTTCAGGGTTAAGGTGTAAACATATAAAATTAGTGCATCCTCAACATCTGGGCGACACTGAACTATGGAAAAATCTAATTTTAATTTTATACTTATTCGCAGCGGTAACAGTTTTCCGACTGTGGTGGCACACCACTGCTAAATAAAAACAGAGTAAACACTGCAATATCATATCAGAGTTATTTTGTGAAGAATGCTGGAAGAATATTTAAGTTTTGGAACAAAACTGCCAAGAAGTGGTCATGTGAACTAAATTAGGAATGCATATGTATATATAGGGATATCATTTCAAGCCTACTTGTCTTCCTATTTTTAACTGTCCTTCCTGCTGTCTAGTATCTCACAGCAGTGTGCACTGACGTCAGGTCATCTGAAAGATTCAGTGCAACTGTGACAGGCAGTGGGTGCTCAGGGCTGCCCAAGCCTTTCCCACAGCATGTGGAGGGGCCCTGAGCTGGGGCTGTGTTGAGGTGCACTGAGGACAGAATGCAGGTCAGCGGGATACCGGAGTGGGAGGGGACCGATGGAGGGGAGGGTAAGAAGCCAAACATCACGGTAAATATAGAACCTCCGGCATTCTTGCGGCTCTATCCACGAGTCCCGAGCTACTCCGTTTATTCTTAACAATTCACCACAGAATGTAAATGTCCACAGAATTTGTGCAAGCCGTACAAACCCCGAAAATGAGTTAAGGGTTTTGGGAAGTAATTCTGCATTTTCCTGCACTGTCTGTCCCTCCCACTTCGCCCCTAAAACAACCATGGGTTCACACAAGAGCCATGGGAAATGCAGTGAAGAAGTGAGATGTCAGCAGATCAGGCCAACTTACGTTGTGTTTTTCTGCCAAATAGTCAAAGAGCATTCGTCCATCTCTGCAAAAAAAAAAAAAAAGAGAGAGAGAAAAGTCAAGACAGTTCCTGTAGTTAGAGGTCATTTAACTTGAGCTGCCATTTGGCCAACATCCTAGTGTTTGGAGTCCTATTCAGGTATATTTTTCCACTTCTGTTCTAAATCAAGAGCTGTACATAAATGAGGACCATTTCACTTTTAAAACAGTGCGATAGGCTGTTTATTACATCTGGTTTGGCTACTACGGACATGTGCTAGCCATGTCTAACAAATTATGTCTGGTGAGGAAAGTGCCTCTACGTCTCTTTGGCTTGTCAAAATAAAAGAATGTGCTGGCTCTTTTAAACTTTTCTATCCTAACTGCATTTTACAGCTTTGCCCGTAACCTAAAATCCTAGTATTTATGTGAACACCACATTGAAACTATGTGTTTCTTGGGTATGTTCACTTCTATAATTTGAATTAGTATGCATTTGCTTTCCCATGTGTGTTAAGTGAATCTCAGGGAGGCCAAGTCAGAACTCTTAACAGCTTCAGGACAGATTGCCTCTGATGATTGTCTAAATAGATTGGGGGAACATAGATCCTGATAAATTATCTGAGTCACTCGTAATGGCATCCATGACAGTACAGAACTCTATTTTTGTCTAACTTTTTAAACCATTTGTAAAACCGCAGTGATGATTTATTGTTCTATAGAGACACCAAATCACAAGACTATTATCTATAAAATTTCTGTCTTAACTGTGTCTTGCACATGTTATGAGTTTTAAATGAGTATCAGCTGCCTATATTTCCAACTAGTGGCAACTGTTCCTGAAAAAATCTGCACAGCATTACTGCCACCTTCTGCACTGAAAAAGTCAAGAAGCCATCAACAGCATGTTGACTTAAAAACCCAAAAGGGGCTTTCATTGAAAACAAGTCTGAACAAATGAGAGCGTAAATTATATATAATCCTAATGGTGGTCAAAATCCACAGCATGGATATCAGTGATAGATTGTTTATAGATAGGACACAAACATGATTTACTACTTAAACTAAAGCCTAGTAAGGCATACAAACCTATTACCCAATTGCTCAATAAATGTACTGAGACCAATAAGTTCTTTTATCCTGTAATTTTTTTATGGATCAGTGTGTATTCAACCCAATGTACAGGGCACTCCGATTCAAATATCAACCCATGTCTCATTCCAGCATTGGATGATCCTGTAATTCATAAATAATGATAGAACAAGCAATTGCATAAAGAATTATACTGGCCACAATGGCGGAATAAAAACTGTTGCATGTCTTTTGGCTTCAGAGCAAATTCCTCCTTGACCCCAGATGAGTTTCCTATTGTTCCACAAATCCATTGGTATGAAGAAAACATAGTATAACTTAAGTCAGATACATGATCCCTCATCCAAAAGGAAGATTTCCTCTTTCCATGCTGACAGCTCACTAACAATGACAAAGACATGTGCTAAGTCAAAGTTGCTATTATCAGGCTTAGAATCTCATAACAGTCCCCACAAATCTATGTCTTGAAAAATGTCTACAGCAAACTAAAACAATACTGTAAAAACAGGACAAATTGAAAATAGACGAAAATGGAAAATGCTTTTGATTAACTGTAAGCTCTCTCGCCAAAAAAAAGTAAAAGGAACGGATAAAGACTGATTATGGCCAAACTATTTTAATCACTGTAGACAGCAAAACAGTCTTAATAAAGTTAACCACAGCATCTTGCATCTGTCTCTCTTTAATTCTGTCTTTACTAGCTTTGACCCTAAAAAGATTAAATGCATTTGCCATCCCAAATTCACTGCCATAGACTCTGAAAAAAATCCCTTTGCAACACCACTGTGCTGTCTAAGGTTTCAAATAACGAGTTTTACTAATCCTAAAACCATGGCAAGTAAGACCAGCAATAAATTTCACAAGCTTACTAAAGCAAATGCCTTAGTAAGCTAGTAATCTGTTTTATAATACTGTTACTACTACTGCTGCCAACATCAATAATAATAATAATAATAATAATAATAATAATAATAATAATAATAACAGTACTCATGATTAAAAAACAGACAGGATTTACCTGGTGGACTGCATCTGCCTTGTTGTCTCTGGGTCCTCAAACATTTTCACAATCGGTTCTGTCTCTGACTGCAGCTGCTTTAGCTGGGCCACAACCTCAGTCCTCTTCTCCCTCAGAGCTAACATAGGGAAGATAAAGAAAAACATTTGCTATAACAACACCAAGTTACATCAACACCAAATTTTTATGCCCAAGCACTGAGTAGTGAGAAATCTAATTTCTATCAAGAGATTTCAATATCATCTTTTTGAATGTATGAAAACTTAAGAAGTAGGGATGATAAGTGTGTATCCACTAGCATTGACACTTACTATGGGGAATTTCCTTTTCAGGAAAAAGGCTTCTGTGCACATCCATGGCGAAGTCCACCATGTTTGTGTCACTGAGGAGGTCCAGTTTTCCATTAAGCAGCTCCTGCTCATTGTATATCTAATAAACAGGGCAAATAACAGAACCAGAAGTGTGAGGAGATGTTTTGTACATTATAATTATCTCACCAAGAGGTCTGACATTTTTACAATGACTGATACAGTAGCCCATGTTTCCAATGTATTAATTATCACAAAACATTATGTAAAGAGTTTAACCGATTTTTCCATCGATTCAAGCAAAGCCCCTTGCACCTCTCATTATGTCCACTATCTAAACCTTACAATAACAGTACTTTACATAGTTAAAGAAATTAGAGTACTTGTGCTGCACACAGACTGGATCATACGTTCGTGTATAAGAAAGTTCACCATTAAATTCAGCCAAAGAGTGATGAGGCCAACGCTTGCCCACTACACGCATCAGAGATAGCTGTTCAAGAGACCAAACTCACCAATTAAATTTTAAGGTTAGCCAGTACGTTATTTTCGGCGAACTGTGGAGGGGTCTCCTGTATACAGCTGTGTAGGGTGGTGTAACACTTTCAATAATGACTTTTGTAAATCTATTATGCGTAATTTTCCAACGGTTTATTGATTATGATTTTCTAAAATTAGGGTTTAATTTTGCAAATGAGCCACTTTTGTTAGCGCCCAAGAGTTAGCATGGTCTAGGAGCACAGCAACGACCGTTTTATTAACCGGTATATCCCTACTGGGCGGCGAAATAGCTAACTCGCAGAAAGCTAGCGGGTACGAAACCGCCGCCCAACAACCGGCTCAAACCTACTACTCCGAATACACGAAACGCGCACCCCTACCCCTACGCCTCATGAAACAGCGCGTGGTTCGCTTAACCGGTGTAAAGCCCATCTCAATTGAAAGAACTACTTCCGACATTTGAATTTCATATGTAATAGTTGATTGCTTTATATAGTGTAAAATAATATGTTATAAACTAATTCATAACACTTTTATAGCATTAGCATTTGCCTATTTGCTACACAGAGTACTTCAATTCTTTTGATTCTGTTCTCACTGACAGTCACACGTTTGTACCAGAGTTGCCGTGTATTTCTGCTTTTATTTTGAATGCGGAAATCCGCTTTTCCGGCTCCGCTCCTGTTAAATGACGCAATCATCATAGCTCAGGGAAAATGTGTTCAATTCTTTTGGCGCACGCGGTTCTTATTACTGCTTAAAAGCTGAATATTGTTCATTGAAATAACACAAAAATGTACTGAAGAGTTTACGCGTTAATATAGTCCGTACCTCTTTAACCGACAGGAACTCCAGCAGAGGAAAAACCAGATGACGGTCTAAGAAGTGGGCAATTTTGGTGGTGAGGTCGTATTCCGCCATCTTTGCTCCGGGAAAGAGGAAGTGGAAATACGTTTCAGCTTTGTAAAGAGGGGGTGACCAATCAGCGACTTTCTCAGCATCCTCAGAAAGAGAGTGTGATGCTGCTTATTGTGAAGGGTTATAATGAAGTGTGTATTACGATTTGATTAAGTAGTTGTTTAGCCCATACAATATTAACTATTAAAATAGGGCACGATTTTGGCTGTGAGCAGAGATAGATAGATAGATAGATAGATAGATAGATAGATAGATAGATAGATAGA
>JAPZDY010000025.1:17248263-17265713 GCA_029783645.1 Ctenochaetus hawaiiensis
TATTATTATTATTATTATTATTATTATTATTATTATTATTATTATTATTATTATTATTATTATTATTATTATTTAGTTAGCAACGCCCACAAAGGACAAATCCATGACGTAGGCACAACGTTGTTGTCAAAAGAGAAAAGATGGCGTCGGTATCAGAAATGTACGATGTTGGATGGGAAGGTAAGAAACAAGTCCAAATAGATTTTTTCTCAAGTGTCAGGAAGACATTTTTAGGTTTTAGACTTTCTTTTTCGTCCGTGGTTGAGCGTGGTTGAGAGTCGTCACTCTCCCAGACTGAAAACACGAGCGAAGAAGTCAGTGTTTAAAGGAGTTAGCTAATGCTAAATAGCGTGGTTAGCTAACGTATCGTCTTTATCCACATAGTATGTCCATTCAGTAGCCTGCTTGTGTAACTACGTTATCGGAAATGCTAAAGTATCGTAAAATGTTAGGCAGTAAGCTATGTCTGTGTGTTTTCAGATAAAGAAATTACGCCTGTAACCTTATCATGCTAGCCAATCGTGGCTAGACAGTTATGATGGTTTTGGCTAACCTTAGCTATAACATTAGCAACGTCGCAATACAGGTCTGCAAAATATAGGACAACAGTAACAATTTTAAGCAGGATGTCAGTACCATTGTGTACACTTGCACTAGCAATGTTACTTTAAACATAACCGTAGCAGCAAGTAAGTGTTATTTCTCTTGAAACGTGACCCATTGAAGGGCATGTAAGTTAGCGATTGGCTGTCAGGTTGGGCTTCTGTGACAAGCTTCAGAGGCTTAAGCCCCTCCATATGTATCAGTTCTGATGATGGAAAATCAAAGAAAGACATTTACATTAACTTTGCTACATATAAATGGGCTAAATTTTTCTTGCGTTTCACTATTTCGTCCTACTCTCGTAATGCATGGTCTCAAAGTGAACGGAAAAGGCTCAATACAATGCTGACGTTGATATTGACTTCATTGTTCTCGTGGTGTAACACCTTCGTCCACAGAGATGAGAGACAAGCTGCGAAAATGGAGAGAAGAAAACTGCAGAAATAGTGAACAAATTGTGGATGTTGGTGAAGAGCTCATCAATGAACATGCATCAAAACTAGGAGATGACAGTAAGTGCGTTATGACTAAATAAGCCAGTTCTTATTTTATGTCATTCCCGAGAACGTTTAATGGACCTTTAGAGTTATGATGGGACAGGAAGTCAAGACTGACCCTTATTCACTTTTTTCATTTTGCTTTATTACATGAACAAAGTAGACTATTAGCGTTTCCAAGTGGAGCAAATTGTGGCCCTTAATACACATTCATTTTAGCATGGAAAACATACTACACAGCTGTAGAGCTGCGCAATTATTGCCAACATGACTATCCTGATTATTTTGATCAAGACTGAAATATTTTTTTAAGGTTAATATAAACTGAGTACTCGGTTTACATTAACATTTACATTTACTCTGTGCTACTTAAAACAACATCTCTGCATCTAAATAAGACTCCTCATTCACAGTGCATCACCATGGAGCAAATACAAACAAAACTGTACCAAAACTTTTGTCCTTAAATAAACACAACAAAGGACTGCTTTCACTAATGGTGATGCATTGCGTAATGGATGTTGGACAAGTATTTAGTGAGGTAAGATTAAGTTAAGAAGAAATTATTCTTATATCTTTAATATATCCATCACACTGCAGGTTGGGTTGTTCTATTGAGATGGTCAAGCAAGAAATACGTGTTGCTTTGCAGTGTAGACTCAAGGCTTATGCACTCTTTGCATTTGATTTATTCTTGCTTATAATCATTTTCTAAATCTAAATTGCTTTCAGGTGGTGGATGATTTCAATGTACTAGATTACTGCATTTTGCCCCAGACATTTTATTTTTGTTTTGCTTGTCTGCTCTTTGTTGTAATTCTTCTTCCAATCAGAGCTACCATTGCAAGGCGTGGGGCATGACCCCAAAAGTAAGAGAGCGGAGGATGCATTTTTTAAGTCAGTATATCACAGTCGATCATATTCATTTTATTGTTGAAAGACACAACTGTGATTGTGACTAAAATCCAATGGTTGTGCAGCCCCACACAACTGACACACAATGAATAGCTTTTTAAAATGTCTTTGTGGTAGTTCTCATTACGTGGAAATAATAATAATATAATAATAATATCAATATAGAGGGAGTCTGTTAGAGGCATATGTCGGAGGCATATTTTCTGTATTAATTTTAATATTTTATAATAATAATTATAATTCATATCTTTTGGTTAGGTGACCCAGATGGTGATTGGCAAATTAAAAAAAAACAAACAAACAAACCCCCCTCCCAGACATAAAAGAGCTATGAAAACAGTCAACAGAACAGTTATTGTAATGGTGTAAAAGATGCATTAGTAAGCATAGTCAATTGCTTGGCACTGCATGTAGTACAGTATGCTAACACCTGAATTTCCTCTCTAAGGGGACAAAAAAGGATTTTATTAACTTAAGCTGTTGGTTTCTTAAGATTTTACTTTATAAGTTGCAGTTGCTTTTACCTACCAAGAAAGTAACATAGGTCATGGTTTCCTCTCTAACAACACTGTCCTGCTGCATTACCCCGTAAAACTCTTTTTTCCCTAGTCATTATGATTCATGCAAGCCTCCAAAGAGGCGAATAAACCCATAACATGCCATGGTTTTATTGAAACCAGTTCTTAAATTGGCTGTGAAATGAGATGGCAATTATCAAAACAAGAGCTGGAATCATTAAAGTCAAGAAAACTAGAGGCATGTGTTTGTATTGGCGTAACCTGAAAGTTCTTGGGTGGAGTTGGATTTAAATATTTTGTTTCAATTAACAGGAGGTGTTTATTTGGCTAAACATGTCCAGTTTGCTTGTCAGAGCTGTCTGTCTAACATGTTGTATTAATTCCATTAATTGGCTTCTGTAGCCAGGATATTAGTCAGCATATTATAATGTTATAGTTGGCTGAATGAAAAAAACTTTGCCATTTTTTTTTTACAGCTAACCACTAAGTGAAACATGTTAAAGGAATGGTTGGACTTAGTAATGATGGTGCTCAACATGCTTTTTTTTGAGTATATGAATAAGCAGTGCTGAGATGTTGAGACTTGCCTAAGATTGGTCTTATGTATCTAAAAACAATAATTTGACAATATTTAACTTTAAGATCTATATCCTAAATTGATCTAAGTAAGCATTGTGGGCTATAAAGTTAATATAGAGATGTTCAGTATTGGTACAACTATCTATATGATCAACTACATATACCCCACAACCTAATAAGTATCACCTTACGATGTCACAGTAACTACACATTGTCTCTATCTAGCCCATATGTGTTTAAAATGCAAGTTACAGAGGTGCATAAATCTGTGTTTTAGGAGCTATTTATATGAAGAGCCCTCAGTAGGACTTTGGGGATTAGAAATGTAATCACTTTTCAAAAATAATTTGCTGGGATACATTCATGAATAATACTGTTTGTGGAGAAATGTGTTGGGATATATGGTATGCAAAGGTATTACTAATGCTTTAACATGACTCACTGATCAAATAAATCTTAATTATTATGTTTACATTGAAGTACATATTTTATGTTTAAGTGAACACAGACACATGTTGCTAACAGAACATCATGAAGCTGTTGAAACTTGTTCTGGGCTGGCATATAAACTACAGTAACTGTTAACACTTTTACACTACCTCTAGTAAGGGATGAGAAACAGCAAGGCATCATGTACAGGGATTGTAGTTCAGCTACTTGGTTTCACAAGGCATTAGCAGTGTTTTTGACAATGTTTTCCCACTAAAAAGCAGTGTTGCTCTCAATAAACTTCCTAAATTGTGACTCTGTCCACTTTTTTTCCTCTGGTACTTTCAAAGATCACCTTTTCCATGTCTCAGTTTTCCTGGTATGTGGTGTGAGAAAGACAGCTAATGAGGAGAATTAAAGGTGGTTGCGGGAGTAGGCTAACTTTAAGATAATTCAGCTTCAGTGTGAATTGTAAACGTTATAATAAAAAATGTAACAATTAGTTATTTATTGATGATGTTTCTCTTAATATCCTCCAATGTAACATTATGACTAAAATTAAATTAGTAATTTATTTTCTAACTCACTGTGGGCAAATTAGTAACATGATTGTAAGGCCTCACACATGGGCGTTTACTTAAATGTTCCTGTATTTATGAGTATTATTATTACTTTAGTGCTGTCCAAGTGTGGGTTTTTAACAAGCAACATTATCTTCAATGTACTCCATATGAAGAACAGTAAATGTAGCATTACATATTTAATGGAACTGGAAAGTTCTGTTTCTGAAATCTTAAGCTGTTGGTTTACATCATGAAAGCTTGTTTTTAAGACTTAAAACATGATGTGCAGCTGTTGGGTACAGTCTCTTAAGTTGGGACGTCAAGTGTAAAGTTCAATATATCATTTTTTCAAGTTTCACTAGACAGTGGAAAGGAAAGGGCGTTAACACAGTATTCTTTGTCTGTCTCTTCTCCCCAGTATGGATTATTTATGAGCAGGTGATGATCGCAGCACTGGATTGCAGTCGGGATGACTTGGCTCTGGTAAGTTTTTACTGCTCTTCCACACACCCAAGAGCTTCAAAAGCCATCCCTCACTCTCTCTCAGCCATTCCTACTTTGCAGCACCCCCTCTGCCAAATATAAAAATCAGATTTTTATTTGGCCAAATGGAATTACACTGTCCTTACTTTGGAAAAACAATTTGCTGAGAGTTGGAATTAGAGGGTGTAGCAAATGAGTAGAGAGAGATGCTTCAAGTGTTAGCTGAACTTGGTCATCAATTATGGTGTTCAGCTGCTTTTTCCTCAGTGTTTATTTGCCATACCAAAAGCTAAATATGACATTTCTGAGTTCACACTGAAATACATTCATGGGTTTTAAAATTGTCAACTCCGCATGGGAAAAAAAGAGATCATGGTAACTGAAATGGTTAATCTTAAATTAGTATGAATGAAACAACTCCCTCTGCTAAGAGACTAACTCATTGAGTAAATTAAAGGCAGAACACAGTTATTGGAATCAGTTTTCTGTTGGCTATCTTTTCAGCCCTGAAAAAGCAAAACTTAAAAACAGAAGGACCAGACTTAAGCTAATGGATGTTAGAACAAATTAAGATCATACTTAAGACACAAGTTATTCCTTATCTTATTAAAAACTAATGCTGAACATGTTTCTAACCATTCCTCACCTCTTTTTTAACTTACTAACCAACGAAATTCGAGCTCTGCGTAGAGGAGGAAGTGTGGCCTGGAGCATCCTCACTCATGTTTTTGTAGAAGTGAACATGGTTACCTCAATGGTTTACATAAAGTAGCAATGGCAGACTTTTCACATCTGTGAAATTCAGTTTTTACATCAGTGTGTATGAAGTTTGTTCAGCAAAAACACAGGCCAAAATGGACATTTTCAAGACAGGTGGTTTGTATCTGTAGAGGTATGTGTATTAGGGCCAGGGTCTAACAAAAAGTTTAGTCACAGCCAACTATAATTGGTCTCTCTCTTCTGCCCACATCCTTGCAGACCTGTCTACAGGAACTGGAGAAGCAGTTTTCAGATAGCCACAGAGTGAAGCGATTATCGGGCATGAGGCTGGAAGCTTTGGAAAGGTAAGCATCGGGTACCAAAAGCTCCAGAGGCAGAGAAGGGAAAAAAGCACATCTGCACTGTTATGCATGGTACTTGGTGTGGCTGGAGGGTGAGAAACTATTAGAAGATCCCAAGTGGTACAATGGTGTGTGTCAATACAGTGTGTGTGGGGTAGGGTGTGTTTATGTTGGATCACTCAGCATTCCTTTGGAGAAGGAGGGAACTGAGAGAAGAGAGGATCAGCACTTGGTAGTCCTGTGGCCCTTTAGCCTGAGTTAGGGATTCCCGGGAAGGAAGTGGTCTGAACCCACTGTTAGTGATGGGGACCCTCAATCTTCTCTGGTTTCTGTTCTTTTGTTCTCTCCTTATTTTGTTACTCCTCATCTGCCTGTATTTTTCTCTCTTTGCCCTCCTTATTTTCATACTTTCTTTCCAGTCTTTAATATGGAATCCCCCGCCCCTTGTAGAGAATAAAGCAGGAAAGATAAACAGGGAATATTTAGTTTACTTGTAAGGGTAGTGCAATCTGTTTACTACCTCACTCAGTTCCCCCACCCGGATCAAGATTGCTAGTTTATCGGTTATGTCAGAGTTTATGTGATAATTGAGAGTGATTTCTGGGCACTGTCAGATTAAATAAACGTCCATACCCTACACACACACACACACACACACACACACACACACACACACACTCCCACACTCCCTATAACGGCTCCCTAGAACTACCACACGGCTCCTAATAAATAAATAAATAAAGCAAATCAAAGTGGCTTGTGAGTGCTTGCCTAGTGCCATCTGAAATCTCCCAAACTGTGGCTGAGTAATAAAGTGAATGTGAGGGAAATAGCAGTGCTGGAAGTGGGGCTTCTCAGTGCTAATGGGAACCAGAGTTGCTTCTGTCTGTTGCAGGCTGTGGGCGGGACAGTTTCTGATCACTGATACCCGCATTTGGCTGCTAAAACATCAGTGTTGTAGATTGTCCGACATAGAAAAAATGTTCTAAAATCATCATTCAGCGCCGTATTTAACATGACAAGTGAAGTACACATACCTCCTATTCCCAGATTTCTTTACCAAATGATTTGATATTTAAAGCTCACAAATTTTCTCTGTAAACAGAGTCATGTGGGCTCGGTCCAATAGTTTTAGGCATGCTGTGTTGGATATTGTTACGTATCAGCCTCATATGTGTGTATTGTGGTAACATGTATGGGCTAAGAGACACATAATTGAACCAACAAGTTAGCTGTGGATCTGGGTGGATGTAAAAGCATAAGTTTAATTTTGTTTAAAGGTAAATCAAAACTGAATACAATCAAATGAAAACACAACCTCTAAAATAGTGTACTTTGTTTGTATTGATTTCATGACTCATTATGAAAGTGATATAAGCTTCTTCTCACAATGTTGGCTGTATAGTTAGCAAAGTAAACTTAAATGAGTGTTTATTTCTTCTTTTAGATCACCACTGATTTCTGTACAGCCTCACTGTAATCATAAGAGAGTGAGGTTGATCTGCCACACTGTATACAGAAACTTGATTACCTTGAACTCAGCTTGATTTCCTCACCATCCAATTTTATGTGACTTGGGACTGTGATTGGTTAAAAACAAATCTGTATTCCTTTTTTTCTATCTGAAGGTATGACGAGGCCAACAAGGACTACGATGCCATTCTCCAAGATGACCCCACCAATACGGTAAGACTGAAAAACAGGGAAAAGAAGGGGGAAAATCCCTCAGTTTAGTGTTATACTTTGCTTTGCTTTGTGGTCTAAGCTTTTTGGAGGGTTTTAAATCTGCTGAGGCACTATGGTGTTAGCAGTGTGAGTTTGCTCTGCTAAACTCCACTCTGACCTTAACCACAGTGTGGATCAGCCTATCACCCACACCAGTGAAAGTTTTTAAAAAGAGGGTGCTGGGTGAACCAGGGGTTATTCTTGGCCTTTGACTGCATTTAGACACAATCATTCATTGTGATGATCACTGCAGGTTAGTGCGGGGGTTTGGGAATGTTGACTTGTTTGGGGTTTTATCATCTTTCCTAAGGGATCCGATAACTAGTGGACACCTCTTTGCATGTCTTTTTCCACCTGGCATGCATCTTCATGTGCATCACTGGTTATCCTGTAAACTTGTGATTAGATCACACTTTCCTCCTCTATATACAAACAAATACGTACGTGATTTCTGCTCGTAAAGACCGAATGCGTTGTTGTTTTTAACCTGCAGGAGGCAGAAATGCACCGAACTGCACCCAGTTGACCAGAAAAAAATGAAAAGAAGAACACCTTTTCTGTCTGCCGAAAGTGAAAAAGAAGAGAGGGCAAATCAAAACAGCACAGACTAGCAAACCAAGTTGATCAAGATGTTTTGATGTACTCTAACATATCCAAGGGTGTGGTGCTTTTTTATTAGTACCAGAGCTCACCTATGATGTGCATGCGTGCATGCGCTCAGTTGACACGAGGCCCCTTTCGAAGGTTGTGTAGCCACTGCTCCTACTGCAACAAGTTCAATGAGCTGTGTAACATCAAATCAAATGCTTTGTAAATATTTTAGCAAGTTGACCCTCAAAATGCTAATCTGATGATATTTGAATATCTAAACATAGTTGGTGATGGTGCACCTGACAAAAAAACATTAATTGATGGCCAGATCAAAGTCAGCGTGTACCTGGTGGCGCCAAGTACTTTTTACACATCAACGTAAACTTTTACTGCTGTAGCTGTTCTAAAATATAAAACATGCTTTGCTCCCTTTTCATCTTTACCACAGTAGTTAAATACACTGATGACAATTCACTGTGTAACTGTCTATGGATGCTATTTTACAGCCACAGATTTATTAAGACTGAGTGTTTTTCATGTTACTTAGTGTATAAGCTGACCTTGTGAATCAGTCAAGCCACTTTAAATGTCAGCATGATATCTGACCATTGCGTTTGTTTTTATCGTCTCTCTTGCACTACATACACAAATGATGATCGGATCTTGGAGCACCGAAAAAAGTGTATATTAATTTCAACTGGATTATGCAAAATGCATAGGCTTTATTTCTGTACTTGGAGAGTGAAGTCCCTGAGTGTCTTCTCAGTGCACCCCAGTGGCTCTATACCTATGGTTGTTATGGCTCTTGCTTGTTGTTTCACCTGTTGATTGAATATGATGCCATTTCATGTGAATGAGTACGTACTTCCGCCTACACAGAAAACATCAGTTGAGTAGGTGGTCCTTCAATGTGGCTCCGGTCAGACTTCTTTTCCCACTGCTAAAAGAATGTGGCCCATGTGGACCAGACCACCTCTGAGTGGTGTGAGTCATCGGATTTTAAATGCATACTCAGTGCCCCTGAAGTGTGTCCTCGCCTGTATCTAAGGCCATCACCTTGTGGTTGGATCACTCAGGACAGATGATAAGAATCCTTTCAAAAGCTAATTTGTCCCTACTTTTCTGGCACAGGGAGCAGTGTTCTCTTTCACAACTGAAAGCAAATGTCATGCAAATTTCGCAGATGAATGGGAAAATGTTAGGTAGTATCTTTTTTGGTTTGAATAGGCCCTAAGTCAGTTACAGACCTGTTTAGTGGGAGTCAAGCATAAATAAAGTTCTTACCCTTAAAGAAAGCGGTTTATAGGACCTTTCAGACCTATTCAGAGCCCCAGATTGGTAAACATGGCTAAGCTCTTGTTCCACCTTCTTCATTGCTCTCTACTGGCTTCAGGTGCAAAGTCTGCTGTGTGTGTTTCACTTAATACAGAGAAGCCCTAAATAACCCATCTCTGGGGCTTTCTCTTTGCTATCTTCTCAATTTACTTTTAATGTCTGTGAAATGACTCGTAGAAGCACGTCTAGCCAGTGTTCTGCCAATCCCACACCACCAACCCAAAGCATAATGTACCTGCTTTTAATTGTTTCCATAAGGAGATGTGGCCATGCAAGAAAATAAATCTCTTAAAGGGTTTTCAAAAGAAACCCTGACCCTATTTATTTTGGCTATACCTCTCACCCCTCACCCCAAAGATGTT
Organism: Ctenochaetus hawaiiensis; assembly: GCA_029783645.1. Lineage (NCBI taxonomy): Eukaryota > Metazoa > Chordata > Actinopteri > Acanthuriformes > Acanthuridae > Ctenochaetus > Ctenochaetus hawaiiensis. The sequence continues at coordinate 17,257,925 of JAPZDY010000025.1, forward strand.
CAGCAAGTCTCCTGTGCCATGCAGACATATGGATTGCTTTAGTATTATTAAATATTTCTCTCGGTGCTACAAACACAACGTAGACATATGAGCTTTGGATGCCATGCAGTGGTTCATCACATTGTCTGCTTTAAATAAATAAAAGCAAAACTGAAAAAACTAATAATCCCTACGTTGCTCTAATGCAGCCAACCATGTTGGATCTTTGAATGTCATAGAGGAATAGACTTCTCATCTTTATCTAGCCACAGCTGCTGCCTCACTCCCACCTTCACATTGTCAAGACCATTTCTGTTTATTTTTTTGCTTTTGTCGCCGTTGGAAGTTTGCAAGTCAGATCTGCAAGTCTGGCTTTAAAAAAAGGGACAGGACTGTTTTCATGGGCAGCTCTGCACAGTTATATTTCAATTTAAAAGTGGTCAGGTCACTGGATATACTTTTTTTAAGGCAAAGGGTAGGCTAAATGTCACAACAAAAGTTTGCAGAAGTTGTGAAAGTACATTTGTGCTTGAAATATAGTTTGGCAGACCTGAGGTAAAATTTGTATGTTTGTTTTTTCATTTTGATTGGGTCCAGCAAGTGGACATTATCAAAAATGCTGATGCTACCTAAAACAAATCTGGTGACGCTAAAAACAAAATAAGCAAAAACATTTGTCTTATTGTGTTCTTTCTTAATTTATCCTGAAGGATTGATTTATGCTTTTTGTGACAAGAAAAGTACTCAAGCTGGTTGCAATAAACATTCTTAAAAGATTCTGAACCAGTCACATCCAACAAGAGTTTGATATAGCCACAAATGATATTCATTTTCTTGTATTACTGTCATTTGGGTGTTACTCAAGCAAGTTTTTGTTTCAGTAATTGGTGTAATCTGCAGAAAATTTTGTAACATTCTTATGCTGCTTGGTTGGACAATGGGGCTTGTAATTTCAGTAAATCACAGGGAACCTCCCCAAAATGGCACAGATTGTCTTGGCATTCCAGGGATGTCCTCGGAAAGGGACAGGTTTCCTGGCCTCTGCTGGGTGCTGCCACCCAGGCACTGCAGGCTGTCAATCAAACCTTGGGCTGGGAATGGAACAAAATAGCAACAGGTCCTCTGTCTTTTAGATGTTAACTTTAAACCTTTTTCCCACAAACCATGTCTTGAATGACTCGGGTGTAGTGGCGAAAGGTGGAGCAATGATATGATGACATTCAGGTCACCTGTCTTGGAGAAGGCTACCTCCTCCCTACATGTTCTCCAACATGCTCTTGAGAATTAGGCATGGGATGGGCCTGAGAAATGGCGGAAAATTGGCGACCACAAGGAAGACTTGCGAGGCATCCCAGCATGCGAAGCAGAGATTGGAAACTGAGCTGTTGTAATTACAGGCTGTGGAATAGATGTGGTACCCATTAACCAAAATTGTTGAATCAACAAAAATTGCTCGAGGTTTTTTTTGCCATGGTGGTGTCCAAAAAATGTTTCAAACTCTTAGCCCTTCCATTGCTTGCCATGTTCCAATACCTACAGCAATGATCTGGCAAAATTCTTGTCTGCGTGCGTAAATGCATTTCTTTCCACCTTTTTACTTCTTCTTTAGGGCATTTTGTTTAAGACTATCCACAACATTTGCAAACAAAGGTGTACCAAATTATGCTTTTTTGAACATTTTTACCTCAGTAGTTGGCACTCATTTTACCCTAACTGTACAGCATAAAAAGCTAGTATTTCATAAATATGCCACTGAGGTCACATTGCTGACTCCTGAGGTTGACCCAAAATCATATGCAATTACAGAATCATTGTAGGACAAGATTATATTTTTGTGGGTCAAGTGGAATTTAAATACCAAGTTCAGAATTTCTTGACCACAACAATGTAAAGTCTATAAAAATTAATGAAAGTGTTTTACTTGTGGGTTAAAAATAACATTGAGTTTTGTAACTCATTATAATTGAAAATATATCTGTAATTCTGCCACGTAAAGATGTAAACAGAATTTCCAAGCATAATAAAACAGTAATATTCAGTGATGTTAATATTACAGGACCTGGTCCCTGACACATTAAATTCCAAAAGGAATCCTGGGCATACACCCTATTTTTACCTAATCATGATCCATAGTGAACAACAGATCAATGTTAAAATTGTTGAAATAATAACATAAGAAGCCCAGGAAAAAAAAAACAAAACATCCTCCTAATGCTGTATTGTGTCCGATAATACTTTCCTGTCCAAACGCCATGTAAAAATCATAGACATTAACTTTTTTTTTGTTTTGTTTTTGTGAGAGTATAGCTGTTCAACTTAAATTTTGTCAGTCAGAATCAGAAATACTTAACTGATCCCCAGGGGTAAATTTGGTATATACAGTTGTTTTCATTCTAGAATAGAAATGTAAGTACAGAGATATGAACATACATAAAAAAATGTAAGTATAGACAACAGTTGATAGTAAAAAGAAACAAGGAATATGAATTATTTACAATATGTGCATCAATGTATGTAAAAATGTACATTATGTACTGTCTGAGTAATTGCAGTGTCAGTGCAGTGGATGTATGCACAATATAAATGCAAAAATGAACAGTCTACATAAACCATTAAATTTTATTGCACATACCTTATTACACAGTTAAATAATTGCATTGAGATGTGTTTGCACTGAGTTGAATAATTGCACAGATATTGCAGAGTAATAGACAATTATCAGGTTATCAATCCAGTCAAATTAGATTGAAAAAAAGGTAAAAGTGTGCATTCAGCTTAGTCTCAGTCATGAAACCAAGTACAGGTTTACAAGACAGGTTGGTTTACGTTGCTGACTTGCTCTTTGATTTTTTTGTATACAGTGTGACTGCTAAATATCAAGAGCCAAATCCTATTTTCCAAACACAGCTATAGATACAATATGTGTATTCTTTCTCCATTTTTAAGTATCTACAGTGTGCTAGGAGTGCCACCTTTATTGTGATGTTTCTTATTATAGAGAGAGGTTGTGGTAGGTCACAGCAATGAGCCAGGGTTGATGTAAATTATCCAGTTCTCACTCCTCGGGTCTCCTCAGAAAGCTAATTAAAAAAGAACACAACAAAAGAGGGATCAGAACCACTACCAGCTCTTTCTGGATCATTAGTTAGAGAAAGGAGGAGAGAGAGAAGTTGTTTAAAATTGCTTCTGGTTTTATATAGTGCTCTGTGACTCTCTGGGCTACCAACTTCCATATGTTCCTTTGAGTCCCAAGTGGTTCTTTATCTGGGAAAACAAAAAGAGCTGGGAGAAAAGAGTTGGATGTGGGAAGCACACAAGTGCAAAAATCCACATTCAACATTATTGTAGAATTTGCTTATTTTATTGATTTTAATTTTTCATATTCTCTCAAGTTGTCTGTAGTGTCACATGGTTACTGAAAATACACATGATCAGTGTTTTGAGAATAAAATACATTTTTGTGCAGGTAGAAACCCTAGAATATTGATCTTAAAATCCTTTGTTTTATCAGAAAGTTGCCCCTTTGAATGTGTGGTTTTTTTTTTCTTTGAGAGATAGAAATATTGCTTGTCAGTTGAATTTGCAGTGTCTTGCAGGTCCCAGTCCCAGTTCGATTGAGAAGTGGATTTCTTCTGATGGCCATGTCAGAACAGGCCCAAATTTACAGCCCCCTAGACATGACTCATACACAGCCCTCAGTGGCTTTGGTTATGAGTGCAGGAGAGGAAGCCTCAATCAATCAAGTGCCAGTCCATAAATAAGATAGGCTATGGCAGGGCACTGCACTTCTAATGGAGAGGCATCCCCCAGTTAAGGTTTTCACTTAACTTCCAAAAGCAAGAGGAGGAGGTTTGGCCTGAGTAGGGCATTTGGAAAAGTCAGAGCAGCAGGAGCAATACTTACTAATTCAGATTGATGAGAATCTAATCCACCTTAAGGTCACTTCAACATCAAAACGAAGCGGAAAGCAATTTTCAGCTGATGTAAGTTGGGCTGGTGCAGCGCTAGATGCGTGCCTTGCCGGCAGGAAGACAAGCGTTGGGGTTTGGGGGAGTGTGCCATTTTCCCTACTTGGTTAGAGGATGACTCACCGCTTTATCTCAGCCACTGAGCTCATTCGAACTTCTCAACATTGACTCATAATATGTTTGTCCATCTCCTTCTGGACATGACCACTAACTATTTCCAACTATGTCTTGGTTGGCTTGCATTCATTGACATTCACAATAATTATAGAAATACACTTGACTAGGTAAACTTCAGTGTCAAAAGTGTCTGTGCTTTTGTGCTTTCCTTTTTACTACTGTTGTAATGCACTGAAGTGCTTATTTATTGCATAAAAAATGATTCAATCTCAATAAAACTTAGAGCAGGATTGTTGTGCACTGAAAAGACGCTAATTGACACACTTCAACTCACAAAGCTTACACTCACTCTTCCTCTCACCCCCTTCAGACAAGCACTAGAGAAGCTGAGTTCCTAATCCTGTTTACCCTCTGTTCTGCAGGCAGCAAGAAAGCGCAAGATCTCCATACTGAAGGCGCAGGGGAAGAGCACTGAAGCCATCCGGGAGCTCAATGAATATCTGGAGCAGTGAGTGTTTCCATAGGAGGGGGAGAGGGTCAGGTACCTCCTCCCACCTCCCCTGGCTTTGATTTTAATTAAAATGAAGTTTGCTTTGAATTGAGTTGGCACAACTTGTGCATAAAATGCCAACAAGCTCTTTCTCTTACCTTGATAGTTGGGTGACTGTCATTGTTGTTATTTTAATTGGTAATATGTGCATTTATACAATACTATTAAAAAATTGCACTCCCTGTTGTGACTTGATGTAACACTTAATGTCATTTTGTCTTTACAGGTTTGTCGGGGACCAAGAGGCGTGGCATGAGTTGTCAGAGCTCTACATCAATGAACATGAGTAAATACTCTTTTATAATATAATAAACAAAATGATTTCAGATTGTTTTATGTACTGTAACACATAAAGAAACAAAAAAACCTTGAAAGATGTGATACTTTCATGACATAGAACAGAACAGTGACAAATTTAATTTAACCTGAAAAGTCATTTATCACCATAAAGGGAAACATGTTTGATTTTCTCTGAACAAGCTTTAAAGTTATACATAGAAAAAAGTAGATCCACCTTTTTAATTGGTGCATTCATTCAGCACTGCTAGATGTGACATATTTGCCAAATTTCCTTCATTATGCACTTTTTGGTCTGTTTGTTCACTATACAACTTTCAACCAACAGCTCACAGTCTTGTGGTTCTGCTGTGACTTAACCACTTTTACAATTATAACCCATTTAACTCAGACAAATCAAGCAAGATGTTTTCAGCTAAATATGCACATTCTTTGACTACAAGGATAATCTGATATTAATGGGCTTTGATTTCAATAAAGCAACTTTTAGAAAGAAAGGGAGAAGTAGTAGACTTAACAGCAGAATAAAGCAGTATTCAGTTAGTTGTCTGTCAGATATCTATTTGAACTCCACACAGCCATTAGATGAGATATAGTCGAGATCAAAACGATACATGAGTACTGTCCTTTGATCGGTTGAAACAAGTCAGCATGGCATCACCATACTGGACTTAATAAGTCGGAGGTGTACCTGTCAGTTTAACAGGGGTTCCCATCAAACTGATGGCTTGATCTCCAGAGGGCCGTGGATGGCCACAATGGAAGGCGGTGAGATGCCTAACCCAGCCAGGGGTCTGAATGGAGCCCTGTCCATGTTTGTCACATAAGAGTTGTTTAATAGGATTTCGGTCTTAAGCCCACTCTACTACATAGGACAGCAGACAGACTCTTTGGCCTCCCACTGATATCTCAGTTGCCAAGGAGAGTTGCCAGACAGACTAGAGCAGTGTAAGAAAAAAAATAATATTGTTTGTGTCACCTTTTATCCCTCCTTAATTGTCTAGGGCTCAGAAGTTAGTGAAGCAGTGTGTGTAGTTGAACTATGGTTTTATATATGTGTGTGAGTGCGGGCATGTGTGCATATGTGTGGACAAACCGATTCTGAGGTTGCTTGGTTGCTCTGGTACGAGGGCAGTGGCACTTGGAATGTTTAGCGCTGTGAGAAGGCTACTTATTGGATATTTCATGCTTTTGTCTGGGAGGCTTTATTGCTGTAGTAGCCAGAGGAAATCCAGGGGTGAGCGGATTATCTCCCAGCTTATCCCAACAGTTCTAATATCACACCATTCACTCCCACAGCCCCTTATCTACAGGCGTGTCAATTTCTTTTCTTTGTTTTCTTTATTTTGGGTTACAAACTCCCTGTTTCCCCTCCTCCTCCTCTTCCGGATAGCCTGGCATTATCGCCACTCTTTTCCAGAGGGATAGAGCAGGGGGTAGAGAGAGAGCACTTGCTGTGAAATTCCCAGGAGAAGGTGGTGGCACCCCCCCCCCCACCCCCCCCTCCCAAGCCAGAGAAAACAGAGGGTGATGGAGAAGCAGGGAAGAGAAATAAACTCTCCTCCCCTGACTGCGCAACACCCTGGGAGCTGAAAATAAACAAAGCAGTGTGTCTCTGCACTGCCATTGTTTGGGTCACAGCTGGCATCAGTGTCAACACATTAAAAACATATAATTAATAGATTCTGGGTTGACACTATTTAAACAATCCTTATGCCAGTGGTGTTTGGACAGTGGATTGTTTTGTCTGTTTGCAAGTATTCTACGGAGCCTCTGTCAGAATCGAGTGTGGGCTCTCACTCTGACTCAGCTCATAAGACTGTTTAACAAAATTGGACTGGTCATCCAGTATTGAAGGATAAATGGTAATAATTTTTTTTTCAGACATACTTTGCACAGTCTGAATCCATTTTTATCTTATATGCAGTCAGAATGTGGTATTGAAATAGGGGGAAAGCCATTGCAAATGGTTTTGCTAACCTCCAAAAGAAACAAATACAGTTCTTCCAGTCTCGCACATAATGGTGGCTACAACCTTACTCGAGCACTGTGGTTAAGAGTAAGCTTAGGAGAGTGGCTGGGTGATGGTGGGGGTAAGATCCCTTAAAGGAAGAGTAGAAGAGGTAAGGGTCTGGCTCTAGTACAGCATTCTGGTGGATGGCTGATGAAGCAGTCCACGGCCCTGCGAGAGCACATCTGAAAGTCTTTATGGAGAGGAAGTGGTGATTGTAAGCAGCCCCCAATCTTCCAAGCCCTCTGATCTCCCCCTCCTCTCTTTCCCTTCCCCCTGTTTATTTTTTTCTTTCTCTGTCCCCACCTTCCCTTCCCTCCTATGCTGTTAATCTCTCAGCTAGTTACCATGCAGACTTTAATAGACTGATAGGTTTTTCATGTTGTGGTGTGCAATATTTAGTCCCTGCAAATGCTCTGCATTTTAGCATTTCCCTTGTTTCAAAGTGAAATTACTCCACATTTACTGCATTGCAGAAATCTGTCAGCACAGACAGTGGCATTTTTCCTGCTGATGAACTTGGAAACATGTTAAAATGTTCTTAAACTGCAAGAGTGACACAATCTTTTGTTTGGATGTACTGATAAACAGCCAGTGTAGCCCCGTTTTCTGTTGATTTGTCTGTCTATGCCTTGCTCTGTGTATATTGGCCTCTGTTTTGTTAGGTACACATACATTTTATGGCTTAGTGTTCAATGATATACTGTATCTTAACTCGTCTTGGCCTGGCTCAGTAAAGGGGAAACTGTGTATTAGAAGTGGAGTGGCAGCAGATTAGTGTGAGGTCAACAGCTCAGCAGTCTGCTGCTGAGAAGTGATCTCATCTGAGTATAGGCACAGTGTGCCAGCTCTTACTGTAGTGCTGAC
>JAPZDY010000025.1:17265818-17279116 GCA_029783645.1 Ctenochaetus hawaiiensis
GGAGAATCACCTCACTAGATAGGCTTTACCGCCTAGACTGAGTAAGTTTTACTAAAAGCCTGTAAATAACTTTACATCGTGTGGTAGATCTTTAAAGATTGCGCAACATAGACGTCGTTTGTAAAGTGACCTTTACTCTGTGTAGATGTCATTTCAAAGTGATACCTGTAAGTTTATTGGGCATAGATGTTGTGCTTCACAGTTGAGCAAGCTGAAGGATGACACATCCACAGCTGTATCAATTGGCTTACTGTTTTCCTTGTCATTTCCACAGCTATGGAAAAGCTGCATTTTGTCTGGAGGAGCTGATGATGACCAATCCTCACAATCACTTGTACTGTGAGCAGTACGCTGAGGTAGGTACTTGCCTGGATGTCCGTCATCAAGCATGGGGGCAACTGTGGAATAAATATTAGCCCTGTGTGAATAGTACCTCTCTGTAACACTGAGAGACACCGACACATATTGAACGTCACTGGGAATATAGGCTCATGAATGGAGATGTGTTTACATGGGGTTGTCATGTACTGCTTATTCAGATGTCGTGCTGTCATTGCCTGAGCTGCCATTTAGCACAGCTCATTGGCCGTGTTTAATGCCTCCTCACACAGGTGAAGTACACTCAGGGGGGGCTGGAAAACCTGGAGCTGTCCAGAAAGTATTTTGCCCAGGCACTGAGGCTGAACAACCGAAACATGAGGGCATTGTTTGGGCTGTACATGGTGAGTACTGTTTTGCATGGAGAGAAAAGTGGGAATGAAAGAGTGAGGGAAAAGAAAGAAAAAAACAACAACAGTTGAAACTTTTTTTGTAACTCTGTGGTTTGTCAAGGTTAAGCCTGGCCGCTGAGTGTGTCAAGCAAGACTTTGCTCTGTGTGTGTCTGTGTCTGTGTGTGTGTGTAAGTATGTTTTTGGGGGGAGTGAAGAAGGGGCTGTCAGACAGGTCAGCTCAGTGCTGACTCAGACGGTGAACTCCAGTGCTGGAAAAGTCTGCCCCTCTGGAGGTCTTTATTTTAGTAATAATACCCCTTTGGTGAGACTTTTTTATGTTTATGACTTATATAAATAAAGTAGTCACAGAGTAAAAAAAGAGAAAAGAGCAAGAGAGGGAGAAAGTAGCGCAACTGCTGCAAGCATTTTGTCACTGGCAAATTATCCGACCAGGTGCCAGTTTGATTGTAGTCTTGGCCCAACAGCCCTTTCATCCACATATTTGTTTAAACAGGATGTTGTCTGCTAGTGCCAATGCATCAAATGTAAGCGAGACTTGACATGAAAACACAAACGAAGCGGCACATGGAATAAGATGTGGAGAGGGGAAGTAGGTCTAATACAGAAAGCCCCAGTGTTTTCCTCTGTGCTGCACTGGGAGTCTTCAGGTAGTCCAAACACCTCATCGCAGCCCTCACCCTCTGAAAGCGCTCAGACTTGTGGAGTACAGGAGGAGCAGGGCAGGGTCAAACCAAGACATTTGCTTCTGTTAAATCTCACATTTGTCTGGAGACAGAGCAGGCCTTGTATGGTTTCCTGACAAGTCATCCACTGACACTTTGGTTCTTAATGGATGCTTCAGGTGGGAGTTTACCCTGTATTAGTCACAATTCTGTCTTAAAAGTGCATTTTGCAGATTGTCTCAGTGGTCCAGCTCTTGACAGGTGCAAGAGGTTCAGTGAGAGGACAGGAAACTTTCACCATCTCACACTGCCTTGAGTCAGACAGAGACAGGAACTGGTAGCACTGACCATAGTTGGGTTGTGGGTAAGTTACTCACAACACTTGCATGGGGATTCCCCTCTATAATGGTGCAGGCTGTTATTCGGGGATAGCCTGTCTGGGTTGACATAATCTAAATTAAGGCTTCTTTTGAGTTAAAAAAAGAGAGCAATAAAGAATATGCTTACTGAAAAATACAGAAGCCAAACCATTTAATAGAAGAAACACAGCCAGGTTGATTGGTGTGTAGTTAAAGTTTCAGCACACTGGTAGGATGGGCTTTGAAGTGCAGGCAGAGTGAACCCGCTGGGGTTTGCTGTGTGGAGATGATGGCATGAACATGGGAAAGACACAGGATTTGTGGTTCGGAGGGGAGCTGTCGGGGCAGGCAGAGACTGTGATTCACACAGGGCTCCTCTCACTTTTTTTTTTTTTCCTCGAAGACATACAAGGTCCTTTCATCGCACGGAATCGATGGTGTTGGAGAAATTAGGCCCTGTTAAGTGACAATTTACGTATGAAGCATTAAAGCACTCACTTTTTCCTCCTCATAAATGATTTCTCCTGTGTCATCAGACCAAGGTCTGTTTTTTCTCTTCATTCTGCCACAATGACTAGTGGAGTGGTAGAGGGTAAGAGTGGTTGCACATTCATCTCAATTATGCTTTTATTGCTGTTTCACCAAGTTTTGATATAAGAACACCCCTTCCCCTGTTCCCTCCTTTGCTTCTTCTTCCCCTTTTCTGTTTTTCCTCTAGTCTGCCAGTCACATTGCTGCAAGTCCAAAAGTTAGTGCCAAGGTGAAAAAGGACAATATGAAGTATGCTGCTTGGGCTGCCTCTCAGATAAATAGAGCCTATAAGGTAAGTCACATATAGATTTTTATAGCTGGATGATCTAGCTTCCTGATATATTTATTTCTTGCCATTACTCATGTCTCTCCTCTACATCTTTGGAGTCTCTAACTTCCAGCGAAAGAAATATTTTGCTTTTTCCCACATCCCTCTTCATTTTGCCAGACAGTGAAAACCACCAATCATATTATCTTATGACTCTTCTGTTGTGTTTTAGCTTTCATGGAGTATTTGCACACAATATCCAGACATCCAAAAATCCCCTTATTTGCATAGTATGTGAAAAGCATTCACCACCACCAAATGACCCTAAAATGCACGGCAGCCCTAAAAAATGCCTTTGACTTGCAGTGTTTTTTAATAACTACCCTTGTGTCTTTTGGTGTGTCTGGGCACATTTTCTGTTCGAGTGTTAATTCAGGGCCACAGTGTCTGTTAGGACTTTATTCCACACCCTGGTTTCACAGATGAGCTTCTTGCAGAGCCACTAGTTGATTTTACAGAGACAACATAAAAAAAAAGGTCGTAGAATTAATTGGTTTCCAAGTGAGGCTCAGTGGACCTAAAGTGTGTTTGAAGTCTATGTTGAGGGTCACCAGCAAATATACAAGTTTAATTATAGAAATTAATGTTACTTGTTAATCTGCAAATGATCTTGCATATATTTATCTATTAAGTAAAACACTTAATACTAAAGTAATTGATATAAACACATTTCTAGATAGACATCTCTTAATCTAATAAATGGGTGTCAGTGAACCCATGTTTATTCATTTTGGGATCAGTAAAAAGAAGAATTTCAGGATCCCTGAGGTAAGCATAGAGCAACAGAGCGGGAAAACAAGTGAGATTAAGGATGAAAGTGTTTGTTTGCATGTCTGCTCGCATATGGCAGTGCAAGGAGGGGAAAAAGTGAGAAGCTGCTCATATGGTATCACTAAAATGGTTTATGCCGTCGTCCTGGCAACACAAGTAAAAAAGCATATTTAAAAGACATCTTATTTGCCATGCAGGCCATATGTGTTGCTTATTCGGGCACCGACAGTTAAACATGTAATAAGCTGTTCCTTGCTCGGCATGTGTGGGTCCTGTTGAGAGAGAGAGACTCCCCACTGAGCCTCTAAAGACCTCGTCTCACCACACTCATAGACACATTTCACATGTTGAGCACTCAGACAAGTATGAGGGCTCTGCTGGAAAAAGTGGGTATGTGAGTAACGTCACGGTGAATATTTGTGCTCTTTTGGAGCTTCTGTAAAGATGTCATGGAAGAGCTTTCAGCCTATTTGTCCATTTAGGTTTGAGGTAATGTGGATTGAACTGTCAATACTGAAGGGATGTTATATTTGTTGTTTAGCTTTGCACTCAGTAAAATATGAAGCTATAAATCTTCTTGAATAATAGAAAAAATGTAGAGGTGGTTCAGTCAACAAAATTAGTCGATCAGATGTTTCAATTGATGTCCAGCTGACACTACTCCACTTTGATCTTTCGTCAGTATACTCACGAACCTCACCTCGCTGTCTTAGAGAGCCTTTGATCCCAGCAGGGGACAAGAATTTCCCAACCTGCTAACTTTAAATAATAAATCAGAGGCCAAATAGAGGGAGAGGGAGAAGTGTGAAAAATGAAAATGATATTTAGAGGGAGCTTGGCAGCATTTAAATATTTGAAGAAAATAATTAAGGGTCTGAGGCATCTGGCTTTGACAGAACAGCTGAAGTTAAGTGGAAGCACAAGGATAAGCATACCCAGTAGCGTAGCATATGTTTCACTTGCTTAAATATTTTTTATATTGCCAAGGAGGTGTGGGAGAGGGTTTTACCCACAGCCATAGAACACACATGTGTGTGTGGTGTTGTTGGCTGTAATAAATCAAATAGATAGTTGTTTACTACCCAGACACTGCCTTACATGACTATAGACAGTTCAATGTGCAGTCAACACATGCAAGTATCTTCAAAAAAAAGATTTTTATAAAAAAATAAAGTTAATTCTGATTTAACTAGTTCTACATCAATTCTGTATTGTGGAACACACTCCTTTAAATTGATCATCACGACTGAAGTTCAAATCGGTGTCAGGGAAGTTAATATGGGCCCCCTGACAGGCAGGCCACACTGCAGGGACTCAAAATAGTTTCAGTAAAGTTGGTAGGATGACAGATTGAAATACTTCAGCTACTCTAACAGGCCAGAAGATAAAGTGTAAGTATTAAGGTTTTGACTTCTTGTGGTTTTGACCCCTGGTGATGATAATGAGATACCTCAGTCAGTCACACCTTTGTCCACCAGGGAACATGATTTGAGCTTCACCCCACCCCTCCCCTTCTGCTCTGGCTGCTCTCAAACCTCTTGTATTCGTTGCCTGGTAATAATGAGGTTGTACTTAGATTAAACAGTGTGTGTTTGCAAACTCGGCAGCAAGCACACGTGTGCTTGTAGATGTTTTTCTAGTAGTTGAGACAAGCTAAATGAGAAAGCAAAAGGTTAGCCGCCTCCATTTTTTTCACTCCCCACCTCCAGTTAAATGACTTCTGAGATCTTTAAAAGGGAGTGGTGGCAGTGTGGGCCTCTGTCAGACAGCTGCAGGCTGCTGTGAGTTTGTGCTGGCTGATTGATGGCCCCTTTAAAGCGCTGATCGTGTCAGTCGTCCACTTTTATTAGGCCCAAGTACCTGGTGATTGTCATACCTCAGTGAGAGAAAAAGGTGGGCAGGTGAGTGCAAGTGGGAGCAGACGTCAGGGAGAGGTCATGACTGACTGGGGCCCCATTGGAAAAAAAAAAAAGTAATTACCTTAGCGGGGTCACTTGACATGTAAAAGACGTGGAGATGTGAGAGCTCTAGGTACTGGGGGTTTCAAAGCAGCACTACATGGCCTGTCCTCTTGCCCTTACTCTCCAAACAGATTCTCCGATTAGCTTCTCTGTCACGGACAGTAGGCTCCCACTGCGTCATGACTCTATTATCAGATGCTCTAAATAGATGTGGAGCTGTCTGATCTGCTCCTACTGTTGTAGAACAGGGCAGGAGTTAATGTGGTGGTCTCACCTCAGGCTGAGGAGATAATTGACTACCGGGCCCGGGGTAATGGCGCATTAGGCAGCCAGGCAATGAAATGCACTGATCATTATTGCTAGCCCCACCACACAGACACACACACACCCTAAATCTAGAAGAATGAGTCACACTCAGAAATTACATAGCCAAATGCACACCTTAGCCAACTGTCCTCTCTAAGTTATAGTTTGGCAAAAGAGGAAGGAAAAAAACTTTTGCCATGGAAATACAGTATAGGCTAGGTTAGGCTTAGGTTCCTGTTTGTTAGAAGTCTGAGCAGGACCAAAGGTTAAATGAATAAATGCCTCTCAGCGTAAAAAGCATTACTTGATGTTGAACAAAGGCTTTAGTGTTGCCTGTTTTTCTGTGTTATTCCCCAAATAAATAAATTGTAGAGAAGGGACTGTGTGTGGTTTTGGAAGAATGCTGAGATGGTCTTGGTGAGGACACAAGACCGAATTTTTTTCAGCCAGCCAAGTGTTTGTTTCGAGTTTTGAAATTGTTGTTTATAATTTGCATGTGTTGCTTTGGTCTGATCAAGTGTGCACACTATTCCATGGGATACATGGACACAGAAAGTGCTTCCTTTTGCATAGGAAACAGGAGCATTAAAACAGTTTCCCCTGCCTGTGTTTGACTCTGAGTAAGAGGGTTTGTCAAAGTGATTCAATTGAAAGAACCACACAATTCTGATGCCTTCTGCTTGTCCTTTGCTGCTTAGCTGTGTTGCAGTTGTTGCTAATATATCTGCGGTACTTCTACACAGCGGCACATTTATATGATTATTGATATAATTCTGTCTCATAGGAGCTGGCAGAAAGTGTGTTTAACATATGGTTGCAATGATGAAAACTGAAAAAAAAAAAAAATTAGGAAAACCATGCATCAGACTGGACTTATATCTTACACTTAAAGTTACGCCAGTTAGTTACATTAACTGTGAAGTATCATCTTCAATTCCTTTAGAAAGATCTTATGGAGATTTATATTCATCTATAAATCTGTGTGAAGTGAGGTTAATTAGACTGACCCTTTATTATATCCCTGGTCCCCTGCCCAAGGTTAAGGAAGTTGTCTCTCTTTGGTATTTTTCGAGGGGATGTCTTGCCTGTTGCAAAGTCTAATTGGGAAGGAAAAGTGTGTGCCCATATGTGCACGCATGAGTAATCCTGGATGTGTTTGTGAATTATATTTTGCGGCACTTCCTGTGAAACCCTTTGGACACAGTGCATAAATTAGATAGGAGCTGTATGTACTCCTGTACTAGAGGCCACGGAAGTGGACTAATCATGTAGGCATCATGTCTTGGAGCTCTCACACATGGAGAATTTAAAATGGCACTTATGCAACAGTCGAAGAAAACTCTTCAGATTAGACAGATTATTTTGCATCCCAAAACCGGTTCATAATTCTGTTTGATGACCACTGTTCTCACTAAAGTACACAGTCACCTACACAATCACCCGTTGCCCCTAACTGAGTAAATTTGATTACATTTTATGAACTTCATTATAATGTAACATGTTTTTTCCTAATAAATACTTTATATGAACACTTAAAGGAGCCAAAAACACATCCACTCTTTCTTTCTCATCAAGAAATTCTGAATCTATGAATCAAAGATCTTGTGCCCCGCCCATCACCACTGGTTTGACCACTGAAAGAACAGTGCAAATTAAGATGGCAAATGTTAGGGTTAGACAAGAAATGGAGGTTATTCGGCCATAAATGTTCCAGATGAAGAATCTGTTGTGCACCAATATGAGCAATTAGCACACATATTAGAGTGGTAAGTGGAGTCAGCAAAGGCTTTTCTATACGTTCATTCCTTTGTGGCCACCCACCACAATATCAGCATTATCTGCCACATATTGATTTCATATTTTTGGAGCTGTGCATTTTGTAATCCTCGCTCTCTCTCACAAACACAATAGAATTTAAAATGAACAGCAGTGTGTATTATGCCATGATTTAGTCTAAAGATTTAGAAAAATCAAACAGAAATCTCACATTTAACAAGCACAAGCAATGTTTGTACTCATTTGACAAGTTTGACATTAAAACAATACATCAAAAGAAACACATTTTTCAGTGGAGAGGATCTTTAAACAATAAATACTATATATTGTCTTGTTGTTTCTTGTATTGCAAACTGCAATGTTTCTGTCATGTGCAAGTTTGTTTGACATTCAGTTGCTTTGGCTGTGAAAGAGACCTAATGAGCTGATGTTCTTTTTTCCCCTCTGCTCCTCTCTCTCTTTCTCTGTCCAACTCTGTGTCTCTCTGTCTTTCACCCTCTCTGTTTCCAACCTTCAGCTGGCCGGCCGTGGAACCAAGGAGAACAAATGCTCCATGAAAGCTGTGGAGGAGATGCTGGAGTCCATGCAGATCACCATGTCCTAGACACTATCATCCATGCCTTCCCTCTTCCCTTCCGTTCATACACAGCCACTTGGAGCAACATGGCAGCTCAAATAGCCTTGCAATGTGACCAGAGCCAGATCTCTAACTTATTTTTTCCTTAATTCCTTCAAGTTTGGTTCTGTAATTGATTAAACTTGACATGGACAATGGAAGACATTGATTTCCCCACCCATCTGGAAAATACAACAGCAGTTCCCAGATACTCTCTAACCTTTTTTAAAGAAGTTCTACTTAGTATTTGAATCTAACTGTGATTTCCCCCAGACTGAATTATACTGTCAATTTGAACTAATATCACTAACTAGCACATCCACATCCAGGCTAAAACTCTGACCAGGAGATATGACAAGCTGTACAGTAAATGCTATTTGTAAAGACAACGTTGAGTTTTCACCTGTCTGCACTGAGGTCCTTAACTGTTTCCATACTGTCTGTAAATGAAACTTCCTTATCTAATTTTTTTTTCTTTTCTCTAATCTATTAAAATATTGTAATAAAAACTAGGATTAATGGCCGAGTTGAAAGTACATTTTCTTCATGAGTGTTTTACCAGCAGAGAGCACAGTTAGTCGGTTGTTTTTTGGATTTCCATGTATCTAAATAGTCATGTTTTCCCCAGTAGTGAAATATTGACACTTTTGAACCTGCTATAATTATCTTGGATAAGGATGAGAGACATTTGTCATTATGAGGGCTGCAGTGGTAACAGCAGGGACGTAAAAAAAGGACTTGTTCTTCCACAGTGATTCCAGCTGCGAAATCCTGCCTTTCAATTACCCCGGACAGCAGCTGAACCAACTTCAGCACATTGAAGAACACCTCTGTCATTTCAGTTTAGAGAGCCTCAGAGATCGCTGCCAGTAATTAACACGCCACAAGTTGGAAAGTAAAAAAAAAAAAAAAGTTTTCATGAATTTGGGAACTTTCATGACAGATGGGGAAGAAAGACATCTTAGTACTATGAGAGGCTGGTTTCCTCTGCTGCTCGAGTACTACACTCAGTTCACTGGGTTCTGTAATTGTTGAATCTGAATTGATCCACATGATCATCTTAAGTTGTCACTCACCCATGCAGGGTCAGCTGTTACATCCATTTCTTTTGTTTATTAAGTCATGGCAATTGTCTCATAATTTTAACTCTTCGACTGATGGAAAACTTGAGTGTTGAGTTTATGTTCTTTTTTGGACGCCTTTTAAATTGAGAGAGGTCACAACTCAAAGCCCGGAGTGTGGAAAGCCTGTTTCTCAAGTTTTTAATGCTCTCTGGCCTTGGTCAGTGGATGAATGTGTCTGCATTTGATTTGCCTCACCAATCTGGCGGAACCAATGAAAGCCAGGGGACGTTTGAGCATAAACTGACTTGAGTTATTTTTACAGGAAAAGGGCTGAGGCTAAATGAAACTCTTTTTGAAGAGTTACAGGGTGAAAGCAGCTTGATTTGAGGCTGAGTGATTCTTTTTTGTTGTAGCTCCCATGTCAATATTGCTGTACTTGGAAAGATTTATGAACTTGTGAAAGGGTAATAAAGGTTATCAATCCGTTTGACGGTTCATCAATAAGAGATGTTGTTATTCAGTGCCAAGTATACTGAGGCAATAGTGCCATCTGTAGTCTTGATGAAGAACATGACTGGGTGAACTCTCGGCTCTATGCAGCCGTCAGTGAAAGTATGCGCCTGGATGTAGACTGTCATTGTCCAGTACCAAGCATCATCTGAACCTATATGTAATGTTATTTTCTGCCTGTCTGCATCTCTTATGTGCTGAGCAAGAAAAAAAGTGGGTTACGCACCATTTATCAGTCATGAATTCTGATAAATCTTTTCCTTGCATTCAGCTGTGCTATCCAAACATATCCTTGTAAAGTCAAGAAAAATAGCACATTGGCCCTGCTGTGTGTTGCTCCTCACTCTCCTCACTGTTTACACACACCTCCAGCTCCTGACAGCCTTTTCAACATTTGTCCCAGTGGCTCAGAGCTTATGAACATCTTGTCTTGTTCATACCTGGACAGCAGAGCCGTAGAAATGGACAGAGGAAGATGAGGAGGGAACCGTCTAACCCCAGTAAGCCCTTGGATCAGTTCAGTGTGTAGAGTACTGGCTGTTAGTGCTCCCCATAATCCTGGATTCCCTGGGAGATTAGCCCCTGAGGAGGGTTTGCTTGTCCATGAATGCTCTGTAGTGGCCAGGTTAGCTTTGTGATGAGAAGCTGAGTCGGGGATAGAGCCTTGCCTGATCAGTCTATTAATCAAAAGCAGTGGTGATGATGGTTATTTGCAGCTGCACAAGGCTTGTATGAGGGACAACTTGAAATATTTCATTGTGTAAAAAACTCAAGGTTTGTCTTTTTGGCAATATGTATTTCTTTTACATGAAACTTTATAACAGGGCACATGGTCCAAATCCTCTCATTTCAGATTGCCTGCATATATCATTGAGCTGACAGCTCATCAGGATAACTGACAAATGCTGGGCCAAGAAGAAAGAAGTTTTGACTTTTCTTCAAAAAGTACTGTTTACGGTAAATTCTTCACCATCATATTTCACCACTTGACTGTGGAAATAAGAATTAAGCCCACAATGAGAAGAAAAGATGCTCTTGAAAGATAGTTGTGCATTAAAACTAATGTTAGTCTTGCTGTGATGGCTCAGTCCAACACCTTGATTCAGACTAACATAACAACTACTCGATGGATCATATCTGGGCAATTAAATCTAATGCAACTGGATTTTGTCAGTGAAGATGTTTCGCCTTCACTGACAAATTGACAAAGTCCATTTGCATTCGATTTAATTGCCCAGACATGACTCTGACCTGGACAAATGAGAATATTCACAGATACTTGATGGATTGCATTTAAATAAATACAGGTATTTACACTCCCCTTGGGATAAAGCCATTGACGTGGGTGAGTTTCCTCTACAAAGCAGTTGATGTTTTGAGAGAAATGTCGGGTAAAAAAAGGGCTATGAAACTTGGTACAGACATTGATTTTTTCATTTAGGTTTATGTCCAAATAACTGAAAATAAACATCACATTCAGTGGCAGATTGTGCTTAGTGGTTATCAGCAAATATCAGTATGCTATCATGCCAAGCTAAGCTGGTGAATACGGTAAACATTATACCCGCTGAACAAATGTTAGCATTGTCAATATGAGCATTTACAGTTAAAAGCTGTGCCTGCAGTTAGCATGCTAATATGCTAAACTAACACAGTAAACATGGTGCAATTGCTGACCTACAACCAAAAAACAACAATGTCCCTAGAAACGGGTACACAGAGGCCCTGACATGGCCCTTAACGCTTGGTGTTATTTGAAGCAGAGGAGGATGCTAGTGTAAAACCCAAAGGAAATCAAAGTTACAAGAAGAGACAGTTTCAGTTAGGGTGGTAGTCTGAGGAACTGAAAGTACAAGGAAGTGCACGGCTGTCAGACGGAGGGAGAAGCAAACAGCTACATGATGCTCAGGACCAGAGCAGGGGCAAGCATGTTCCCCAAGGTGAGGGAGTGAGTGGAAAGGGAGAGCAGTGCTCCAGCTCACTCATCCATCTCTGTCCGTTTCAGGGGGAGAGGTTTGGGAGAGCTAAAGATGGATGAGGCATGCAGTGCTAAATCCTACCCAGTCCAGTCACACAGAGGGGTCTGGTGATGAAATAGTGTTTTGGCTATGAGCAGGGAAGGCCTAACCCTATCCCTTTTTCTGGGAAAGGAGGTACAGGAGAAGCAGAGCGTTGGACTGGTGAAGATGGATCAGTCAAATAACACCTGACATGTATAGGAGAGTATTGAGAACAAGCAATTTGCATTCCAGAACTCAATTCATAAATTCAAAATAATCTGCAACTCTTTAGCTTCCAAGCATTTGATCCATTTCAATTAGCTTTGAATATTAATACACATAAATTTTAATAAATGCACATTCATTGATTCCAGTGTATTAGCATAGATTTACTTGGCTTGTCAAGTCAAGTTAACTCTGTCTTTGTGATAAAATTCATTTTGTGGAAAGTTGTGTTTGACAAGAATGAATTCATCAAAGGAGTAACCTTGGATGCAGTTCTGAGTGTTGACCACATCTCACTCATGCATCCTACACAGGACAGTCAGAGCATCTTGACTGCTTCACTCTGATGGAGGTGGGTGCTTATGTGGAAGAGGAAGATGTGTATTTCATCATAAAGTGCAAGCATTGTATATGAAGAGGTAAGGTCATCTGGCAAAGTGGTCATTGCACAATATATGCTTTCTGATCCAGTCTTATTTTTCCCCTACAGACTTGCACCAGCGTGAGTTCTAACTTAATTTTTTCTCCAAGGGCTTCGATGCTGGGAAATAATTTCCTCTCAAGGCAAGAGAACATCCCTGAGAAAAGCATGTGTGTGTATGTGTGTGTGTTTGGAAGTTTAGGAAAGAGGCAGAGAATGTGTGGTTATGAGAGTGTGATTATTAAAGTGCAGACAATGTGCAGGCATGCCTTTGTGTCAGCTTGAGTTTGTGTGTGCATGTGAGTGAGAGTGTGAGTGTGTGTGTGTGTATGTGAGACCTCTTGGCAATTTTAACAATATGAAGAGCTTTTGCCCGTGGAATTAAAACTATTGGCTTCAGGCAATGCTTGTACTCCTAAGCCTCTTGACCAGGAGGCTCCAGACTGCTGCGATCTTCTTCCAGAGGATATTCTGTGGCCTCCAAAGGCCTTTCTGGTTGTTGCGACGGCTTCTCAGCTCCAGGCTCTCTGGCAGGAGCCTCGGCCATGCACATGTTGAGGCTGCATCCTGTCTGAGAACTCCGTCACAGTGTAGGGCATGTGTCAAATCGGAAAGGGGCAAGTTGCTGGCTCCAATAGAGTTTTTCTTTCCAGCACAGGCTTCCCAAACCACAAATCCCTTCTCAGAGTGTCTTCTCAGCCAGAATGCACAGGCTTACACCACACAAGGCCTGGGGCCTAATTACAAAAATGAGGGAAAACCAGAATTGGGTACTGATTGAACTTCCTGGGTGAATGTTAATTGCAACCAAAGATGGATATTTAATACCCAGAGGTGGATGCAACATTAGGGAATGTGTGAAAGCAAAGGAGGTTTGGGATTTTCCAGGCTAAGCTTTATATGGGTTTTGAATGCATACAAGCTGTAACGTGTTCTTTTATTCCATAGGCATCATGAGACATGTCATCTGTGTACACTGACATTATACCGTCCAGGAATGGTAAACAAAGCTTTACTACAGCGCTGGATTCAAAGG
>JAPZDY010000025.1:17287090-17303794 GCA_029783645.1 Ctenochaetus hawaiiensis
GTTGCTGACATACTTTTTGGTCTGTTCTTTAAAATCTGAGCACAGGAGAGAAGAAAGTATTATCCTGGGTGTATTAACAGCTGTTAGACAATCTCCATATTCCACAATTCGGCCACTCAACTCATGTTCTCGCTAGCAAAACAAATAAAGTCTATTCAAATAGAGCCCATGTGTTGGCAGTAACATATTTCACACCATATTTGTATTTTAACACACTGACATTAAGCATAGGCTCAGCAATATTGCTTGCTGACAAATTTTCTGAGTTTTGCAATGGGTGATTCAAAGACACAGCACATTGCTTCTTTAGCTTGTTTAATTGTGCCATCATTCTGGGGAATTTTGGGCCACTGTGGAGGCTGACAGAACACAGAGAAGACTTATGTAAGCTGACTTCATTTCCTTAATAAATAAAAGCACAACAGCTTGATCGAATAACATTAAATACACACAAATTTTGAAAATAAATTTCCTTATGGAAGACCTGTGACATTTTTCATTCATTTATTCTCCAGCTGCACATAAATTGTGATCACAGGTCAAATTCACATTATTTCATCAGGCAATATTTTGATTTTTTTTTTTAATTCAATGTTTTAATGAAATGTTTTTGCATGTTAAGCCATGGCTTTCGGATGATGGATGTGCATATTGATGAAAAATTGCTGTTGTAAAAATATGCAGTAAATATCTCGTCACAAACGTTAATCTTTCTTGACAAAGTAAGACATATTAGATACCCTTTTGCTTTGAATTAATTGCTTAAACAGCTAAAAAAAAGCACAGTATTTTGGTCTTGTTTTGCTTTTGTTAAGGAGACAGTTCTTGACAGTTCACTGGTATCCTTATTATTTTGAGACTGTAAGTAAACTTTCCTAACTGTAGTTGTAAAGTATTCAAAAAGAGAAATTAAAGGCTAGAGCGAAGATGAATTAGTCACTAAAAGTATATTGACAACTGAAACTGTTTATCTATTTCATACAAAAGGGAAGGCGACTGATGATACAATATGCATACGTTATTTATTTTAAGAATGAGGACACCTTTAAAACAAAATAGAGTTACATGATCTTATTTGTCAGCAGCCATTTTAAGCCTGTTTGTTAATTTAAGATTGATAAAATGAGGTTAAAACATTTAACTCAGATTCTTGTTGATATGCAACAGTAAATCCAAACGTGTTAAGTGTTTTAACTGATTGCTCATTTAACAAATACTTAGTAAATCCTGTAAAGATGATATACTGTTGAGAATTCATGTTTTCTGCTGCTATATGCATGTATGAAACTATCACATGGCACAGCATAGGCATGTTTGGTCTGCACGAGGTCTGAGACAAGCTTGATTCGCTTCCTGACCGTGCAGAAACCAATTCAACGGCTGTCAAGGACCTTCAATAAATCTGATGGCTTTACACAGGAGTTGTCATATTGAAGTGAAGGCCTGTCTGACATACAAGCATGATTTTGCTGCTGGTCTGTTAACATGATCTTTGCTAATACTCCGAGTCAAAACTGAGGATATTGTATTCATGCATTCTTAGAAAAGCATTTCATGTTTCTGAGAATAAACACGCAGTCGTGCTTTTTAGCCATGAACACAGTGTTCTCTTCTGCAGCTTTTGTCCTTTTTCTTACAAAGCATGTCCAAGCCCTGGTTGACTGACACCACCACAGTCCACTATTGAGCTCACACCCTTGGATCCAAACACTTTCATTGGACTGCCTTTTTTCTTCACTGAGGCTTGGCAGTCATGTCACACATGTACTGAACACAGTGTGATCATAGCATTTCTACAAGCAGATCAGCCCTTTTGCTAATAAGGGTAAAAATAGCCAAGCTTGACAAGCACAGAGACACATCAGTTATGGTGTGAATGTAGGTCCAGTTTTTAATAACAACCAAATCCCAAATCTAATTCTGTAAAAGACCTGACATCCAAATGTGAATATAGGGTTTTGAGCAGCTGAACTGTATCTTCTATTGGCTGGCTCTTGGAAGTGATGTCATATTATAGGAGTGACATCAGTCAGTGGTTTAAAGACCAGCCAATAGAAGGTGAATAGTTGAGTTTACCATACAACGCTTTGATTTTAAACAGATGGTTAATGACTAAAATAAGTTGTTGTGATGTTAAAGTCTTGTCATTTTCAGTTATATAAGACTCAGAGTCAACAGAAATGTAAGTGTCTCTGTTAGGTTGTGCTTAACTGCTAGCATATTTACTAGAACAACTAACATGTTAGCATTGAGCAAGTAAAGTGCATTAGTGTGTAAAGTGTATCCATCTAAGTTTGGCACGGTACCATTCATTTGTTTGCTAATTTGTACTAAATATCAAGTTTATGTGAGGCTTATGGCAAACAATGAAGTCATGAACCGTACTAACAAATAGACAAACTGAAGGTTGACCTTATGATCATAAAAGATGGAAAATGAAACCCACTTATGACAGTTCATTGCATGGGGAATGTTAACCTGCTGGCAAAAAGGGGCAAGAGAAAAGGTCAGAGGATCACCAAAGTCATTAGGATATTGTAGCTGGAATTCATGATTGATGTTGCAGATGTAGAGATATTTCCCTATATAAACTTTGAACTGCTGGTGTCCCTGAGGAGAAAAATACGAGGGTCACCAAAGTGAATAGGTTGTCTCCTCTGAGAACTGTGACTATCTGTATCAAATATTAAGGTAACCCATCAGATTGTTGTTGAGACATTCAAAACCCAGATCAAAGTGGTGGACAGACTGAGGAACTGACCGGGTGATAGCCATCCCTAGAACCTCCATCCTTGGAAACTTTTAGTGGTGAATTCAATTGTTTTCCTCCATTCAATTTTAAGGGCTGATTGGAAACTCTTGGCGGACATCTTGCACTTTGTCTTGGGTATTGTAAAGGTCGTCTGAGGAGACCACCTATACAGTCTACCTTGAAGCACCGTACAACTTCTTTAACAATGAAATAGGCGGCGAATAAATGGACTGTAGCAGCCAGAGATGTTGGCGAGATTTGACCTGTTCGAGTTGTGTGGAATCTGTGAGAATGTGCTCAGGGTCTCCATGTTCAATTTGACTCCTGGAGAGTGCTTGGCTCAACTGTGAAAGGCTCTGAGCTGCTAAACAGAGCCATTAGTGTTTAGTAGAGGAGTGGTCTGGCCTCAGAGCCTCGCTGAGCAACAGGGGTCCTGTGGTAGGAAGTCGTGGTCTGTAGAAGGCAGGCAAGGGGCCTGGGAAGCGTGAAGCCCAATACATATGGCCTGCTGGCTGGACCAGACTACTAAAGAGATAAGGTGTCTGGGAAAATATGTGGACATTTTGGATTCGTCAAATTTAGAGACCACAGAAGGCGCTGAATCCCACTGTCTCACTCATCTTCCTCCAACAGACTCCTGATGAGCATAACCAAGAAATGGCTTTGTATAGTATGTAAATGTTATTTCATCCTCTCCTTTATGCTTTCTGTCTGTTTTCAATGAAGAGCAGAAATGGGAATGGAGAGTTTATAATGAACGTATTGTGTCCACTGTTTATCCAGCAGGTCAGTGCACCATCATCTCCTGTTGATTTAAATATGGGACCCCACTGTAGCTAATGCTAAGAATGATTGGCCACTAATGAAAGTCAGAGGAAAAATTTATTTCATTATCATTTGCAGTCTTACATTTTGTGAATTTATGACCATTGACTTTGGCTTACTGTTGGTAAAAAACAGGCAAAAGTAAATTTTTGATGGATTGTTGTTTTTTCAGTTTTAGTTTCAATCCTTGTCATGTTGCTATCATTGTGCCTCTGTCATCCAAAGTCAATTTGGACTGAGGAAATAAGTTAAAACTAACTATTTTTCTAACCTTCATTGAAAGATAAATTATTGTAACAGTTTGAGATCAACTAATAATGTTTATAACTGAGCTTTAATTTTGCTCCAATGAAAGTTTGATGTGTTTTGTGGGTGAAAGTTGAAATACATGGAAAAAAGCTTCCAAATATGTGACATTATAAGTTATAATAAGTTAGGTAGCAGAAAAAAAAAAACCATTTAGATTTGAAATATGTAGTCAATTTCTTTGAAATAAAGTCAATTCAAAGAGGGTGGCCAACTGAGGTTGCCCAGATATTCATTAACAGTCTTATTTAAAAAAAAGCTTTTGGCAGTTTACTGCAGGCATGTCCTGAGGTCAAACTTCTGCCTCAAAATTAACATCTGATCTTCATTGCTGGACAGATTGGTTAGTCTTAATGTAACTGCTGCCTCTGTGTATTTTTGGCCCCTTAACTACATGTCACACTTGCTGTTTGCAAGAATGCTGCTGTCCCACTTGCGTATCGAGTACAGAATGTAAATGCATTCTCAACAGGTCGGACTTCATCCTCAAATTGCAAAATTTCCAAGAATTTCAAGCTTGGATTTGATATGGCATTTATTGAGAAAAGCTTGCGGGTCTTCCCCTTCTTGTGTTTTTTCTCTGTATGAGCTGTGTGTCTGGGCAGAAGCTGTACTTGCTTTGGAGAGGAGCTACAGTTATCTCTTCAAACACATTCTGCATCTAAGAGGGTTTTCACCGGTGGTTGCATATGCTTTCAACTCTGACAAAATACCATAAATAACCTGCGGCCAACCTAAAAAGCCAGCTGCTAATTTGTTTACTTTCAACAGCAATGTTCCCTTTTATCGGATCTCTGTATATGGGGAGCTCCTGGCACCTGAAAAAAGTTTTCTTTGAGGTTAAGGGTCAGCCAGACTATCATCATCACCCCTGTGGCTCACTTCAGCCACACTGAACTGGATGGGGGGAAAGAACTCAAGCTGTGGTATGTCTGTATAATTTCTGGCGCGCAGAGACAGCGATATCTTTGGAATAACGGCTGTGGCAAGCAGTGAGATGGGACCATGTATCAAATCTTGACTGATTTTATCATTACTTCTGTCTTCCATGTTGTTCATTGTCATCTCGTGATTAAAGTTCAGCCATTCACTCATTCACTCCCACCCGCCTCACACACACACACACACACACACACACACACCTACACACACACACACACTTTCACATAACTTGAAGTCACTACAGCCCTGAAGTGTATATCTACCTTACATAAATCAAATCAGTGGCATTACTTCAGGAGGCAGTGTATAAAATGAAATACTCATAGCCTTCAGGAGATGACTGATTCTGCTCGTTTCTTTTCCTCTTTCCCTTTCTCCACCCTTTTTTCTGCCCTCTCTCCATCCCCAGGGGAGAGGAGGAACATCTGAAGATGATCAGAGAGGGTAGACGCAAACCTCGTCATGCAGGGGCCCGACTGATGCCGCTACAGTACATCATATCTGTGGGGTCTTGGCAGGATGACTCATGCTGGGTTATATATTGGCCACAGCACGGCTTCCGTTCTGGAGTTCGCCACACTTCTCAGAGGATCATCTTTCCAACCACCACAGGGCTAAATTCCACATGTGCGTGTTAACTTGTGTTATTTTCACTTAAAGCAGCGGGCAGAGTGGTGATGGACCAGCAGGTGTTATCTGCTACTTAAAAATGAAGATGCCTTTCCCTCAAAAAATGAGACTGATAAATGACTTAGGGCAAAGAGATTGAACTGACCAGGACAGAATTTGGGAAATACAAGTAAAAAGTTGAGCTGGTACACATGCTCACAGAGGGGATTTCATGCAAATGCACTTTAAACTGTGAACTTAAATAAGCCCAAGGATGCTTTTTGCTTCTATTATGTTTACTTCGAAGCCTCCGTATTGAGCCAAATCCTTGTATACACATTATAATAACCATAAGTGAAGAACATCCTCTCAAGTATACTTTATTTTCAACCTGACCTCAGAACGGCCACTCTGAGCTGGCTTTTGGTCAACTCCAAACTACCATTATTTCAGTGTTAGTATACAAGACATTAGTATAATTTCTGTCTTCTCAAGGGGAGCAACTCGCTTAAATCACATCAAATTGGATGATGCATCACTTACTGGATGTAATACACAGATGTGTTTTGGTCTGCTGGCTTCTCTTTGAGATGAGACTGCAGCTCATCAGATGAGTCACCCTTCAATAACACCAATGCAATCTTCATTTTCATTTGCATCAATATGAGTTGGAAAACAGTTGGTTCCCTCTTGCGATAATAAAAAAAAGAATCCTTGTCCTTGCTGTTGTAATAGATACAATGTCTGCGGCACCAAGGACATAAACTCAGCACATAAACTCAGCACATTTGAAGTATTAAACACCACATACACACATTTTTATGAGCATTTAAAGTCAAACTGTAATTTAAATCCTCCTCAGTGTTTGCGTAAGGAAATACAAACTACGATGAATATTTTTTCCAGCAACTAAGTATAAAACTGTTTTTGGAGATATTTGTGGAAACAAGCATAAGCATGAGTGGGTGTGTCCCACTGCAGCTGTTGACATTAGAGAGTCGCAATTCTGGAACAGACATGCTGTTAACTTTTGTTGTGCACTGCAGACAGAAACTCTGTATAACCTATGAATGTTAATAAAAGACGTTTTCCTCGTTATTTTAGCAAAAAAACAGTAGTGTTGGATATTTAACTTCAGTGACCTAAGACATCTGTCTACAACATTTGAAGCTGTGGTTGGTAACTCTGGAAAGCTAGCAAGTAGCATCGCCTCAAGGCTCCGTCTAAACCCTCCCCTTGCCCTCGGAGGTCCTTCCAAAGACACACCCCCCCTCCTCCACATTCATAAGATCTGCTGCATCTGAACTTCTTCATAACAGAGTTACAGGTTGTTAAAAGTGACTGTGGTAGAAGTAATTTTTACCTTTTCTCTTCCATTCTTCAGGAAACCTTTAATGACCTATCTCATGCAGCAGTAGCTCTGATATGCTCTGAGAGCAGGCTGTTCCACAGCAGGGTAGAAAAGCAAGGAGACAGGGGGACATATGATTGAATATTTTCAAGCAGACCGCGAGGCAGCGATTGGTTGGTGTTTTTACACAATAGCTACAGATTTCTTTCAGAGCTCATAAGTTATTGATTGCTGTCAGGATGTGGAGATCATACCAACCAATATAGAGAGTACTGTATACTGGATAAAATTTAAAAACCAGTGCTTCCTTTAATATATGGAAGAATGTATGAAATTGTTGTGGTTTTTCACTTAGAAAATGTAAGCTAGTAAACAAAGATAACTAACTAGTTTAGAGTTACATTTGCTCGCTAACATTGGTACATATTTTCAATAGATGACATTGTTTAACTTTATTATGTCAACAACCTGTTAGCTCCTGCACAGATCAGTGTTCATCTGTCACTATAAAAAGGACAGAAAGCTGGCTAGCATCAGCTGATTCTCTGATGGGTGTGTGGATGTTGACGCTGATGTAAGTTTATACACTACTGTAACTGTAAGCAATAGTGGTGAAAGCAAACACAAAAGATATACTGATTTATTAGCAAGCACACATTTTATCTTGAAATCAAAGCTGAAATGATAAGTGACCAATCACTTTGACAAAGAAATCAGAAAATTAATCTGTCTATCTTTTAATGATCGAATAATCATTACACTTTTTTAAAAACAAAACCTTTGCATTCTTTCTTACAGTGTGATGATTTGCGGTTTCTTTGTTCTATATCATGATAGACTGAATAGATTTTTAAAATCTTTTTATGCCATTTTAAAGATAAAACAATGAAGCAATAAATCGAGAAACTCACCAGATTGTATGGATAGTGAAAATAATCATTATTTGTTATTATGGGATTTAAATACAGCTATTTATTACAACTGAACTTATGCCAGCTTTGCAGAAATACAAGATATACAAGTTGAATTGCCATTCAGCCTGAAAATACTGAAATATGATTTTTGGCTCGTATCGCCCTGCCCTAGTTTAGGGGAATTCCAGGCTATGATTTAGTTATAAGTTTTATTGACAAAAAAACAACATTGTTCCTAATCTATCCGCACTGCACTGTAGCACACTGTATCCTCTCTAAGTGATGATCATTCACCACTCATCGATGTTTACTGGCTTTTTATATTGCCTGTGTAACACCAGAGGAACTATATAACTCCACGCTGAAGACTCCTCCGAAACGCTGCAGTTCTATACATTTTGTCACCCCTGTAGCTTTGACTTTAACGTCCTGCCTTCAACACTTGAGGATTTATGAAGGAGCCGTCCTAACATCCACAAGAGGTTTATGAACCCCAGTAAAATGTTATTTTGCTCAGTCTTCCAAATGGTCAGACCACAAACCATCCAATCGTGGCATTAACAGTCAGTATTGACCTGTTTTTCTGCTGCGGCCTGCTCCCATGGCATCCAGTCAAGTCTCTGCAGACAGGCCTCCAGCCCAAACCTTTGCTTGGATGGAGAGAGCAAACTGAGCCAAGCACTTCTTATTCTACAATTGTCCAGAAATTTTGGACATCTTCCATGGTCTTTTATTGGTTCATGCCCTTAGGACTCTTGCTTTGATCACAGCATCAAACTTTTCAGTTTCTGGGATGTTTCCGTGTGAACCAAGGATCACATGAGGTTAGATATTTCAGAGTGTTCCATGTGGTCTTTGCCATGTGTGTTTGTCTATGATAAAATCTTCGTTCGATACGCTGCACTGAAGGCATGTTTTCTCTGCCTTAGGTGAACAGGGATATCGACAGGCAATCTTGGCTAACCAGCTGAGTTTTATGAATTTAATATTGAACAGAAGATAGAACTCTATAAAGTTCTCAGAATATTATATTTCAATAAGTAATAACTTCTGAACTGTTTATTATTATTTAATTTAAGTGCAATGTTCTATCAGATTAGAAAAGAAATTACATATTTACAGTTTCTGTCAGCTTTGTGAGTTTCGCAGTTATATTGTCTTACTGCTGCAGACTCCCATTCTTATTTTGAAACCACACAAAATCAAATCTCTGCACAGTTCTGGCTCTTCCTTATGATTGAAAATGACAGGAGAGGAGACAAAAGAGTACTGCTTCTCCATTTACATCAATCTCAATCATAAGGAAGAGCCTATATTTTAGATAAAATTCCATGTTTACAAAGACATATCATGCGGATGATTGACAAACAAAGCTTTTTGTGCACCTACCTCTGAGCGGACCAATGTTACATCACGAGTTCAGCTCTGCTGTTATTTCTATCATGGGAAAATCCCAGTCTATGTTTGTCTTTTTCAACATCAACAGCATATGCACTGTTATCATTTCCAATGAGCAATAAATCCTACGACAATCCTAAGAGTGTGGTGTCCTAACGTTTGGCCAAAAGAGCACAACATCTTAAACTGTACAAGTGAGAAATACATTTTCCCACCACAAAAGGATTACACGAAGGAGACATGACTAGAACCAGGCAGTGGTTTGACTTAGAAATAGCCCAGTGGAAAGTAAGACTGTTGTGGTTGGAGTGATGGAGGGATATGTACTTTTTGTCTTTAACTACAGTGACCCAGGTTCAATTGTCAGCTTATAACAAGAGAGCTTCCACTTTAAGTTGTTTTAATTATAATCAAAAGTGTTTTTTCTTTTTTAACATTACTACCTTTGTCTTCACATTTTCATATAAACACTGCATTTAATGGACTATGTATATTATGTAAGAAGTCTTAATATACCTGAAAAAAAATCATTGAGTCTCCAGTTTCCCTCAGTTTTACAGAGCGTTTTAGTGTCTTCAAACCAAGTATGTTTGTATTGGAGCCAAAAACTTTAATATTTTTATATAGACCCGCTGCTCCTACTGTATCTGTGTTGCTTTCAGTCACATAAGGTAGCTGTTTTTAGTGTTAGGCTCTGATAAATCCACTATAAACTTCTGACCAGCACAAAACAGCAGACAGACATAGTGGAGTTTTTAGCAGATTTCTGCTTGAGAGTTTCTGGAGACCAAAAAAGAGCTAAAACGAGAGTGTATTTACTTTAATTTGAGGTTAATGCTCCACATATTGCTCTTTCTCTGCTTAAAGTGTAAATAAGACTAGATTTGCTAACCTGTTTACAAGGTCCACTAAGTAAGTGTAGTACTGTGTCTCCAGCTTCAAATTCTGCCTCCTGGTGGCCTAATATAATTAAAGGTGTGAATTAAAATTCCTTTTCCAATTTGTTTACTGTTTCTTTTTCAAACAGAATTTAGTCTTTAGTTTTTTTTAGAAAAACAGGACAACATGATGATGATGATGATGATGATGATGATGATATAGGCCTCTCCTATAAGCTCATGCCACTGAGATATTTTCTTTTCTTTTTATTGGCTTGACCACAAGGTACATTCATCTTTTTGGCCTTTGCAAAAATCGAGTGGAAGAGGAAAAGTACATTTATATTGTTTCATTGTACTCGTGGGCTTTCTCTATTAATAATGTAAGTTATTAAATAGAATAGCATGGTGAAATGATGACAAATCATGATGAAAGACAAGTGGCATGGAGCCTGGTCAGAACCGATCCTGCCATAATTGCAAAGCTGATTTATTCACGGCGGTGTTCATATGTGACCGTAAACTGCCCAACATCCATGTCTACAGTCAGATAGTCCCCCTGAGAGACACGGGTCACCTATTTACTCAGTCAAGTTGCATTGAAATAAGCTGCATTTTATTCAAAAAAGGCACTGAGAATTCAAACTGAAAAATCACAACAAAAAGAATAAAATAACAGCCAGCGCACATGACTTTCACCACTGATGCAAGAGGCACCTCTTCCCTTCCATGTTTCACAAGTTAAGACACACATTTGGCACCACATGAGTGAGGTTAGTCCTTGGAAACTGCACTGCCATGGTCACACACACTGTGACAAGTACATTTCCATGTGTTCTCTCCTCAAGGCAATGAATCAATCAAGCTTACATGCAATAAAAGCAGAAAGGGGGTGTGATTATTATTGCACTAAATACTATGTTGTTAGAGAGCCTTTTTTTTTGCTCCGCTGTTTCTTTTACTGCTGGTCACAGATGAGTGTTTTATGGCCCCATGGCCCCTAGCGCATGGTCTTGATGCAGTAATGGGGCCCTCACATTCCCGTAAGACTGCTTTTTAAACAGACTGACATTGTAATTATGCCTGGCAAGAGGCTATGACGCAGCATAAAGCGGTGCGTCTATCTTCGTGCGGCCTGTGTAAAAGCTTCTCCCGGAAGTCTAGGGCCATATGACTGCAAGAAAAACCTCTACACCGGAGCTCACACGACCCTCGCTGGATGGCTTGGCCAGTGAAAACCATCCTGCATGTGTTTTTTTTTTAAAACTTAGGTTCTGCAATAACAACGCAGAACAATAGAGGCGCCAGGCCGCAAGCCACGCTAATCTGGACACACCTCGTGCAGTGTTCAACTGACGCTCGGCACTCTGCTCCGATTTGCTGCAACAATGTGGTGTTCGTACTCTAAAAGAGCAAGGAGGACAAATGAAAAGAGTGTTAGCGAGTTATGGGGTGGCTTATTGGACCCTGGTTGGAGACCCTGGCCTGAGCAGAGGTCCGAGCTGTGAGGTCATCCAGGCAGAGGGTAGGATTTTACACGCTAGCGGGCGTCGCTTTGTGGGTGGTGCACAGCACAGATGAGGGGCCAACTTATTAGCTGTCATACTTGTACCCACATATTGGATTTCTGTGAAATAATATTTGGGTTTTCCAGTGACTCCCTCTGCCCAGCGTTTGGTCCAGACTGTTTGCTTGGCCCCTAAACCCAGGAGAAGCATGTGAAAATATCATAGATAGTGCCGCAAAACCGATGAGAATGTGTAACAATACCCAGAGGCAAATCTTGTGTTTCCTTCTATTTCATCCACTGCGTTTCTCCTGCAGCCTGACAGAGTTGATTTATCTCTAATTTATTCTCAAATGACAGTCGGAAGAGAATTTATTGTGTTTTCTAAGTGAAATAAACCATGTCAGAATGATGTGAAAATTATAAATGACTTTCATAAGAAGTTACTGGGGAATAATATATGTCTGACTGCAGTGCTACTAGCACTGAATGAACCTTCTGCGAAACTCTTGTCCTCCTACCTTTAAGAATTGTTTATGAGGAGAGTAAAGTGGAAGCAAGGCACTAAAGGTGATCTATGAGGAGACTTCCTCTGAGGCAGAGGCAATAATGGAAGAGGTGCTCTACCATAAGTCTGATACAGATGTGATCAGGCAGCTTTTGGACATTCATTTCTCATCTTACAGCTTCTTATCACCGACTGGACTGAGGAGGGTTGAGCGACATTGGTCAGACCTGAGTGTGGCTCTTCATCTTTTTTAATCCCAAGAAACCACAGAACGCGCCTAAGGGTGACTCTTCATTAAATTACAGTCTCTTCAGCAGCTAAGAGGAGAAGAGTTGCCTCCAAAACTGATATTATTTATGATCAATCCTAATGAAGCAAATGTCAAAATGTAAATGCTGCAGAAGTAATTTTTCATGTTCTTGCTAAAAGTGCATTCAGTAAGAAACTCAGTTCAGACAGTAAGTGATCAAACTAGAGGGAGGTAACTAGGAGAAACAGAATGAAATGCAACTTATCAGTGTGTGTCCTATTATGTTCTTAACTTGGCTAGCTGATAGATAATAAACATGTCGGGGGGGATCTGTGATTGTAGGGTCTTCTATAATTTTTGCAGAGGGCCTTGCTAATGCTAACTGTGATGAAGCTGCATTCTGGAGTGACTTTAAAACTAACCAATTACATTTTACCCCTGCAGCTGGGTTCAGACAGAATAAGAGCTAAGTGCTTACAATTAATGTAATGGAAAAACTTAAGTGGTCGCGAACAGATGCACATTTTGGTACGAACTAAGGTGAAAACGAGTCAGCACGAGTTGACAGTGTTTCGACTTGAGTATACTTGCTGTACTTGGCTAGCTAGCTCACAGCCAATGCCAGCTAATGCATTGCTCCAGCGATTAAATTCATTTTAATGATGTGAGGCAAAAAACTGTTCTGCTTTATGTCTGAACACACACCTTATAAGTTCTCAAGGGAGGCAAATGCCACCTACTACAACAAAAAAAGGGAAGAGAAAAGAGAAAAAATACCTTTGGTTAAGAGAAACAGAGAGAAATCAATACTGTTGTTGACTTCTTGCTTATCATCACACCTGGTATTACACTGGTGTAAACAACAAAATTAAATGACTGAATGCCTTACAAATGCTTTATTTTCAGGGTATTAGTAATGTGCATGTTGACCACAGATGTATTATAAGAAGTAGATGCTAGACTGATGCCCACTTGAATGAAAACTGCTCACCCAACACACTTCCCAATAAAGTATGACAATTTGCTTCTGCACTGTGTAGCCAGTTGCATGTTTTTTTTTCACCTGTGCTTATCCTCCAATGACAGGTCACAATTTCTGATAATAACAAGGCCTATGATCACAGTTTTACAAAGCCTTCCTGGTATCAGCTGAGAAAAAAAGGCCATGTGTAAATCTGTACTCTCAGTTTACAAAACCGTGTGCACAAGGTTCAGCCATTTGTAATGCAAATCCATAGAGAGGGATTTCCAACTGTTGGCACGGATCAGTGGGCAGTGACAGCTAAACCGTCAGCATGGATTATGAATCTGAGAGTACAATTTATAGAACATTAGCATTGAGAGTATGAATTTACAGGTGGCTCATCATACCTCCTTAGCTGACACCATGGGAGCCCCCCACATTTTGCCTTAAAATTGCCATGGCTAAATCAGATGTCTGCACTTATTTTGCTCCCATTGTAATTCACAAAGTTCACAGAAATACCACCTTGCATGTTTTAACTGCCAATTAGATGATGCAGCCATGCAAATCACCCCAGTTCTCATTAACTTTTATTTTGAATACTACATTAAAATCAAACACCCGTTCCTGGAGAGCAGTTGCATCCGCTGCTGGAGCCAATGGCAAGCTCGAAAATAATTTTACATACTTTTTGGCAATTCTCTGCTCATGCTGCCTAATAAGCACTTGCTTGTTCATTGCAAGAAAATTCATGAAACATGGTCCTGATTTCACTCATTTGACAAAGCACCACAACACAACAGATAGACTCCACCCCCCACCCAACTATATTATAATGGGAATTACCACATTTCTGAAAACAGTCATGGCTAGCAGTCATAACAGAACAATAGCAAACCTCCACAGTCATAATTCTGCCTCAGAGC
Organism: Ctenochaetus hawaiiensis; assembly: GCA_029783645.1. Taxonomy (NCBI): domain Eukaryota; kingdom Metazoa; phylum Chordata; class Actinopteri; order Acanthuriformes; family Acanthuridae; genus Ctenochaetus; species Ctenochaetus hawaiiensis. Next base: position 17,301,221 of record JAPZDY010000025.1, read on the forward strand.
CAACAGAGGCACTGGCACGAACGCAGCCTCTGAGGTTAAATAAAAACGGAACGCCGTCAAGGTCACAGTGCCACAATCCACTCAAGCACATTGCTGTAGGAAGTGGGAGATGTTGAAACAGATGTTTTTCATATTGGCTTTGTGGCATAGAGTTGATGAGTGCTCTGTTACATTAGCGCAGTATGCTGTGCTGCTGTAGGAATCGCATTCAATTTCATCTCTCCCTAATTACAAACAATAAGCTCTCACTCTCTTGGCGTCGATTTACACGGATCCCTCTCCGGACCAGCACTGCCATAAGAGTAATCAGCCACCCTTGTCAGTGCAAACTAAAGTAGGTTTAGTATCCTCTAAAGGTCTATTAAAAAGCCCCTTCAACAACATCATTTAGACAATTTATATTTGAGGATCAAGCAAAAGCAGCATGTGTTTTAATTTTTAAACATGAACCTTTCCCACGAGAAATGGAAATGGAAACCAAACATTGAAGCCCTCGAATAAATAGCCTTTTATGATTAACTTTATTGACCTGAAGCGGAGGTGGGAATACATAGGACTTTCCGACCTGGACATCGTCAAAACCGCTCAGCCCTTGATTGCCAGGGTCTTTTATATTTGTACTCCTGTGCCCTCAGTGTACCTGGCTGTACAAATAAGACGGGATTTGTGCTGGGTTTGTTAATGATGTTTGGAAGCACAGAATGGTCATGAAAGCAGTAGTGAAGTAATAAATAATGAGTAGATCCTATCCAAAGTATGCACTCTTATTTGGATGGATCTGACATTGTCCAGCTCTGTCGGATTAATTTGTGTTTGTCCTCTGTCTCCTTTCCCTGCCTCTTTTCTCTTACACATAGCACATGCAGACACACACTAACATTGTGCTGTCCAAGCCTGGGAGCAAATGAAAATGGACATGCAGTTAATGATATTAAAAGAAGTCCAACATTGGCTGTCTCCATTACCTTGTACCTGTCTGCCTCTGTCCTGTCCCCCAATTTCAATGATAAAGTGGATTGTTTCCTCCATTACACCCTTGCCTTCACTGCAGAAAGGCCAGAAAATGGTCTCATCCATGTTCCCTCATTTGTCTTAATCAGTGCCGAGGGGGACACATAATATGCAACACTTAAAAAAATAGCTGTTGTGACACTGTAATAAAAATAAAGGAATGAGTCAGGGATCGTCTACATGAAATTGGACATTTTGGGAACAGATATTTTCCCCCTTCTTAAAAAAAAGTAGTTCTCTCAACCTTTGTTTGACACAGCATCTCCAAAATATATCAATTTTACACATGAGAATGAAAAAGGATTCTTAATGTCCCAACAATCAAACCAGGCCAGTAGGTGAAAATGAGATCTATGTCTACAACAAATACGTTAAATATCAGAGATCATAGTGAGCATGTGTTGCGTGTTATTTGACACCTTTTTCATCACTTTTGTTTATTTAAAAGCTTTCTGGAACATGCCAAAATACTTCTAACAAACTGCTAGCAATTTAGTAGTCAGCCATTGTTGTTATTTCAGGCACATGCTCGTAACAGGCAGCAACAATTAGCAAAAGCAAATTGGAGCGATGATGTCATAATAACCAACACCCTCTGTTTTACATCCACATGAGCACACCGTTTTGAAATATTTCAGACAACATTTTAAAAATCTGCTTTTCATTGACCTAAATCTCTGCTAGCATGTGGACACTAGGCCAAAACTTACAGGAAAATGTTCCTGTAAGTGGCACAACAAAGTGAAAGTTGTCCTTCATGTTTCAAGAATATATAGCCTCCCAGAAAGCACCAGAGCACCAAGCATCATCTATTTTATTTTTACAACAGAGTCTGCCTCCCCAATCCTGCATTCTGTTGGCTCGGAGCACAGAGTGCAGGGACTTAATCTGGGATGCTCTGTGGTAAACACTCCCTGTAAATATGTGGGCACAACAAGCTTCAATCTTCCTACCCAAGTTCCTATTATGCTCATTTCAGTTTCTTGCCACTAGAAGTTGGCCAGGTGCAGCCAAAACATACAAACACATATACTGCACTGCCCTACATGCTGAGTAGTCTCACCACATAATCCCTTAATGAACTCAGATATAAGCATTGTTTTTACATTTCTCTTCTTCCCCTCATTTTCAGTCTTTGTGTTAAGCTTAGCTATCTAGCTGGCTGTTAGATGTAGCTGTTTATCATACAGATCTTCTCATCTTACTCTGGGCAGTAACAGTATCTCCCAAAATGACAAACTGTTGAAGTAATTTCATTGTCTGTTAGCAAACCAGATGACAATTAGGTGGTTAAATGTTAAGAGTGCTCTTATTAAGGCAAATCTGATGTGGCTTTTGTTCCCTCTGTATATGTTTCAACATTCAATTGATACTTACATTGAAGATATGTGATTAGGCCCTACGTAGAAAGATTTTAATGCAGAAAAGCCACAAGTCAGTCCCTCCAGGAATTCGCGATGTTGCAATCGCACCAAATCACGCGAATTCAACCAATCTTCGTGAATTCAGTGCGACCTTGCAATTTTCTCAAATCACCGCAACTTTTCCGCAATTTTAGCCAGC
>JAPZDY010000025.1:17317923-17340052 GCA_029783645.1 Ctenochaetus hawaiiensis
AGGAGGATGATGAGGTGATAGTGGTTGTGGAGGAAGAGGAGGAGAAAAGCAAATTTGAAGGTTTGGATGATGAGAATGCATTGCCTCGCATCACTGCGCCGTGCCACAGGGAAATTTGAGATGTGAGCAGATACGATTGTATGCTAGAGTTTCCCGCAAAGAGCCCCCTCCACGGCAAAGCATCGAGGGAGGAGGGGAGGGAGGTGAGCAGGGAGGTGGAGGTATTATTGTGTTAAGACATAAGATCCAGGGCATCATCATCTGTATATCAATTGCACAACACTTTTAATGGCATGGCACAGAGATGGTCAAAACTGTGAGAGTGGAAAAATAAAAAAACAGGATGATAGAAGAAGGAAAGAGATGGATAAAACTGGGAAAGTGCAGAGAGAAAAAGGATTAGGATGACAGGAAAGTATCACCAAAAGGTCGGAGGGTGAGAAAGAAGAAAGACAAGAAGAAAGTAGAGGATCTTTGGAGGTACAGGAGTGTTTTGCAACCTCTCATCAGCCCAGATTCCTGGTTCTTCGAGGAGGCACAGACCCAGATGAATTATTCAGTTCCTGGCTGGTTGATCTCCTCCGGGACTGACACTCACTCTCCTTGAACGTTAGAGCACCACTTGACGGTAAATGCTCACTGGGACAAACAAGGGGTCCTTAAAAAAGACCTGTGCACTTAACTCGCACTACAGCCCCTCCTCCCCACTTACCCCCGCATCCTGACCCTGATCAATACACAGCTGGAGCCAGATGTTGCACAACATCACTCTGGGGAAAGGAAGGTTTCTGAGAGGAAACCTCCAGAGGAAGTTGTGTGGCTGCATTTATAAATGTACTCATGGGCATGCCAGTAGATTGTAGGGGAGTGACCACATTGAAAAGGGAAGAGCTGCTTGCTTCAAACTTTGTCTTTTTTGTAAACCATGTACAGTTGTACAGAACAGTGGTTTATGGAGCTCAGCGCTGTAATATAAGGATTTCACACAGACCATTCCCAGAGCATCAGACTCTCGATGCTGACAAGCAAGAAGTGAGATGCTTTGGGTTCAGGCTGCAGTTTCTATTCAAAGGTCTAATGCTGCCATCTTCAGGCTGTCTTCAGTCATTAAAATGACAAAACAAAGGCAAGAAGAAACTAAAATACTGTGTATAGGTGACTGTGATCCAAGTACAGGGATTATTATAACCATAGGCCTACATGTAACTGATGTTGCTCTGAGGACTGGTACTGGTACAAATAAGTAAAAGTGATCCTTCATGAGGATTAATGTTTGGCCTTTGCTTTCTCTCATTCTCACTTACAGTGAACACAATGGATTTTTTGTTTTCTGGCCTGAAGGAATTATTTCTCCATCATTTGCTAGGAGTGGAACAGAGTGTTGTAACCTCTTACATCCCCAAAACTTGTTTTTCACTCATCACAAATAGCTTTAAGAGCTCCTATAACTTTGGTTCTTCAGTCTCTGCACTGGTTTAAGTGTTAATGATAAATGTTAAGATTCAGACTCACTTTTATTTATCAATTTTCCTGAATTGCCATCATACAATCTCAATGTCTCTGTATTTATTTGGTGGGGTTTTTTGTATTTTTTGATCCTATATTTAGCAAAAATTGTTTTTTCTTATTTCAATTGAATGTATTTTTTTGAATGAACATTATAATTTTAGACATTTTTTAATATAATAAAATGAAAGATATCATTCTGCAAAATAAAATGTTAGTATTTTAAGTACAGAAGTACATAAGTACATTTTCATATAAATGATATCTCCATACTCTTAATGGTGTGATTTTATTGTATGACATTGCTTTATCAATGTTAGTTGAAAAAAGTCCTGATATTCTATTTTTGTAATGTAGATTTTCTTATTTTCTGGATTTTATCTCTTTGTTATTACTCAGTTTACCCATAGTGATGGATCAAACGAATCTTATCTTGAATAAAGCACACAACTGAACTCAGATGACAGGTAATGCATCACAGCACAGACACAAATGCAACATGTGCATGTATCTGAGTGTGTGTATGAGCATGTGGGGGACTGTGAGTGGATGTTCCAATGTGCGTGTTCACCCTGTCAGCATCTTCCCTCTCCATATCCTGCTGGGTCTCTCCGCTGGCCAGTATCATCTCTCAGCAGTCCAATGTTAGCTGGTAATACAACACTGGAAGAAAATGAAATGCAGCGCAGACAATCAGCTCTGCAGTTTCTGTTTATGGTCTTGGCCTTGGACTCAGCACCACTGATGATTTGGTTCAGAGAATATCCTCTACTCCTGTCTGGCTCTTAGACATTCTTTCCCTTGTTAAAGCTGAAACAAACAAAAGGTGCTAAAAAAAGCAACGAGACACATGCTAGCATGCACATAAGCAGATTAGATATGCAGTCAGAAATACATTTTTTGGACATAAAATCTCATTGGTTGAGTCATATCCCAGTGGTTAATGCAAACAAGCTCCAGTTTTGTATATGCAGATGCTGGTTAAAATGCAAAATGAAATATCAAACTCAATTACAGAGGCATTTTTGTCATTATTTTATTACTGTGGCATTCACAATGATTTAAATGTCAGCACCAGGTGGGCAAGTGTGACTAATTCAAATTTAGAAGGTCAGCAGTTTGCTGTTTAGTCATGCTAGTGGCATGACTCCAGTGCAGGTCAGTCAGTCTGCCCACCACACTGGTTTGAACTGAAATTCTTTTGAATAAATTGTGCTGTAAATCTAAATAACATCTATGATGTCAAGAGGGTGAAGCCTGCTGATTTTTGTGATCCTCTGAAGTTAATTCCAGCTAAATCATTAGGCTGACACATTTGGTTTATAGCAACTTGTCTGAAACTACTTGATTGATTGCTGTTTGATACAAATATGCAGATGATCATAAAGTAATGACTCCTGACTTCTTTAGTCCCATTAGCAGGTCAAAGTTTCACTTTCCAGTGAAATACGTCCACCTTATATAGATGGACTAGAACATCAGTCGAAAATTGCATTAACAGTCGAACTTTTGATTTGTATTTGACCAAAAATCTGCAAAGCTAATAACATGATGAATAATTTCTAAGCTAATGTTAGCATGCTGACACTCCTGAAAGGTGAAAACATGATAGCTAAACCTAACCAGGGCTGTCCAAACTATGGCCCACAGGCCAAGTGTGGCCCAACATTTTAATCTCTAAAATGCTTAGACTGCTTGTGCACTTTTTACACCAAAAAGCTGCCTAGTCCCAGCACTTCTAAAAACTAGATGCAGGAGGTAATGGATATTATTTATTGCCAAAAAGTTATTATTAATAACAATATTTAATTACTTACAAAAGTGTGAAGTTACAACCAATGACTCTCCGGCTGTGACAGGTGGTTGGAATGGAATAGCATCTTTGTTGTGCCTTAAAGTTAGGGCGCCTGTAGGAAAGGCTGTGAAATTACATTGTATTATGCATCAGAAATCATTCTGTGCTGGAGCCGCCCAGCTGGGTGAGGCGCATCATGATGAAAACTATTAATCTTCTTCAATCAAGAGTTTTTAATCATCAGGAGTTTCAGGTTTTCCTAAATAACAGTGGTGTAATTTATCACTTCGATGTTCACTAGCCAAACTGCGGGAAATTATGAAGTGGTTTTATCCTCTGAGATCTGAAAATGGCTCCTTTTTGAAAGAAAAGAGTCACAACCTTGTTGAACTGAACAACCCTCAGTGGTTGGCAGATATTAGTATTTTAGCCAATCCCGCTGGCCATCACTGAACAAAATCTTGCAAGCTAATGCTCACTCGGGACATTACTTGTTGTGAAGCTTTGCTGTGTCTAAGTTTAGCTTCACAGAGCTGCTAGTGTGGCTGTAGAGACTTAGTTTATGTTTTGTCTTCAGCTCCAGTGTGGTTTAACTCAACCAACGTGGCAGTTTTCTTTGAAATGTAAAACACACAGACGCACATAAGGGACTTTGTATTCAGGTATGCATGTGTCAGATTGTGCAGTGTGCCTTCCCTATGTGTACTGTTGTTCTGATGTTGTAGGAGGAGATAAACAAGCTGTTTTCTTGACTCACTGATGTCTTTCTAAAGGCCACACTCTGTTCCACTCATAGTATATGACTGCAGTAAACTAGCGAACAGTCATTATTTACTGTAATTAGAGGCAAATGCATAGGCATAATGGGGGAAACAAGCATACACGGGAGGCCATGCCATGACAAATAACTGCATTAGCAATTTGATACAAATTAAATCAATGGAGCCCAGCAAGACTGCATGATTTACAGCACACGGGGCTAAACAGTGAGGGGATCAAGAGGTGAACCGAGCTTGTAATTTGTTTGTGCAATATGTCTACATTACCCGAATCTGCAAAGCTAAGGAGGCATTTAGCTCATTGAAAATATAATGTTAATGTTATTGCTAAAGCAGCCACTGTGTAACCACATCACCGGCAGGGCCACGGCCTCTGCCATGTAAAACAGCCCATTTTTAAATTCTCTGTAGTGGATGATCAGAGAGGCTGGGAGAGACAGAGCGAGATGAAACCTGTGTTGCCTTCCTGCAGCGGTTGAGTGGTTTTACTGTAAGATTGATCCAACCGATCACTTCATTTCCTCTCTCATCTGCCATAGCTGCCAAAGTGCCGATAGTTTATCCGTCTGAGAAAGTGATTTTAAGGTGCCAAGTACAACACAGGAAATGGCTCTGCAGACATTCCAGCGTCTGGTTATGGCGGGCCTGATTGCCGGCATTAGTGAGGTTGACCAGTGAGCAAGTGACAAAGCGATTCTGAGGACTGTTTCATTGTCAACCATGCAGAACTTGGCTTACCAGAGACGTAAATCGAATTGACACAGATTTGTAGCTGCGGTCATCTTTTTTGTAAGAATGGGGTTTTGTTTAATCTCGCTGTGCAGAAAAGGAAACTGCTGAATCCTCGAGCGTTTCAAAATAGTATGGCGGAAGGGAAAGGAAAGGACAGGGTAATGCTGATGAGAAGGAAGAATCTATTAATAAACTAAGTTGAAGAAAACACGCAGGCAGAATAAACTTAACTTTGTGAGTTTAATGTCATGTAAAAATGAAACTTGGACAGAGCTGAATGAAGATGTCCTTGCACGCTAAATGCAAAACAGCCCGGCTAAGTGCATCCTTAGCAATAAGCTTTGTGGACCACATTTACAATACAATGAGCTTTCCAAAAATCCAATATGCACATTGACTAAAAATATCCTGTCTGAGTAAGGCAGTGAGGGAGCAACCAAGAATGAAGTCATATCCCTGAGGAGCTTGGTTTTAGTCTTTCTCTCCAAAGGAATCAAGTGGAAATTTTTTGGCCACACTATGCACTGATAGATGGAGGGCAAACTCACCACAGATATGAATATATCTAATAGCCTATATATGTATGACATAATGCTCATTGCCTAAGTGCACACACTATGTACTTTCATGTAAACTGCACACTTTCAAAGGTGAGTTAGAGGTTAGGGGCTCTAATTGTAGTTCCATAGGGAGTATGTATGTCCTGGGTGGGTGCAGTGACCTTCAGGAGTCACTGAGTGCAGCTGAGAATGTGGTTTTACATATAACTTCTTCTAAAGCCGCAACTTTTTGATTTAAACTTTTTTTGTATGAATTAACAAACAAGTTATATTGTATTAATCAAATAGCAAAGTGAGAGCGGCCCCTGGTTCCACGAGTGTTCTTCCCCATTCCCTGCTCTCATTTTTATAAATATCCCTTATCCATTTCCTTAATGTTAATTAACACAGAAATGTCGATGTAACAGTCACATAGCTTCAAGTTATAAACACCAAATTCAATTATTTTGACCTTTATTTATGAAAAATCATGTAATTTTCATTGTTTTGGGCCAGAGGTCAACTCTAAAACAAACTCTAAAATGTTTGTAAATACATCTGAAGTCTTAAAAAATTACAAAGTGACTTGATTCACAAAACTGACTGGGTGTTTTTGTCCAAATTAACACAGGAATTGTGGTTAAGGTACCTTTGACTTCTTTTCAGAGATACAGATATATTCTAAGACAGCTTTTTATTACTGGATGGATGATTTACCTGGAACTTTTCATGCAGATAAGGACTGCAGAAGTGTTTGCCTTTTGAAGACACTCTTCATGGGAAAAATGAATGGAACTTGCACTTTTAAAACTATAAACACCCAAAGTAGCTCCTCCCACTTCACAGCTCCATAAGTGAGTTTTGGAGGAGCTGGTAGGTAAGTTTTTTTAATTTCTCACAAAGACAAACTCACTTTTTCCACCAGTCTTTGTGCCGAGGTAAAGCAAGCTGAGAACTGTTTCATATTAAACAGACAGACTTAAAATGGTGTGGATCTTTTCATCTAACTTTCAGCAAGAAATTAAATTTCCCTAAATGTCAAACAATTTCTTTTATTCTCACTCTATAGTATCTAAGTGTTGTGTAGCATCCCCATCCTCTGCCTGCCTGCATTTTCCAGTGACTTTTCTTCCTCCCAGGATGGCAAAGCCTACTTAGACCATCTTTGGACACTAATTTTCTACACAGAAACTGTTTAAAATTAAATGTTAAGGTCAGCATCATTTTAATCTAAGGTGACACACAACACATGCTAAATCATATAAATACACCCACACACACACAAAGTATTAGCACTGACAAGATGGAGGAGTGAAATAACACCTTTAGGAAATTAGCTGATGGCAGCAGCTTAGCTGCTCTTCGGCCTTACCTGAAGGGATCGACTTACAGAGGAGCCAAGCAAATATCAATAAGGGTGATTTAGCTGTGCACTGCTCAAGGATAAAGAGCTTATGCATGAAACCTCTGGAAATACACTTGAGCTTGGCGTGTAAAATGCTGTCGCTTCAAGCAAATCCCTGATTAAATCCCCCAAACACGTTTAGTTGGCTGTATGAGGGGAAGCCTGGCGTTAGCTGTGAGGCATGGTGCCAACCGCGGAGGAGGACAGAAAGTGGGGGTGGGGGTGTTGAGAGAAGGAGAGGTATAGTATATATCTGAAAGCCTACATAGTGCATTACATGCTGCAGATGAGTCTGTTTGAAGTCTGACGTGTTAATGGCTCCCCTCCGGCATTCATGATCCTCTGTGTGTTACAACAGTGACATCCTCACAGATGATGCCACCTCTGAATATGACTCTGACAGCTCTGACAGTGAACTGAGAGCACTGAGGGGCTGCAGCCATGATAATGCTGAAGTTTGAACTAATTGCTTAACATAATCAAATGGAATTTATTGGCATTAGCAGCATTGTTGTTGACTGCCCTTTTTTTCCTGTCAAGCAAGTTTAATTTCACAGTAATATGCTGGTGAGAGGAAAAGAAAAAGGAAACAGCACAGCACTTGGGTGTCGCACCTTGCTTCCACAGCCAGCAACACCAGGAGAGCTTAATGAAATATCATTTTAACATCCATAATATTGGAAGTGAATTTACAGCTTCTGTGAAGAGAACAAGACAACATTGCCTCATGTGGACCATTAATTTTTATTACCTTTCCTGGAAATCTCTTCATTCTGCATTTTACTGCCATTTCAGGAAGTAATGGCTGTTTTTCGGGGATGCAAACACACTTGTCAGCACTGTGGTCACAGAAGATAAAAAGCATTTGTAACACAAACTTGCAATAGTTTATTGAATGACAATGCTGGCTGAATGTCTGTAATCCAGTCTTTCCATTTTAAAATCACTCATCATCTTTGTCTCTCTGTGAACTGACTGGTTCTTAGAATACATGTATTTGTTGTGACAGTAAACATTGAGACTATGCATCTGAATGAAAGCTCAGCAATGGTGAGGCCTTGAGCTGTTTACCATAGACTAATCAGCCTACGCATCTCATTAATAGAGGCTGACTCATGTCCTTTTGAATGTAAGCCTTGAAATAGGGTCACACAGTCCAGGAAATGAAAGGGCAGGAAACCAAGGTAACAGTGACACTGTGTAAGAATCACTCACACATGCCTTGTGGAATGCAAACGTTCAGCTGTGTACATGAATATATGCAGATACAGGTGAATTCTAGTGGGTCATGCATGATTTATGAGTGTTACAAGGTACATACATACATTTGTACTCTTTTCTGTGAGACTCTTCATACAGCGTAACCGAACGTCTGGGAGGAAGAGACAGTTCCTTTTACATGGACTTAGCTGAGGAAGAATGTAAAATCTGAACCACGAACAGGAAGTCGTTCTCTGGTTTGTCTGGACAGTGAAGCATTAACATTTTTAGCATGTCTGCACTCGATAAACCTCTTTTCCTAAGCTTTTTGTGTCATCTGCAATATTTTACTCAGCACGTCACCATGATAGCATCAAATAGGCTACAACCTTCAAAAATAAAGATACCTTTCTTTGGAAATGGAATTACCTCTTTGAAGTACTGAAGGCTTAAAGTTTTGGAAGTGGGGCAACTCTTTCATGTGTGATTAGGTGTTCTTAAGTCCATCCTCACGTAGAGAGAGAGAGAGAGAGAAAAGTGAGTTTAAGGTAAGAAAAGGCTCATCAACCTTGAAATGTCACAGGCACTTGGCTAGACCCTCTCCACACACTTAGAGTGTGAATTTACTGTGTCGAGGAGAGCCCTGCAAAAAATAGAAAAAAAAAAAGCTGCAGGAGAATGGAAAGTCTCCTGTGGCTGAGAGAACTAGAAGGTGATGGAAGAAGGAGGAGAAGAAGAAGAAGAGCAGAGGGGGGTGTACAGTGTCAGCACTGTCGACTGCAGTCAAATTTCTCTCACAACAATCAAACCGAAGTGGGGCTTTGGCTCAGATGCATGAGGCTGGGCTTACTGGCTTACCTCAGCACTGCACCAGAGAGGGACTGTCACTGGATATTACCATGTGGACCATCGAACTGATTCCTCCCACATCACAGTGGACAGGGACAGCTTTACATCCCTCCTTACTCCCACTCTCCTGCCCTGAGGACACACACTTCCATTACTTCCTGAAATGTGTCTATGCACGATTTCACTGTTGGAAACATTCGCATTAAATATGAATAGCCTTAATAATAAATGGAAGCTCTCAGAGATTGCATCCAGGGTACAAAAAATGTGATCCAATGTTTGTGACACAAAGCTCTTGAAATTCTTGCCAGTTACTATGGTTTGGTACCATTTGAAATCATTTGGGACCAATTTAATACCACATATTGTTCTTTAGGCCTTTGCTCACTTTTTTGAATGTATTTGAGCGCTTTTATTGCCCTTTCTGTTCGCCATGAGGATACACAATGCAGTATTCAAGCTATTTCTACAGTGTAAGACAAAAATGTTGCAGATTTTAAATGTATGGATGCAGTTTTAGCCTACAGTATGTTAGAGAATGTGTTAGAATGGCATTAATTCCACAGTTATAAAGGTTTATATGCAGAGCAGCATTTTAAGTCAAAGTTTCTTCTATTTCCTCCTCCATGGACAAGTGCGCAGAGGAGTGGCTGGGACTGGATCTGGTTTTCAGGCTGATAGAGCCATATTGTTTGGCTGAACGTTTGGAGTAAGCGATGACCTTTCTCCTGTACATCTCCCCCTTCCACATGGAGATCATCAGGAGCGTGGAGAGCACCACGCCGCCCAGCGTGAGCAGGCACAGTCCCGCTATGACGCACCGATCCAGGTGGGCGCCTATCCGGGCGCTCTCCATCTCCAGCCTCTCCATCTCCCTCGCAGACACGCTATCACGGTCCACCACCACATCCCGAGGCACGGCGTAGGAGATGATCACCAAGGAGATGCCGGTCACTAAGAACGTGACTGCACTGATAAACCCGTAGTCTATAGAAGTCCCGGAGCCCTCCCCGAAGGAGAGATCATCTTCGGACATAAAGGAAAACTCCGGAAAAGTCTCGGAGCAAGGCTCGCCGTTGCGCACGGGTCTGTGAGTACTTTTACAACTGGTCTCTGGGCTGGCCAGTCGCAGGTTTACATTCTCATCAATATATGTGAAAGATGTCTCTAACTCCTCGTCGCAACAAACCCGTACTTTCTCCTCGCCGAGGTGACCGAGTCTAACCTCCGCGCCCCCTTTGCGCGGCGCCGTCCTTGGCTCTGAAAGACACCGGTCATGGCAGCTGCGGGCCGGGTTGCAGCAGCCCTCCCCCGGGAACGATCCTCCTGTTGATCCGCCCGACTTGCGGATTTGTAGCGCACTGGAAACCCGGCCAAGGACGTCGGGATGATCGGGCTGTTTGCCTCCTTCGTCTGCGGAAAGCAGCTCTGGAGACGCCATTCGTCTTTCGCCACCCGCTGGTTCACTCTGAGCCTTCCTCCCACGATGTTGTCATTCCACAGCATCCCTAAGAGGTCACACAGCAGCCCTGAATTAAATGGTGCATCTTAATGAATGTACTCTTTTTGTGATGCGTTTATCTACAGTGCGCAAAAACTTGCGTGCGTAATGTGGAACGGTGCGCAAAATGCACATACCTTTATAGTTAGAACAACAATATACTGCATTTAACACCACTTTAAAGTTGATCGGATCGTTACAGTAAAATCCGTGGAACCTCCTTGAAAGGCGCTTATGGTGACTGTGATTAGCCAAATGCCTCTTTATCCAATTGTAAAACAATCCACCTTAACAGAGATTAAGCTCTAACTTCTCTTTCAAAATGGACACAGAACGAACACATGAGCAAAACTAGCCTGAAAGTAAATCACACATAAAATGTTTAAAAACACAGTTTCTTGACTCCTACTTAAAAATCATCATGAAAATACGGAACACTACAGCCAGGTTTAAGGAATAGACCTGATACGTGTCGGGACACTCTTACACAGTTTATTTGAATTCAGCTGAAGATGGGAGATGCTTCCCTGCATAAGGGTGGACCAGTCATGCACAATCCGGTTTTATTTTTTTCTAATCCGTAACAAAAACCCTCCTCTGACTGTACAAACGAAAAGAAATAAACTCACCGCGCTACTTCAGCATCCCTTCCGCCTTCTCCTTGGTTTAGATACTACATAGCAAACGAGGGCACACAACGGGGACAGATACAAAAGCCTTATCAGTGACTAAGCTTAGAATATATTCTCTGCCTGCTCGATGCTGTGGCGGCAGGCTGCACTGAGGGGAGCTCTTCGTTAGTCCCTCCCACACACAGAGCCTCAGCTGCCCGGATAGCGGCGCTGAAAGGAGCGCCGCTATCTGGGAGCCGATTGAGATCACTGCCGGTCAGTCAACACACAAACGGGATTTGAACGGCTGAGGCGAAACCTGACGGGATCTGACGATATTTTACTGGAAATGCCTGTCCCGTCGGTGACATTACAGGAGAACACAATGTCACAGAAATCTTAGTGTGCATCTATAAAGCTTCTGAGAGCCAAGAGCGGGTTAGTAGGCCATAGGAGATAAAAATACGACTAAGCACTAAAGAAATAAAATGAGGCCCAAAAGGACAATTAACAAGAGCTCAAGTGCCATAAAGTGTCATAAGGCTGCGTTTTGGTCAGTGTGGCTACTGAATGACACAGCAGACATAGAGGAACGCTGCTTGTAAATACCCATAATGCACAGTTAAGCACTATAAATTCAATGCCATACATCCTAAATGACAGCGTGGACTCCATAAGGATATTTTAGTGGCATCAGAGGAAACAAACAAGACCTATAGCATGACAATATTTGACCAACCACTCAATTGAAAATATGGACATGCATACAGTAATCCATACTGTATGCTGTCAGTTCATGCCCATATCAGAACAATCCATCCAGCGGTGGTATGCAAACAACATTGTTAAAGCATGTGTATCACACACCATCTGTTCCACTGCGCTCTCTCAGAAGATTACTGGTCACTATGTCAAAGCCATTCTAATCCACGTTTAATCCAGAGATCTAATAGGTCATCGGATCTGTGACCCCATGTAAACCTTCGGGAGGTTCATCTCATCCATGTCAGCCACGTCATTCTGAGAGTTCACATCTTGGTGGCATCTTTGCAGGGAACTGATAAACAATTAACACGGCAAATGACTAAGTCTTCTTGGAAAGTAAACTAGATGTTAAGTGCAGGCAACCATAAATGATTTAAGTGCTTATAATCCCACTTTCAACTGAATATTCATTTGCAGACTGTTCCACCTTATTTAGCACAACCAGGCAGCAGCTATAAATATAGTGGCCACTTTTCCTGGAGTCCTATGGCTGGGTGTAAGGCTTTGGCTCATTTCCCAACGAGACTCCATTTAACAGATGAGTAAAGAGAAAAGGGGGAGTGAGGGAGGAGAGAGGGAGTCAGAGGCAGCCAAAGATTTACTCCCCCCACTTTTGTTCCAGAAATTTGTTTGCAACAGGGAGAATCATAATGCTTTATGGTGTGTTTGGTCAGATTTTACTCAGTCTCCTGCAGAGTGCTAGAGAGAGGAAGCTGAAATCTGACTGTGTGCTCGACTGAGGGGTAACAACAGCCAACTATCAGATGCTATCTGTCTGCAACAGTGCACCACTTTCCCTGCTGGCAAGGACACCAGGCTTGGAAGAGGAGGGGCAGCAGGGGAGTCACTGCTTCTAAAAGCCATACATCCTTGTAGTGTGTCTTCTGCCACAAGCTTGAATCCAAAGACAGAAAAAAGATTATGAAACATGGATGTAGTATTGCTTTTTTTCCTCGAGTCTGTAGTAGATACAGGAGGGTGATGGAGGAGGGAAGTGGAGGTCCCCGCAAATACAGCAGAAGAGGGAGAAGAACTTGGTAGTGCATGTGTGGGTGTGTGAATTATTGAGTGAATCAGATGTGAAGTAAGCAATTCAGGGAAAAGATTGCTGAGGTATGAACTCAACAGTCAAACAAATTCACCCCTCCCTTCAGTTCTCTTTCAGAAGTCAGGGTTCTTAAGTTCATGGACTTGTATTACCAAAACAGCAACACTAACAACTGAGCTAGCTGACCAAAAGAGAAATATGACAAAATCCAGAGTGTCCTCTTCCCAAGGGTAAGTTAGCCTCAAAAAGTAGCACTCACAGATAAGGTGCAATCAGTTTATTCAGAGACTGTTCCTGTTGTGCATGAACAGCGGCAGTGCACAGTAACATACATGTAGCAAAGCAAGCAAAAACTTAAGATATCTCCAAGTTACAACTTTGGATCATCATCAGCACCTGAGTTAAACATGTTTTTGTGGCCACTGGATATTTGTGTCTTTGCTATTTTTGCCTCCTGAGTGGAGGCAATGCCATGTCAGACTCTGCAAGGATCTCCATGAGCAGGCCCAGGATAACTTAATGTCAAGGATTATCACCAGTGACAAGAATTGTGTTTATGGCTATGATGGCTAACCCAAAGACCAACAGCAGTTTTCTCTTTGGAAGAGCCCACGTTCTTCAAAGCCAAAGAAGACGCAGTAGGTCAGGATTGCAGGCAAAAGCATACTGGTGGTTTTCTTTGACGAAGTTGTGCACATTGAATTTGTCCTCAGTGGTCAGACTTCTAACGAGTACTGAGTCAACTCTGATGTTCTGAGGCTTCTGAGGGAGACCATTCATGGCAAATGTGGCATGATGGCAACTCAGCTGTCTGACAGTGCACACACAGAACAGAAAGCCAGCATGCATAAGGACTTTACTGATTTATAAATGGTGATTGCACCTTTAATAAATGAGGGAGTTACTGACTTGATTTCACATCCAGCTGCTCGAGGAGTGATTGGAGCTGGTCAGTGTTCCACAGTGGCAGACTTGGCAGTAAAATGGGTCAATGTGATGAAGTAGAACAATGAACAGGCTGCTGTTGCTGCATTAAGGTCAGAGGTTCAAACTCACAAATTTACACATTACTAAATAAAAATGTGTAACACTGCACAAATAATTCATAAAGTAGAGATTAGTTAATTATTATACCCAATAACCACCATACTTCTGTACTAACTTTGAAGCACATGAGCCTATTTTTCTGTGTCTGTGGAACAAATATTAAACCATTCAGGTTAAATATAATGTATCAGCTCACCAATACCTACTATTGACAGTTAAGCTACATCTTGCGATGCTGCTGTAACTTCCTGTTAGCATAGCACAGACAATAGCACAAGGTAAAACTACATAGCACACGCACCACCTACTATCAGTTGTTTATAATTAATGTTAGCACACATGTTAGTGGCATATTTGCACCTAATTAGTCTTTATGAAGTAATTAATGATGCCTTATATTGAGGGTTTAGTTAATTTATCACTGTCCATAAGAAGTAATTAAAGAATTATTGAGGGGTAAAGTGTCAATATGCTACAAATATTCATGCTAATAAGAAAATAGTTAATGGTGCACCTTTACATGAACTTTTACCAGCATGGACATTTTGTAGCATTCAGCATTGTGGTACTAGCAAATGGTGAAACCCAGTTTAGTATATCTACTGGTTTACACCAAGTTAGTGAGAAATTTACACACACTTTGAAATGAACTAAGGGATAGCTGAAACCTAGTCCAGATAAAAGTTACAAAAAAATTAATAAGAGTCAGAATACAGGAGTAGAAAAAACTTCAAGTTTTGAAAAAGAAATACAAGTTACATGTCGGAGAACACCATCTGTACTGTAAATTCCTTCACTAGCAGCAGTCAGAGAGGATCCTGAGGTAGCAGACAGGGTAGTGGGTCACGATGGCAGGGTGCTGTAGATTATTAATAAGCAGGTGTGCTCAGTCCCCTGGGTTTGTTTGGGATGTCTGGCACGCAAACCTTCCAGTAGCTCCTAAAAAGCCTTCTAGAGAGGAAAGTGTATGCAGAAAGCAGGATGACAAGGGAATTGGGTCTTAGAGAAAGGCAGGCAGAGGTTCAGTGTGAACATTTTTTTCTTAATTTTCATAGGGTGTGTGTGGTAATGGCAGCAGATGCTGTTATGAAATATTTAGCACTTGAACCTTCAAGTTAATTTACAGTGACTTTCCTAATTGAAGCGACGTGGCTGGCCTCAACACAGACACTGCGATAATGGAAGGATAATAATGGCTTTCCTTGAGCCTTAAATGTGTTAGCCAGTGTGTGTGTGGGTGTGTGTGTGTGTGTGTGTGTGAGTGTGCAAAGATTTATGCTCCATGCAAAGATAAGACTTCACAAAAACCAAAAAGCCTTCTGGTGATTAAAGGAGCTGCCTTGGATAATTAATTCCACCATTTCATCACCCCTCTACTCTTTATCATCTCTTTATAATAATTAATGTGATGTTATCCCTTCATGCCACAGCTGCTTTTGCATTATAATGTTCTCAGCAGCTCTTCATGATAATTGTATTTTGCAGTCGACTACCACTCTGTCTCCATCTAGAGCACAGATCAGCTCTTACAGCTCTTCTGATGTGCCCAGTTATAACGGCGCCCTAATTATAACACAACAAACATTAGCTTTAGCTACACTGTCAAGTAAGCTCTGGTATCTTTGTGTGGGCTGTAGGTTTAGTAAAATCATGGCAGTCCTTCAGTATGGGGAATGAAAACATTTAGGCAGAATTGGATAGGTTTCATTCAGTAAATGAGCAACTCCTGCATTCAGGCCAAAGACATTATTTATTTTCGGTGGGTATATTGAGCCAAGCACTGAGTAGTCTGCTGGCACTGTACACTTTTGTTGCTGCATTTCTGTTGGGATGCTTACCTTGAATTTTTTTAATCAGTCACAAAAGGAGCCCTCTCTCCTAAAGGCTTCAGTGGATGAGTAATACAATATTTTTAAAGTCATTGTTAAGAATTTGTGAATAGATATTCAGGTATAATATTTCTTTATTTCTCTGGCAGAAATATGCAGGGCATGTCCTCCTTAAAGCTTTATATGGATGGCTCTCCATCATGTTTTAGTTAATGTCCTCCAATGATCTTTCCCCAAAAGAAGAAAGTCCCTGCAGATGAAATATCAACCCTAAAGTAATTTTATAAAATAATGCTTCCATAAAAAAGTGAAATTTGAGGCAAAGGACCATAAAAAACACAAACCTGGAGAGAAAAGTTAAAGACTTTAACAGCAAAAACACTTAATACATTTGAAACCCAAGCAACTACTGCTTCTCAAAGCTCAGTTACATTTTGCAGGCACACAGTATTTGTTTGATTTCATCTCAGTTCACCAGTATAAGTGACCCATACATGTTTTTTTGTAACACCACAAGTGTTCACACCTTTAAGCATTTAAAATGTAGACACGGTTTCAGACAATAGACTTTGAGATCATTTGGATAAATTGCATTTTTATCAAATCTGCTGTGGTCCTTCAGTAACTTGGCTCCCCTCTCTAAATGTGTCAGTAACAGTGTTTTACCATGAGGTGGCAGTAAAGACCCACTGTCAGTGTGAACACTGTCAGAATCAGGGGCAGGGAGAAAATTACGATCATTGGTGGAAAGTACCATTCACTCAAGTACTGTACTTAAGGACAATTTTAAGGTGTGTTTTTACACTTTATACTATTTCATTCTTCAATTTTTTCAGAGTAAAACTTCATACTTTTACCTCACACATTGGCTACTTTGCAGTTGAAGTTGCTTCAGAGATTTACTCATCTTAAAAAATTATATTAGTCAGTATTATCTCCACCCAAATCAACTAGAGGACAATGTTAGCTACTTAAACATTAATATGTCAGATACAGTAATCAAATATTACATGTTATTTGACAACACAGATGGTAATTCAACTGTATGATGAGTCTAATGAGTACCTCTGATACTTTTAGTACAATTTCTGATGATATTTATGTATTCATTTTTTTGTTAAGCAAATTACTTTTTTTATATTTGATGGGAGGTTTATTCACTGTTTATTTATTTTGCTGGTTGAAACGTTTTGATTTTTGTACAAATTAAACAAATAAACCATAACTAGATTCAGAGACAGTGGTAGATATTTTTTATTATCTTTTGGATTTAAAACTAGGTCAATTTTTTCCTCCTCTTTCCTCTCTCAGTCAATCTGCCCCTCAAATCCTCCACAGAAAACAGTTTTAAATATAGTTAAGTATTTTTACAATGTTGTAGTGTTGCTACCTTTACACTAAACCTGCAGCAGCGATTGACATCTTGTCAGAAGCAGAAACATGTTATGAGCTTAATTCGAGTATCATTGCCTTTTGAGCTAATATGACAAAGTCCAGCCCTGTCCCTGAGGGAAAATATCAAGCTTTTAGCTGCTGAAAGCTCTACTTGGTTTACCAGCTAATCACTTACTGCACTGGTGTGCTCATTCGGTGCTGGGCAAGTAGCGTCCAGTCAATTTTCAGAGCTGACTGATATAAACCTGCCTTATAAAGACCATATGAGAGTGGTGAGAGCAAAATAAATAAATAAATAAATAAATAAATAAATAAACAAACATCAAAGTTGTTATCTTGTAAGGCAGCAAATCTACCTTCCTTCAGGCCTCAAGCTCTGCTAAGCTATGGAAATGATTTAAGTGTGATGACTAGTGAGCATTTGCTAAAAAAAGCAATGGTGGTTCCTGAAGAGGTTACTGTAAAGGCTGCTGTAGCATCAGTCATATCCTGAAAAGTACACAGCTGAATTGAAAAAAGGGCAAAGGGCCACTGAAGGCTTTTCTTAATGGAAAGGTGTTTTCACTCGTCCCCCGACT
Source organism: Ctenochaetus hawaiiensis (assembly GCA_029783645.1). Lineage (NCBI taxonomy): Eukaryota > Metazoa > Chordata > Actinopteri > Acanthuriformes > Acanthuridae > Ctenochaetus > Ctenochaetus hawaiiensis. The sequence continues at coordinate 17,335,503 of JAPZDY010000025.1, forward strand.
GGCTTTGGCAGTTTAATTTTCCAGCTGGTTTCGCTGGTGGTGTTCTTCTGCTGTGTCTCTGTTGTTTGAGGATCTGATTGGTTAAAGTTAGCCCGTGATAGACTGTGATAGACAGATATGATAGACATCTAATCACCTGCCAAGTGGCTGCCCTTTTCTAAACACTTTCCACAGACGATTTTCCCAGATGGCTCTGTGTAACAAACCATCTGGCGTGTCAGGTTAGTAAAGTTGTGCCTGACAGCTAAACAATGAGCTGATACTCCTCCTATGGAGCTCCATACAGTTACGTGAAGAAGGTGATAACTCTGTGTACCAGTACAAGTCACCACTGTCACATTGATGTTTGATATATTTTTACTATAAAATGCTAATTGTTGCTTCTTTGAACATGTAATATGTAACATTTCCAAAGTAAAATGTCTAAGAATGACTACATCTTTGTTCTATATTTAGCTTCTCCTCAATGTTTTCAGTGTTTTCAATGTTTCCTGAACTTTTTATACTAAATATTTCCAAAAATTTTCGAAGTCAAAGAAATCTTTTTCTTAACTCAAGGTAACAGCGCTTACATCTTCTTGCCTGCTGCTAACTTGTTGGGTAACACTAATCAGAGCGCAAGAAACTAAGTTGTCAAACTTGACTAAATGTATCGTGAATAAAACTTCAATACATGAATTCGTCTGTGAACATTTCTGCCAGAGTCAGTCGTAGAATTTTATCTGTGAGAGTCTGCATAACAATGAAATGAACAAGTCCCATCATCCCACTCTACTTTAAAGTGTCATAAAACTGTCTTTTGTTGTCAATGTTTTAATAGAGAGACCTCTAGTGGCAGAAATTATAAATTAATTGTTAAAGTAATGATGTGAATGTTTCCTCCACTGACTTTAATGTGATGACTGAAGTGGCAGTATAGTGTTTTTTTATTGAGATGGAAACAATTTATTTCAATTAGTTTTTTATGGGTCTATAAATCAGTGCTCCTGCAGTTCTGATTATAAAGTACATACAGTATAAAGAATAATGAAGCCAGCATAAACACATTAAGTCTCCATGGAATTTTATTGCATTCAGTAATGAACTGAAGCAAGCAGAACAATTCACATTAACAGAATCAATATCCAATTAACATTACTTGGCAATCCTGCTGTTTCTGACACCTCTCATGGTTGCATTCTACAGGTAGCAATTAAAAAATTTCTCATCCACCTGCGCATTTCACCTCTCGACTCTCAGCTGTGAGGTTCAATGATCCGTCACGGTGTCCCACCTGAACCGAACACTTCATTTAGCCCTCCTCTGGTGGTGTAATAGACACTGAGAAGATCAATACAGTGGTGACAATGAATTAATACCACTTGGTAAATCATGTGTGCACTGACATAAAATCTTTGGAAGGTTTGTGGGGTTAACTAAAGAGAAGTAGACTTTGGAACACTTCAAACCATGAAAATCCATGCTGACTTTCAAACAACACTGCCATTAACAGTCAGGTATGTTACTTTTAATCCATACAGTCAGTGGATAATCTGCTCACAGCTCAGAAAACAGCCTAAAGAGACAGCCTTGCTTCCTTCCAGGCAGTTTTCCTGCAGACTGCTGAGCTCCCAGGGCTATCCTCCTGGGAAGGTTATATAGACAGTAATATAAACAGCTGCAGCGCCTACTGTGCTGAGATCTGAGTAATTTTCATTCATTGCCTCTTCCTTTTACACGGCAGCCTGCAGCTTCCCCAGGACTAACAATCACACTAATCCTGACTCATATTGAACTACTGCCTGAAACCTCAGCCAGTTTTTTTTTTTTAATCTTTTTTGGCGGCAGGACCCTAAACATGACTGTGGATGGAGTTGGAGGGGTGGTGCTAATCACCAACAGTTAAATCATTAACATGTACTCATCAGTTTATTGTTCCACCCTGCAGATGGAGATGAGGGCAGACAGAGGACTTTGTCTCCATCTCCCTCTGAAAAGCTGCTCTGTCAGACACGCACATCTCTCTCAGCTCCTCCATCCAATGTTACAGGTGTTTGCCCCAAGGGAGGACAATTGCTGCAGCGTCACCCATGGGTGTTGTGATAGCTCCTGAGAACTCACCCCTCCGTTTCTACATAGCGATGCTGTAATCTAAAGGAACATTGTGAACATTCATTTCCTTTCCTTGCCGATGAGGCATGAGAAGTCATCTAGAAGCACACAACAGGAAGAGAGAGAGATAGAGCGACGTACAGAAACACTCAGACCACGAGACAGGTAGACACACACACACGCACACACAACTAGGGGAGGTAGAGAGACACCCATTTTCTCTGGTTCATTTAACTCATGGTTCACATGCAAGTCAGCCAATTTAAATAGTGACAGTCTGCACTACAGTGCTACATTGCAGAGCCAGAGTGCAGAGAAAGTCCAACAGTATCAGTGTGAATAGACTGCTGTCATGTTCACCATAATTCAAATCATGCTGTGAGCATTATGAAACTATCATATGAAATGACACATCATCACAATATTGCCCTTAAAAGTGATATTAAAGTGACCTCCATGAAATTTGCTCCCTCCATCACATCATACAGCTCTATAAAAGGGTCACAGCGTGCCTAAAAGACTCTGTAAAGAGGTTTAGAATGATTCTATCGTGCTTTATAGTCGTTTGTTTTTATCTCTTCTTGTATGCCCAATTTCTTGTAGGATGTGATAACTTAATAGCAGGTAACTTGACATTCCTCAAGGCAGTTTTATCTCACACTGTAATGTTTCTGTATTCATATACAGTGTGTTTAATGCGCTGTATATATGTGTGTGACCATATTAAAATAATTTATTCAAGTGAAAGTAACACAATAACAGTAGGTTATTAACAACAGTATAATCGCGATGACAAGTGTCAGAATAAGTTAAAGTACAATGTTATCAGTTAAGTATTCTCAGTGTATCACAAGTATCAGTGCTTGGATACAGAGCATTTTACAGGTTGTAGATTTTGTGTGTAAAATCTTATTCTGCAATGTAAGTAGTCGTCACATATATGTACAGCAGTAAAAAAGTACACTGAATTGTGGTGAAGCAGAAATCAAAAGTAGCATAAAACTTATGTAAAGTAAAGGCAACTTAAATTTGTAGACTTAGATAATTAGTAAATTTACAAAGTTACATCCACCACAGGAATTTACACCTGTATAAATTATTTGAAATCACTTATATTTATTATAATCTTGGGTTTTTGTTCTGTAAATGACAGATTAGCCTGATGGAGACTGAAAACCTGATGTGGGGTCTACAGCAGCTGAGCGGTGAGAAATGAGGGAGTAATGAAGGAGTTTTCTTTCTTTTCTGTAAATATTTTTTTCTTCTTCAACATGCATTTTTTTGTCATAAATCATACAAATTTATCACCTATTCTGTTGATATCAGCATTATAATAATAAATAACTGATAATCACTCACTTTGTGGGATGATTATGAGATTATCTTGTGGGTCAGACAGTACAAAGTAATGCTGGGTGTTCAAATGTTATTCAAATTTACAAAAGTTTAATAAGAATTCTTCTGTCTAGATACAAAATAGGTCAGGTTGACCTGCAAAATAGGTCTAAAATGATACAGACATCTACAGTATTTCTAGAAATGATGCAGTCATTAGAAAACATAAATGTTAGTTAGAAATATTTCACTCATGTCGCACACAACATCTTAAATGAAGAGTGGTAGAGAGTATAGAATATGTAAGGTGAGGTATATTTTAGACAGACAATGCTTTTTTAAGCTATAGTTGGCATTTTAATAATTACTAAATGATTTATAATTCTCTAAGATGCAGTCAACGATATAAGTACATGTTTTGTATTTGTCACCTATTTTTTCTCCTAGGTAACGTCAGCTGACTGAGTAACAAGTGATTACTGTGATGATCATGCATTATAAAATTTCGCATGATTTAAAGAAATGTATTAAGATTTTCAACCCACTTATGACTCATTCGCACAAGCATGGATAGAATACAAAACATGCTTTATATTTGTTCATGTATGCAATTGCGTAATGAACTCGATTGTTGGTAAATGCATCTAAAGTGTATGAAACATAATTGCATGCTCCTGTCCTTGCTTCAAGCTACTCTGTTGTTTTTGTAAATATTCATTAAGAGCTTCCGTGCTGCTGATAAATGTTAAATGACATTAAAGTTTGAATTTGTCCCAGCCACAATACTCTGGCTCCTTAAAACATCATCTTGTACAGGTAGGATACACCTCCTCCTGGGTGTGTTCTGTGATGCATCTGCATGAGAGTCCAAGACGTAAGAAAAGTTTGGGGCTCCAGTGTGAGCGCGTGACTTCACTATGATCAGTGTGTGAGGCTCCGCAGGAAGCTCTCAGTCATGACTGTGTGAGCAGTGAGACGGGAGCAGGGCGCGGAGCTGCCTGCAACACCTCCTTTGTCCGCTCTCCTAAAACTTCTACCAACAACTGAGGCGCAATGGACTTTTTTATTATATTGGTAAGGAAAACATATTGGAATTGCATTTAATGTCTTGCAGTATCAGAAAT
>JAPZDY010000025.1:17340152-17354256 GCA_029783645.1 Ctenochaetus hawaiiensis
GGCGCAATGGACTTTTTTATTATATTGGTAAGGAAAACATATTGGAATTGCATTTAATGTCTTGCAGTATCAGAAATTGGATTTTGCGGAGGAGAAAGGACAGTTTGATTACACGTGGATAAAATGAAGTTTTTGAAGGATTTGTGGTCGTTGGACTTTTGGTGCCAGAACCCCGCAGTTCACTGCAATGATTTTTTGTGATTTTCTGTGAATGCCAGGTGAAATTTTCCTTAAGGCGAAAAGAGCACAGCCTCCTGCAGTAATGGAGAACCTTACCATTGATGACATGACTGGGGAGAATGACACGTCGGTGCAGGACAATCAAACCCTGGGTGTTTGGACTGACTACACAGTTGAGTACAAAGTGGCTAGCGTGTTTTTGGTCTCCCTCATATGCGGGGTGGGGATCGTCGGGAACATGATGGTAATCCTGGTGGTCCTGACCACCAAACACATGCGGACTCCCACTAACTGTTACCTGGTGAGTCTGGCCGCGGCTGACCTGATGGTCCTGACGGCCGCCGGCCTGCCTAACATCACCGACGCCCTGTACGGTCAATGGGTGTTTGGCTACGCGGGCTGCTTGGGCATCACTTATTTCCAATATCTGGGAATAAACGCGTCCTCCTGCTCCATCACCGCCTTCACCGTGGAGCGCTACATCGCCATCTGCCACCCCATCAAAGCGCAATTCCTGTGCACTTTATCCAGGGCAAAGAAGATCATCCTGCTGGTCTGGGCGCTCACCTCTGCCTACTGTGTAATGTGGCTCTTTCTCTCAGACACTACAAAGTTGGTGTATGACAACGTTGTGCTGCTCAGCTGCGCCTACAAAGTGTCCAGAAGTCACTACCTGCCCATTTACTTCACGGATTTCGCGGTGTTTTACGTGCTGCCTCTCATGCTGGCCACAGTTCTGTACGGACTGATCGCCCGGATACTTTTCCTCAACCCACTGCCTTCAGACCCAAAGGACACCACCAAGAAGTGGAAGAAGGAGACGAGTCAGGGAGGGAGGATGATCAGCACCAGCTCCTCCAGCAGCACCACGGCCGCCTCCCGCAGACAGGTGGGAAAACTGTTCATTCACATCATCACCGTGTAATGAGTGTGTGCGTGTTGATGTGCCTTAGTGTGTAATCAAAGGGGAGAGCAGGTCCAGCTGCACCGCAGGTCAGTTCAATTCCCTCCAATCAGAATCAAGCGCGAGTGATGTCATTCGACCCCCTGGAAATACTGTTCATCTGCTTGAAAAAGGGGTTTAATAATCAGAGAATGAAACTTAGGACAACAACAGGTGGTGTTATAAAAAAGCATAATTTGATAAGAAAATGTGTTCTATTTACTGAAGAAAACGCTGTAATTATGAAGAAAAGTGGAGTAATAATGTTCCACCTGACCCCACACACTGGGGCAGTTTTAATGAAACTAGACAGTTGGTTTCATTATACATTTCATTAAAGCTCTCACTAGCAGTAACCTTTGTTTTTGATTAAAATGTGCTTTACTTCCTCATTGTTTGGGGTCCCCTCTGGTTATTTCGGTTAATAATTCAAAGAAGTATAATAAAAATTCAAAGTAAACCATTCTTCCCCCTTAATTTGTTTTTCTTTTCTCAAGACCTTATTAAACCAAATATGTAGATAAGCAAAAGGTTCTTTGCCTCAAACTGAAATTAAGCATTCAAAGGGGACAAAACACGAAAGAAGCATTAAGCAAATTCATTGTATTCAGCACAGCTGGTGTCCCTGACCAAAACAGAATTTAAGCAATTTTCTGTTGTGGATTTGTCAAAAATGTCATTAGCTCAAAATATTTTTTACCAGCAAATCCCATGAAAATAGAGAAAACTAATGAAAAATGGAAGTGACAAAACAATATCAAGAATGTATTTTGAGTGGCAGAGATAATCAGGAGGTCACACATAACATTGAGATTCACTGTTGGCACACATGAATTATAAAAAAATACATTTACACATGCACATATAGTGAATACATTTACTATTTTTTGCTTTTGGAACTGTTATATACTGACCCTAAACCACTACTGTTTGATGTACAGTGCATCAAAGTGCTGGAGGCTCTCATTCACTTTCATATCGAGTCTTGTGTGAACTGAAGTGAAAACACAGTCAGAACTCAGTTTGCCTTTTTGTTGTTGTTGTTGATTCAACCTTTTTCAGTAACAAGTTTTGTTTGTAGTGATGTATGCTCTCTATATAGGAGCTAATTGTTATGCAGCTGGTGTGTGTGTGCATGCTTGAGAGAAATGACTGTTTTATAATAAACCATCAGGGTTCATCACATATACAGTAAACTCCTTTAGGCTATAAAATTTAAATCATCCTACAGTAACTTTGTTTAAAATAAAACAGAATTCTCTAAATGCATAGACACATAGTGCCAGACACTCAGGTAGACAGCAGAGCTGGACGTTTGTTTATCAGATCAGTGGAAGAAGCCTTCCTGGAATGACAGGGGGTGTGGTACCCTGAGGGAGGGCCACGCTCTATTGGATAGTCTAATCACTTAGTCTCAACTCAAATAGGCTTTTTTTCTATTAGCTTGGCTTGTGTTTGCTCTTTGACAATTGCACAACCACAAACACACAATCACATGGTTTTGGTGGTCAGTATTAATTGCTCTTTGTGCAAACAAGGAACAATTAATGCCATTTAAAGATGTCTCTGAATTACCTAAAGAACAAGCACTGGTGATCCAGGATTGGCTATTTTGCTCTCTGAAGACACGGCAGTGCCCCTATCTAGTCCAGTTCCTCAACTGAATACTGTCAAACCCTGTAAGCTCAACCTATTATGCTGTATGTGCATTCATTTTGAATTTGTAAACTTGTAATTCTGTTGTCTTTTAGAGGACTTACTTCAGCCTGCCCTTAATTAAGATGCCACCGATGCATCATATTCCTTTGGAAAATTCTCTCGTGAAAAATGTGGGGAGAAAATGTAAAAAGTCATTCTGACAAAACTGTGGACTTCACTTTGTAAATTAATAGCAGCTCAGGGAAATGCCTGATTGTAAACCATGCATTATTACTAGAATTCCAAAAATATGGGAAAAAAATATGAAAGGCAAAGAAATGTAATCAAGGTTGCCTTTAACAGCTCTTCTTTACATGGTTCTCACGGTAAATGGACGGACATTTTAGAGGCTAGGGTTCCTTTTGGGCTCTGCTGATCTTTTAAACTCAATATATCAGTCTTCACCTACAAGGAAGAGACCACAGAGATCCAGTGGAAGAGAGTAACACGACTAACTGGATGCACCTTTCCAGTATGTCTAACAGCAAGATCTGCCCTTTCTGTACCTCTGATTTGCATCTGGTCTGTTTCAATCTCACAACTCGTATAACTATTATAAAACTGATGGGAAAATGTCATTATCTTCCTTGTTTTCCTGCAGGTTGTTTTAGTGTAGCTGCTGTGAACAAGAAAAAGAACATTTCCTGACATATCATAGTTAATGCCCAGAGGGCCACAGCTAATCAAAGACAGAGGGTTTGGCCACAAGGCATCGCGTCCAGCAAGTCATGATAGTCTTGCCCAACCTCCAAGCTAGTAGCATTTAAGGCAGTAACATACCCTTTAAGTTGAACATGAAATAAATTGATTATCTTTATTATCACTAATATGAAACTTCACTGCTGGCGACAGATGGTTTGTTGCCTACACTAATTTAATATTCATGGTAAGGGGACCCAAACAAACCTTTTCTGCTCATCTGTTAACTCGTTAGCTTTGCCCATGCTAAGCCAGCTAATCACGGGAACACTGTTTAGATGTGTTTTCAGGCCTCTCAGTAAAGATTTTAAATTGTACTTCAAAGCCTAATGAAAAAAGGGTAGGCCTAAATTTTTTCTTGGTCCTCTTTTACAGTCTCCTCCTGCGTTTCATCATTACATATACTGCATTTTAATGTGATTGGATTGTGGCTTATTAATGCAACATTTCCTTCTAGGCAAACCATAACTGCTGTGTTGTACTGCATTTTATTATCAAGAGGTCATACTGGCCGAATCAACATAAATACAGTTAAATTACAATCAACAGCTGCAATGTGTAATTACAGAGATTGTTAAAGGTAACAGAAAGTTTGTGTGCTCTGCCTGAGCAGCCACACAAAACTGTCCAGGGATTAATCTGATTTAAAGACTGAAAAAATAAAAAAGAAACATGCTAGTTTATGCAGACATACAATAGCATTTGTTGAAACCAGGGAGCAAAACTGTTAGAGTACAACATAATAAATGATGGCAAACACTCTCTGTAAGGCTCAGATTAATCAACCAAAACAATATTAGACGCCCTCTTTGCTTCAGGAGTAGGGTTTTATTAACTGCTCAGCAGTCAGACAGTGTTCAGAGCCCATGGACCATAGTGGTATCAACAGTTTGAGTTCACAGTATACTCTATAGATGTCAAAGGTGTCTTTGTTAGTTTTTTTATTTGACAATATAATACATTTTTCTTTTGTAGCATGTCTTTAAATACATTTCCATTCATATGGTGAACCTATATGGCCTGATTTGATTTATCTTGAACGCATCCCAGTATGAGAATACAGGTGTATTTCATAACTTTCCTTTGTCCAGCATGTTTTTGAAAAAAAAAAAATACAAAAAGAAAACTTAATAATGTACTGATGACTGATCACATCAAAATGGGTTAGAAGGTCCTAGTGAATAAAATGACAAAAAACCCCCAAAGAAATAGATGTAACTTTTTTCATAACTACTAGAGTTCTGCCTTTTTTGCCCCCAAAATAGTGGGAAAACAAACATTAAGTTTTGCTTTTCAAGGACAGGAGGTAGTTTTCTCTTCTGAAATTTTGTACCCTTGTGTTTAGTCCTACCAAAGCTTCAGTCACACCATAAATATTAAAGAAGGAAGGACTGCACCTGGTTAATCTCACTGGACAAACTCAAGTTGACTCAAACTTATTGTTTAGGTGGCTGCAGCTGTGTTCACAGACAAGATACAGTATGTTAATGGTGAAAAGGGTTTAAGTCAAGACCTTATAATTATAATTCTCAACACTGCAGTCTTGGTTGAGCTAGCAATCATTACTGGGGCAGTTTGTTTTAATACTATGTTCCCAGAATTCCCTTGTTGTTTTTAATATAAAGCAACAGCAGTAAGAACCTTTCAGTGAGTGATCCATTAAACAGAAACAAAGACCTTGTGTGTGGGTTTATAATTAAAAGCTTAAATGGGCAGACTCCACAACAAACAATGGAAATCACTATACAGAGAGTATTTTATGGGATGTTTTTAAATTAAAGGTATATAGCTGAATAATGCCAGCCATAAAAAGTATTCAGAGTGGAATTTAACATGTCACAGCAAGCAAAGCACAGATATAAAGAACAAAATTACCTGACTGCTTCTGTTTCAGTGACCTGGTGTTGTGCATGCTGTCATACTGTCATGGTTTACTGGGACATTTGAATGAAAGGAAACCGCCATTAATGTTATTAGTGACACTTTTGCTTTTTCTACTATTCCAAGTCAAAAGTTTTACTGTGAAAAGGGCTTCTAGTCGATGTGCCCTGTGCTGTGGCTCATGTTGAAGACTCTGTATACACAAAAGACTTGGTGTGATAAGGTATCCGGTTTTCTGTCATTTCATTTTTCTTGTACCATTTCTAACATGATTGACTTTTATTAGGTGACAAAGATGCTGGCTGTGGTGGTGATCCTCTTTGCCTTGCTTTGGATGCCCTACCGGACCTTAGTGGTGGTCAACTCTTTCCTGGACAAGGCCTACTTAGACACCTGGTTCCTGCTCTTCTGCCGTCTCTGCATCTACCTAAACAGCGCCATTAACCCAGTCATCTACAACGCCATGTCCCAAAAGTTCCGCGCTGCCTTCAAGAAGTTGTGCCATTGTGGCCCTCAGCGTACGGAGAAACCGGCTTCTTACAGTGTGGCGCTGACCTACAGTGTCATCAAGGAGACGTCCAACGGGGAAAGTCCCGACCACTTCGCCACAGAAATGGACGACGATCTACACATACCAACAGATCAGTACGTACCCACTAGTATCCTGCCAAGTGCCAAGAAGATGCCATTTGATGACCCTTCTCTGTCTGGGAGTGAAGTAAAAGCTGGACTAAAATGAAATTTTCTACTTAAAAAGGGATTCTGACAGCTGCAGTGTGGATTCAGTCACCCATGAGACTTTTCAGAGAAGTTCTTATTAAAAGTAACCAGATATTTCCAATATTATTTCTCAAGGGTATTTTCTGTTAGAAAGGTTTCTTTTGCTCTACAAGACCATTTGCCAAAAGCCAAACAGGGTGTTGTGAGGTGAGCTGACATAAAGATATAGGTCTTTTAGCATTTTGTACAAAATGATTGAAGGGAGTCTTGGTATACGAATCCAGGAGTGATTACTCAGCTCTGCAGAGAAAGAATCCGCTCCAACTTGTCTGAAAAAGAGGAAGTGGTGAATTAATGTAGGATGGGATGTATTTAACCTTTTTGATAAAATGCAGAGACAACTTTAAATAAACATTAGCTTCAAGTGTTATAAGAAAGTGCATGGGAAAAAATAATGTCATTATGTGTATTCTATAGTTAAATGATTAGTTTGGTTGAAAAAAACTACCTTCATCAACATCCTTCTCCCTCTCAACTCTTAACGAAACCAGACACTGACAGAGACTCTAACAGTTCTCACTTAACAGCGAGAGAGTTCAGAAGTAGATGTCAGATAGATATAGATCTGAACAGGCCTATGGCATAAAATCTCATCACAATGTTTTTTATATATATATCTGTCAGTTGATTACTATTTATTCAGAAATAAATTATCTTTTTTGTGGAGCTGAATATCTCTTTCAATTAATAAATCATACAAAATAAACAAAGAATCGTCAGCCCTGTCGGTATATCCTGAACTATGAAAACGTTTACAGCAGTGGAGCTTGTCATGTACTTTATTAGTTAAAACAGTCATGTTACAGTGTGTTGCAGGGGTGTTTAACTAAGGGCCTCGCTACCTCTCCCAGGCTGGTCTAAATACAGGTAGGAGTGCAAAAAGTGCTTGTACTCTGGATACATTGTCAAACAAAGCTTTACGCTTAATTCAGTTTCAAGTATTTCCCAATATTTTTGATACCGATTTTTGCCTTTGTCAGCTGTATACAACACCTATGATATCTGTATTGTTTTAGACTTCAAGTGAGGTTCGCCTAGCCCTGTTTAAGTCTCAACTCTGTGGCCAAATAGCTTTTCTTTTTCCTTTACATATGTCACACATACCAACAAATCTGTGTAAATATTGTCTGCCATATTGTTGAGGGTGCAAACAAACATGTCAGGAGGTGCCTGTTTGACACAGAATTACACTGATGTTAATCTGGTTTGTATTTTATAAAGTATCAAGTGTCCTGAGGACACCAGCTAGCATGATGGTAGTGTGGTTCAGGCTTCTTGTGATTATTTAAAGCATATATGTCAGATTTCGTTCGTGATCTGGACAAGTGTAAACACGGAGGAGAATTTACTGAAAATATGTGTTTTTGTATGACCATGTGTTGTTGATCAGGATTTAGTTAAAGATGGTTGCTAGTTTTTTAATGACCAAACTTCTACCTCTCAGAGGATCTCTCCAATCTTATGTGTCCATATATGAGATTGGATATGCTATTTTTCAGGTCAGACTTTGTTTAACATGAAACATCCACCAGCTACCAAACAATTCAATATAAATGTTTAACTTGACCTCTTGTTTTGGCTCCAGCCTGACTGGATCTTTTTTTGAATACGCCTTCGCACACAGTGCTCCTCTCTTAGACTATTTTTCATGGCTCAGGAATTTAAAAACTCCACATTTGGTGCTCCCATCTTCAGTTTCAATTCCATGATGGTTCTTGTCAGTTCCTGCACAACACCACTTCACCATGGTTACGGACAGGCACCTTAAAGAAGAAAATTAAATTGAAGTGAGTCAGTAACCTGACCTCTCTGTTTGCACCTCCAATGATACGGCAGAGTTGTCACTGCTCCTAAATACTGATATATGTATGTGAAAGTGTAAGTGTATGTAAAGGTATACAGGTATTTAACTTTGAGGAGCCAAACTAGCACCACACCACTAATCTTACATTATTTATCCACAGTAGATCTACACAAAGGAAGTGCTCATCTCTCTTATTTTACTATTCATCTTCTGATTGTGAAAGAAAAGCATGTAAGTTTAGCTAACTCAAGCAACCCCACTGTGCCTATCCTTGTAAGGGAGCTGTCAGCTTTAAGACTGCCACATGATCAGTGTTTTTTTCTGTAACAAGTTGTTTGAGAAGTTGCAATTTTTAATTCATTAATAGCATGATTGTTACTTAGCTAGTAATAATCTCTTACTTTTGTGACCGACTTGTCAGTTTTACAGGTAGTTTGATGGTTGGCATTAGTTGGCCTGTGTGTTAAGTGAAAAGAACAGGCCTGTATATACTAGCTTATTTTGTACCTCCACAAAAAGAAATGTCTCAGTAACTCCAAAGTTCTTTTATATACATTTGGGATATATTAGCTGTTTGTCTAACTGGTTTTCATTAGGTCACTAAGGCTAACATCAAGCTAGCTGTTGATAGTACAGTTGATTGTAAAATGGTGAATGACGAGAGGCTGCTTAAAAGTGAAGCAAAATATTTGCCCCCTTGTGTCTGACTGTAAAAAGGTCATAATCCTGCTCTTCCATTTTAGCAATTGGAACTTTTAATGTAATAATTATATTTCAAATAGAATCAAATTTTCCTGGCTTCTGTCATTATAGGTGTTTCTCATCATGTTTAAAAGTTTGGTTTCAATATGCTATTTGATGCCAAAATTAGGGGTGTCATGTCATGATATTTTTGCTTCATTTTTATGCAGTGGGAGAAAGCGGAGAAGCTAACAGCTAACAGTTAGTGGGCTAACAGTTGTCTCATTTTTATAGTTGTAAAACTATGTAACTTGTAGGTGTGGAGGCTTTCGAGGATTTAAAAGGCAACAATGGACTGGGCTTTGTAGTGAAAACAGAGTAGTGAGTACTGTAACTAACTGCAATTACTATTACTGTTTGTAACTGGAATTAGATGAAAAGAGTAATATTTAATTTATTTTAATTATTACATTTTTCTGCAAGCAATTTAATTTATATTGTATTAAAGTTTTTTATTCTTATCAAAGAAAGTTTTGTATCTATTTCCCAGCCTTAGGATACCATCTGACAGAGGGTTCCTCAGTTGTGCCCAGGTTTTACTTTTAGCAAAGGTCTTACTTTTTTTTTCCTGTACCTTCTCACCAGAAACCATGTAATTCAAATGAATACAAATGCACAACAGCGTGACATTTTAATCTCGCTGCTAAAGAGAAAGCACAGGCGTGGAATAACATGACCTTCTGATAAAGGTCCATGTAAAAAAATATAAATAAATAACATAAGACACAGATTACAGATAGTAATTTAAGCCTGCTGTGTCAATTTAAAACTTTTGTGATTTCTGCAGGGACTTTAATCTTAACAGTGGCAGACACACCAAAGCCTTATACTGCTTTGGTCCCTGTGAAGAAGACTACTGACCACTGTAAGGGGGGTGTGAAGGTCAGCTGCCAGTATGTCAAAATAAGGGAGACGTGCAGTCCTGATGTACAGACAGAGGTGCTGTTCGTCAAAGGGTCAGATAATTGTGGTGGCAGTAATTCACTGATATTGGCTGAGACTGCAGAGTGCAGCGCTTTTCTGTGATTTATCTGCTCAGCAGAGTCCACAGAGCATGATGGAATGTGTACATAAATTGCAACAAAGTGCCATACTCGTGCTGGTGCAATCCAAAGTATGTATATAGCTCACCCTGCTATTGAAAGAAGAATTTTCCGCTGTTTATTATAGCTACATATATGTATAAATTGAAGAGCACTCAGAGGGAATGAACGCTGAGTGAGCCAAATGAAAGGGACCTGTGTCGAACTGAGCAGCAGGCTTTTTGTCTATACTGTAAAGTTGCTTGAAATTAAGTGTGCAGTGCTATGTGAAATTAATTCAATATTGTGTTTTCAAATGTGTTCCAACAAGTGCTTAAAATAATAGATTTTCAATCCATTGTTCCATCAGTGTGTTTTTTATCATTTCGAAGCAGTCAGTGGGAGCCAATAAGCTCCAAAATGGAATAGGTGAGAAAATATAAAAATAAAAAAGGTCTGAAGAATTTGTAGTGTAAAGTAACATTCGTTCACGCACTTTTATTAACTTCACCCTTTATTCTTGAAACACATTTCATTTTTGAGAAAATGAAAACAGTTGTGGAGATGTTTTCTGTCCTGCTCAGTTGCCAGTTTGCAGCATGAATGCAAGCTTTGTGATGTGAGCACAACAAAAAGGTAAACTGGTGATGCTTTGTGCACACACTTTTTTGTCTCAATGTAGCTTTTTTCTGCCCTTGCTGTTGGATGGGTTGATTTGTATTTTGTATTGTTCTTTGTCCATAATAAACAGAGACAATAATTGCAGTACCCTGTGGATTGTACATTATTGCACATTTTTAAGTCTTGTAAGTTAATTTTTTTTCCCCCAAGCTCCCTGCACCTTCATCTGCTCCTGTCTATTACCAACAGCAATTGAAGTAACTACCCCATCTAACACAGCCATGAATCAGACACAGATAGCTTCTGTAGGAGCTATGACCACTCCAATGACATCAATCAGAAGGTTGATGGCTCTGTTTGAAGCATGCAGTGGTCTGCTCCAACAATTCATCTCAGTGCAGCTATCAGAGGACAACTGTGCTCCTACACAAACAATTCAACACCCTCATGCAATTTATTCTCAGCCACTGTAATATCATCTGTGTCATCGAGCCTCCCTCAGTTCTGTTAAGTGATGATGCCAGTATTAGAGTATACATTACAGTAATTACCCATGCAATGTTACGGAGCTAGAATGGGCTTTAAGTTCAGGGGGAGTCCTTGTTGCATAGAGGCACTAATTGGTGACTGCTGTGCAATTTTATCAGCTGTTTACATGAGTACATTTTTATGCAATACACACTTTTTGAGCAAGAACCTTTTTTTCTACCTTAAATAGCACTCACAGTAGGAAGCCAACACTTACGGATGGTATTTTAAATATTCATAATACATAATAAAGAATATAGAATACTGTCATACAGATGTGCTCAGGGCGGATCCCTTATCAATCCCGTGAAGTTTGGGGGAGATTGGACACTGAAACCTAAAGTAATAAGAACTTCCTGTTTTTTGGCAAAACATGAAAATTCAACGCCTCGCCAAGGTAAAACAGTAAAAGTTTTTCATGGACTTTTGATTTTCTCATTGTTTTGATTTTTTAATTGTGAAGGTGTTACAACTGGACTTACTAAATTTAAATTTGATCAATTGTGCATCTGGATATGGTGATTTGCATAGGCAAACCTGCTGCCAGCCCCTGGGGGTAGAACGGCTGTGGGCCTGTGTGGGCTGGGGTTTGCCCCTTCCCACACATACCCACAGTTACCACAGCTGGCAAAGGCATGTTTGCTAGGAAGGAGAAGCAGCATGCAATTGTTAAAGGCTGCTTCTAAAATAAACTTAGATTATACTCCTGACCTTTACAGGATCCAATAGCCATCCATTTAAAAAAAGGAAAACATTACTAATCACAGAAATAAAGTAATATTTACACATATGTAAGGGCATTATGGTTTGTGTGGGGTCCTTAGTGGCTTAGACATCACTTAATACACAGACTGCCAGCTTATTTGAAATATCTCTAATAGAAATATCTCTGAAGGAAGATACACACGTGTACCAACTTTTGTGCATGTCGGTAAAACTTGCCCCTGGGGTTGCTGCTTGAGGGGTTTGGTCTTATGGCCATGCCCACTGGTGAAAACTGTAACATTTGTAAATTTTCATCGTGACGGACTTATGCTGTGGTGAATCTACGCAAAACAAACAACAACCTGTCACCAAGAATTTTGTGTCTAAGTTCACTTTCAATTACAAAACTGTTATCACGGACATGACCATTGTGTTGTTGGAGTTGTCATGTGGAACAGTGAGGGCAGTCCCTCACTGTTGTGAGGAAAGTGAGGGAAGGAAATTGTGAGCCTGCAAGGAGTCAGAATTTATCATTTTATGATTGCCTGATGTAACACAGTCACAATAGCAAGAGACAAAAATGGTACGTAGTCTTCAGTATCTTTTATAAACCATATAAATGTTAAAATAAAAGGAAATATATTTTTTTCTTTTTTTATATTGACGGAAATTAATGGTGATTAAAATTCCACTTTTGTTGTTCAGTTTGTTGATTCAAAAGTAATCGGTACTCCCATGTGTCCTCAAGCAACAGACTGTCTGTACCTCTTGAATATGACATCTAATCCATCAGACGTGGTTTGTAAAGTTAAAAAACATATACTATATACCAAAAATGGTTGAGCAAGGCTTTCCATGAGGGAAAAATGCTGTGTGCAAAATGTAGGCATTGTTTATTGTGTGTCTAATTCAAGGCTTTCTTACACGGTGGGTTACACTTCACTGACTTGGATAAAACCACAGTGAGGCAATGGTCACACAGTTTTTTCTTAACTTTCAAACCAACTCCTCCCCCCACTGCATTTGGACAAATATATCAAATTATCCTGTGAAAGGTGGTTATTTCAGTAAAGAATTACTGGCCACACAGATCTGAAAAAGTTCGATCGAAAATGAGACATCGAGCAGGGCTGAAGTGGCTCAGAGGATGAGACTTCAGAAGAAAAGCTCTAGCAGTGGGCAGCTGCACCAATGAAATGGCCCTGGATCCACAGCTTATTTATTTGCCTGCCTCTGCCTTCCAGCCTTATTCTGCTTGGAGTGCTGCTCATTTTTATGTTCATTTTAGCAAAAAAGGAACAAGAGGAGAAATGATGTTTCTGCCGTCAGCCATGCCATCAAATTTGCATGAGAAAAGAACATCACTGAAATGAACATTTACGATTCCAACACTTCTGTCCCACATTTAAAAAAGGGGTTCTTATCCTTTCTCTACAGTTCATTGCCGTGTTTTGAGATTTATCCAGCCATTCTCCATATAAGTAGTCTAAATATATACATATATTTAAAAGATATTAAACTGGTTGAATATGTTCTCTATCAGTAAATCTGTGATTTACCATTTCTATGATGCAGGAAGCAACACAGCTGACAGAATTCAGCCTTTATCTTGAAATATGTTGTGACTGTAACATTTTTTAAGCTTGTATTTTCCATTATAAACCCGTTAAATCTAATTGTGTGTCAACCATAACAGTTCATTTTGTGCATACATATGAAGACAGCTGAAAGCTTGCATCTGACATTCGGACTCAGTCCGTCAATATTAATTTCTTTATAAACCAGAAGCATAAATCCACATAGTCAAGGCCAAATAGGGTAGAAATGTTGCCTTGAAAGAGTTGTTTTAACATAGCTGCTGAGGCCAGCAAGCTCTGCAAGAGACACTTGACAAGACTCCCTTTTCGAGAAAAAGCATTTTCGCTTGACTTCACCCAGTCTTGCATCAGCACACAATCATTACTTTAGAATGAGCTATTGAGCCTCTGTATGCAGGTGTAAAAACACAGGAAACAGCCACAGTGTGACTGATCAGGTTTCTGAGCCAGTTGCCTGTTCATGATCACATCGGTCCTGCACCTTTTCCCTTTAGGCATGATTTGTTCCAGCTAAACTTTTGAACTTAAAATCATTTTGTATGCTCAGAAAGATCAAGCTTTACGGTCATATCACTGTTCTAGGAAGCCACAACACAACGAGACAACATGAATTCAACCACAACTGTCCCAGAAAATGGGACAGTTGAAAATGCTGGGGCAAAGCATCCAGGCAACCTTGAGCCAACTAGAAATTTTCCCCAAAACTTAAAAAAAATGTAGAATCTAAGTTCATTGTTTTATGTTCCTAATATGACTGAAAATCACTCTAAAATGGTGCAAACATTACCATTCTCTACTCCTAGTTCAATTACTGCAAAGTTAAAAGCTTAATTTACATTTTAATGTTAGGAGAAAAAATTAAGATCATTGTGTTGTTCAGGGAAAATAATTATGATTCTGTTTT
>JAPZDY010000025.1:17354315-17364971 GCA_029783645.1 Ctenochaetus hawaiiensis
TCAGGGAAAATAATTATGCTTCTGTTTTGACATTATTCTTTCTGACATATAAGCTTTTTTTTAACAGAAAAGGAAATTATCATGTTGAGGAACTCAATTATTCCAGAACTTTAACACAGAGGGCTTTATGAAGGACCACAGAGAGTAAAGTAACAGGGCTTCTGTCAAAGAGATAAGAGGTCACTGTCATTTGTAATAATGTATATTACCAAAAATCCAGCCTCAGAAAATGTGATGTGGTTCCCTCTTTTTTTTCAGTGGTCTTTAATAGACACTTTTTACCATGAATCCACATTATTTTTTACCTTGAATAAGTTCAGCACACATAAAGTGAACAGTTTCTGATGCAGTTTTTGGAAATATGTATCCATTTTATTGTACATACTTATGTTCAGTTATTTACTGTGAAAGTATTTACAGACAAAAGAATTTCTTTATGATCTTTAAAAAAAATGACGGTGCCAAAAAGATAAAAAATCTGTTTCAAGTTATGATACAGATCATAAAGCAGGAGGTTAAAAGACATTTGTTCCATCTAAAACCAACATAGCTTACAATCACAGGGAGGTCAGAGAGATCAAGGCCATGGAACGACTGCTGCTTTTTCTCTCTCAAACCACTTAGCACACCAGTGTCTGTCATCAATTTCCTTCTGATTGGCTGAAAAGAAGAAACCTCATGGAATTACAGGTTGACCCGACACCCTGTGCTTGCTTCCTTTTGAGTCTGATGAGCAACCAGAAGATCTACATTTTTTCTGGCAGTGGGGAAGAAAATCACTACTGCTCAGGGCTTAATCACCAAATTTAATCAATTTTTTCTGCTGAAAGTTATATTTATTACACAGATTTAGTATGTTTGAGTTACACCAATAACTAACGGACTCCATCTGTGACTCAAAACACTGCCAAAATATGAACATAGGTATAAATATAATTTAATTCTTCCTCATTCCACGTTTTAGATATTTGATTAGTGCATCTTTGAGTGTTTTGAGGACTCAAACATGTAAACAACCTCCAAAAATGATCACTCTCTTTATGTCAAGATGAATTAAAATTCTACGAAGCAACTTCAGATAGATTTTCTTTAATAATTCAAGAACAGATTAATGGACACTTAATTCAAAGGACAGTAACTTGAAACATATCTGATTTGAAGCCACAAGCTATTATTCTGTGTGCTGAGGTGACTGACGAAAGCTTTTAGTTTAAAATTTAATACACTAATAAAATAAAAGGATGTGACAGTAAAGCAAAAGTCCTAACTTATGTTAGTATCTTTGTGCAGCAAGAGTTTACTTCCTGTCAAATCTGTTAGTGGTTAAAAGGCACAATCATCTTGAGTGAAAACAGATTTAAGACACAAAACCCTGATGGAGATTACAAGCTGTGAGTGAGCTGTGAAAAATCACGACTGAGGGGGAGAAAATAAGACCATGCAGACTAATGTTTCCATCACCTCAGCCTATCAAATTGTGAACAAAAAAAAAAAAGAAGAGCGTGGCAAGAAAGAAGCCATGTAATCACAGCTTGTTTCCACGGCGCCCCAGGACATCTCTCACAGGAGAGTCGCCTTTATGAAACATGTCAGTGGTCGATAACAGTGTGGGGAAGGAGGCTGGAAACAATTTGTGGCAGATGAGCTACTTGCTTATAAGGAGGGTTTGTAGAGAAGGTTACTGCAGGCAGATGCCTCGTGCCCATTCAGGCTTTGTCCATTACAATCATTATACTATACTTTTTGTTTTAACAGCATACAACTCTGATCTTGTTATATTTCAAAATAAATGTAGTCTTCACACACACCTTTTCCCTGTGCAATGGGTTTCTTCCAAAGGGCATTGCTCACCACAGTAGGTGTGCACGCGCACACAGCCCTCTATTGCACATCAATGCAAGAAACGTTTCTGGCCTTCTGGACCTTCGTCAAGAGTGTAAACACTCCTGACAGACTTGATGAAGGCCTGACAGGAATGAAACGTCAGTATGATCAATGAACTGTGATCCTGAGCAAAAGCAGCGTGCAGGATCTCAAAAATGAGGTAGCTGAGATCTGTGAATCCTCTTAGCAAATATGAATAAAATTTTTTAAATGAGAATCCAAAAAATAGTATGCTAATAGTATGATCGAGGAAAAAGACACAAGTCTTAAGAATTTAAGGCAGGACTGTATGTCAACTGTATGAATGTTTTCTTTGCGAAGAAGGTGAGTTTTGTTGTAACTCAGTTGGTGGGCTACATATGCACAATATATTTAAAGCTACAGTCATTTTTTTTCTTTCTCTTTAGTTTTCTTTGCACCCTTGCTGGAATTTGTTGGTTCGCTGCTTTTGTTAAGAAGCGTGGTCTCCTCTTAACTTTTACCAAACTGTCAATGAGGAGTAAGCGAGATGCAGCAGTGAAACTTGGTGTTCCTCAGGCTGCCTTGTGTTGTCTCATCAAACAACCGGAAACAGTCACGGCTGAAAGTGATGGAGACAGAGAGGTGAAGAGCAAGGCAAAGCACTTGAGGTTGTAACTGCCCTCATCAAGCAGATGATAATGACGGGTCACATCATGTCCCTTCCAGAGCGCCCTTTGTGAGGGAACAGCTGTACTGAATATTAAAGCAGTTAATAAAAAATAGTAAATAGCAAAGCTGTGTATGTCATTAATTTTTACTTCATGCTTTTACACTTTACCTTATTCATTTAATAAATATACAACTGTTATTTCGATGGTAATCTGCATGAGAAGCAAAGGAAAAGAAAAAATTGTCATGAAATTTATGATCAAATATTCCACCTATAGTGATCAATTTGAAAGATGTAACACTACAAGCAGTTTCCACTGTAGTTATTTTTTTTATTTTGTTATTTAACTGTACTTGAAAGCATAGCAGTGGTCTGAGCTAAAAGTTAATGTCACCATGCTAGCATGCTCATGATGACGATAGCAACATACTGTTGTTTAGCAGGTAAATCTCCCATGTAATCCATCTTTGTTTTGATTATCACTTTGCAGAAATTTGTGTGTTAACACTAAATAGACTTATAACAGAGGATATTTCAAAGGATGGACAGAAGTGGTAGACAGGTCAGTCCACAATTATCACCTGATAGAGCTAAACTATAGTGTGGCATGTTTAACACCTGTGTTTGAACCACAGAAGTTCAGACCCATGATGAATTAGCAGCAGCTTCAGGTGTCCTTTAGGTGTGATAACCAGAGAGGATTTGCTTGAAATCAACACTGGCAGCTCATAAAGAGGTTATACTATCAGCTAAACCCCTGAAAGAAGAGCAAAGAGCAGTACTAAGAGTGTTGTGCTATTGAAAAACATGTTTTCATTCTTCTCTTCGACTTGCTTTGGCAGTTAAATCAACCAAGTGGCTCTGCTGATAGTGTTCCCCTAATGAACTTTTAAGTTTGTTGATCTGATTGATCACAGTTAGTCTATGAAAGATGGTGGTGATTCATCCAATCACCTACCCCAGTACTTTTCAAAATTGCCTGCCTTTTTCTAAACAATTTCCAAGGACGACTTTCCAGATGGTTCTTTGTAACAAACCATCTGCTGTGTCAGGATGATGTTCACGCGCAAGACATCAGAGTTAACAGTTTAGGCTTCAAACAGTTTTGTTTAAACCACTTTTAAATAAGTGCAAGAGTAGAATAAAAGGGCATTCTTACAATACCAGCAAAGAAATTAAAGCAAAGCAAAGTAAGAAAATACAATGTGTTATAAAATCAATGAGTGGATACAAATAATGACAGTGGGTTCAGTTAAACAGCAGCAACAAACAGCTGAATGTGGGTCAGTTCTTCTCTTTTGTAAGAGTGCTTTTTTCTTTATCTACCAGGAGTTACCTCAGGACAGGGAGGGCCTTTGTGTTTCCTCAGCTGGCACTTCAGATTCTGGTCCTCACATGTGAAAAGTGTCATATGTATGTGTATTGAGCCTCGGGTCATTTCACCCCTACCTGCAAGGATGCTTGTAGGTTGTACAGCTAAAACAGCACCAACCTGTTGTTTGTGAACATAATGATTTGTGCAAATTATAAATACAGCCCGTATGTAGAGAGAGTCAATAATTTCAATAGAAAATTTCCACCCACAATGGAGAGGGTGAAGAAAGTCAGGCAGTTGTTGATAGCGGCATGATTAGAACTTTTATAGGAGTAATAAATTTTATTGTCATCCAGCAATAGCGCAGGAGCAAGCAACAAAAGCATGAATGCATCAATGAAAAATTATCACGTCATTTAAATATTTGCAAAACATAGATAAGCATCACAAAAACATGAAAGCTCCAGTAGAAAAGAGCTATGTACATTCCCCATTGATGTGATGGGAGCAGTGTCAGGTGTGTGTGTGTGTGTGTGTGCAGCATCGCACAGCACAATTCATTTGCGGCTCACATTCCCGTCTTGTTGCTGACAGGCTGAGCAGCTAGGAGCCTTGCTGACCTTCACCCTGCCTTTTTTTCTCTTTTGAAGGATGGAGGAAATGTTGCTGAGCAACAACAGCCAGCTGGTCCTTCCAGCCAGAGCATCAGTGTTTTTCCACTGCTCTTTTCAGGAATATATATAGATGAACTTTTTAACTACATCGTTGAGACTGTATTCAGAAGGACAGACTGCAGTATTTTTTAAATTTGGCTTATGACTTGTGATAGATAAGGATGGGTGACTACTTTTTGGTAAGTATCCAGTCGAAACTCTGTGTGAGCTTTTCAATTATTTTAAAGGTTTATCAATCTCTCTTTAAGCCAAAGACCAAGCCATCCGTCTACTCCCATTCAAAACACTTCCAGCCTTCTCTTCGAAAGTACTCTGTCTCCACTTTTTTATAATTTGTGTTTACAGATATGTACAAACATTGACAACATTAGTTTTAAATACTAGGGATATGACTGGAAGTACTATTCATAGATATTTTCTAAGGGACAATATGAAGGTATACAAGCAAAGCACGGATTACATGAGTTTTAAAGACCTAACTGATTTAATAATTGACTTGTGTCACCTATTCAAGGAGAAACTTCACAGATGTTCTTCACTGTAATCTTTGACATGCAAAAACTACAAGATTTGAAAATAATGGTGCATCACATACTGCAGGATATTATTATAGGATTACTGTGTCAGGGGGGATACTCCAGCTCATGTGATCTCATTAAGCATGCTTGACAATGTTTACATCAAGCAGATTTAATTAAAAAAAGGAGACTGGAGTTGGAGACAACAACTTGCTACAATAATGCTTTATAAAAAGAAAGAAAAAAAACCCATGGATAATAAAATGAGAGATGCAGTCAACACAAGCTGTCTACTCTTTTGTGCGAACTGGAGGTGACAGTTCTATCAACAGTTGTATGTTAACAAAAGCTTCAACAGCCAGAAGTTTATAAGTAAAAACATCAGTGGCTCAATAATCATCATGACTTAAAATCCTAAACATCAAATAAACAGCAATATGAGGGAAATTGTACTTTAAATCTTTAATCTAACCATCATCTCTACTCTAATAGATTTTGTACAGTTCATGAGTTTGAACTTACACATTAGTAACATTCACTGCAATGAACAATTTAAATGTCACTATCAATCCCCCATTAATGAAGAAAGTTCAAAACAACATGCACTCTTCATCATAACCTTAAAAAGCTGAACAGCAACTGTAAACCAACACACATGTCCACAGCAGAGTGCTGACCATTTGAAGGCCCACCTTTACACAAGAGCAGGCTTCACACATGAGCACTAGCCAGTGGGAAAAAAAAGGCAGGAGCAGGTGAGCAGTGGAGAGCCTCTTTCATTTAGTCCACCAATAACAGCGCGATGAACATAACCTTGGTCAAACCTCTAGACAGTCTCCCACTATTAGATTCAAGGTCATGTACAAGTACCAGGTCCAGTACACCAGATTTGTGCATGCTGACATAACAACCAACAACAATAACCAAGGGCTCAGAGAAAGAGCTTTATTTGTGGTGTACTGACTCACTCCTGGGTGTAATCAGGATTCAGTCTAAACTGAGGTTATTTGGCAACATGTGAAACAAAACGACACCTCGTTTTCATGGCTAAATTTGAAAATAGTTTTATTTGTTAAGGTCCCTTTTGTGGCTCCAGCTGGGTGACATCACTTCACTTTGCACTGTGCAACTGTGCACACAGCTTTTCCATTCTGCTACGTTACTGAAAGAAAAGTTTAAAAAAATTTTTTAAAATATCTTTTCACAAATGAAACGTTTGCCCGTGATACTTTGGTGTCTTGTCATTAGTTGTCTGGCTGCTGCACTCCATGCTGGGATTTGGATGGCAGAAAGTGATGTTTAGACTTTTAAGGTTATCTTGTCTCAAATAAATGATGTTGTATACTGTTGTATGTTTTCTTATAAGTTTTTCAGATGAGGAAATAGTTAAAAATGTAAGCTAACGTTAAGAGCAACTTTGAGATCACTGAGATAATGTTAATAGAAATCTTTATCGAATAAATAAGCATAAGGCTGTAGAGATGTGTATTGCTTAAATATGATACATGTGCAGTAAATGTGACATGATAAAGATGAATAAAAGGCCTTGAGCTGGGTATCTTTATCCTTTTATAGCCATTATAGCCTTTGCGCAAAACAAACAAAAAAAACCAAAACACACTAACGGTAAAAAAGGTCACTGATTTAGATCAGAACATTTTTTAAGTTTTCACTGCTTGACACTTTTCAGTGCTGGTTGCAACAGATGCAGTTCCTGATCCTGCAAATGACTCTGTATTTCTCCAACACTTATTTGTGGTAATGTGAAAACAGAACAGCTAAACGGGTAAATCGAATGTGAAAAAAAGCTAATTGTTAAGGGATAGGTGTATGAGGGTAATTAAGCTTCATGTCTGTGGTTAACATCAGGCTCTTACAATTATCGACTTTTTTATTCACATTCCGAACCTTTCTACAAGTGTCGACTTTTCATAAATTATTTAACAAAGACTGCAGTGTTTCACTGGATAAATATTTACTCTAAGCTACACTGTGCAGGACTTTTGCAATGGATACTGAGGGTTAGACGACCAGGACTACTCCTTATTTTGGTTTGGTTTTGGTTACTCCTAAACATTTTGAGTTTAACATCAAGTTTTGCCCCCAGATCTCATCGTATCTTTGGACTGATTTTGTGTTCAATTATTCCGCCACTCAATTCATCTGAATTCTGTCTAAGCACAGTGATGGTCATTGTGGTTCTCAGAGCGGGGTCGAGATAATTCCCAACAACAAAAGGGAGTCATTTATTTTTGCAATAACCCCATCTTTGGTTACCACAGTGACTGATTGTATGACTATTCTGATCTCTGGCTTCTTACTCTCTGTTATAAAACTATGATTTCTAGTGTGTATCAATTTAAGGGTCCATGATATAAAAATATCTAAGATCCACAGTTCTAATTTGTTTACACCCATCCTCAGAGTCTGATTTTCTTTCCGAGCAGTTGTTAAAGTGCTGTGTTCTGTTGTGCTGACCTCTATCTATCACAAATAAGAATGATTTGTTCTGTAACAGTACTTAACTTACAAGGCTACAGCTTCATCAAAACAATAACACCTATCCTTGCTTGTCAAAATGACTTCTCTGCTCAAAAACAGGACATATTGTCCCAGAAAGCTGCACCAGTCTGCAGGTTGGTTAATTCTTTATCAAAAAGACAAATCAAAAAGGTCAGAGAGTGGAGCCGGGCTCAGGTCTTGACATGTTTAAGCCCCTTCATCACAGACAAGAATTCCTTGGGATATCTTCAAACCATACACAGAACTGACGGATAATTGCATGGATGTGAAGGAGTCAGTCAGGTGGCATGTCCTCCGCAGTCTGGCAAACAGTACCTGTGTTTCTGGCTGGCTTGGAATCAAATCATAGGCAGTATTGCCTCAAGTAACTGTTGTAAAGCTCTCAGAAGCTGATATGTCTCTGTTCCTGTTGTGTTCGCCATTAAATGCAAAGTTATATGATTCCTTTAGTCTGGCCTCGTTTTGTGTCATCATAGTAGTTCTCCCCATAGTTCAACTAAAGAAAGATTAAGCAGCTGAAAGATTTCCCATTTGACTAATACCTGAAGCAATCATCGCCATTCCATAATTTTCTAATGCAATGAAAACAATGTTCAATACTCCAGTGCATAGGATGAACCTTAGATATGACTTGGCAACAGTAAATATTATTTTCCACTTAGCTCATTAAACCATTTGGCTCGTCTATGTGCCAGAAAGCTAACGCTATGCACACATTAAGTTTAAAAAGTCAATAACATTTCATTGCCCAAATCAATATTATTTTCATACACAAATGGCAGGCTGTGTGTACTGCTAATTGAAACTTAAAGTAATGAGTTAAATAGTAAATGGGATGTGAGATGATTGCTTTTAAGATGCTCGCTATCAGTAAGTTCAGTAAGTAATGTTCTGCTTACCGGTTGTGTTACAGTCGCCATCCTGTGGTGTTCAGGGGCTAAAGCACCGTGGGACAACACTGTTGGAAATGAAATATTCTTTATTAATCACATTTATTTCTAATGTCAAGGTGACTGGATACCTGCTGGATACAGATACAGGGTGAGCCAGTTAATAAGTGAACAGATGAGTTGACTGGAACTGCTCAGCAGGTGTCCTTTATCTAGAAATAATGGGCATCCTGTGGCCAATCAGATTTGAGTTTTTACCCAGGCTGTGGTGAGAAAAAGCTATTTAGTTTTTTTTTTTTTTAATTAAGATTGATTATCTTAAAAACCAGAAGAGTTTGTTCACTGTAAGCTCAAGAGTTACTCCCTGCTTCTTTAGACAAAATAGTGAAATGGGAAGTGATATGAAAAATGGTGGTTGATTTATGTGCCTTGTTACAGATAACCCATGTTATCTGTGGCAAGGCTCAGTTTGCCGGCACCTTCTGTAATTGCCATCGATAGCAACTTCACCAGAGTGGAGAACTGGCATGTCTATCTGAGGTTGTTCATAAATCACCCAGTGTATTTTGTTTCATTGCACACTGTATGCTGTTAAAATTACATTCATTATCAAATCTGCCCAGCCATGTCAGTGTTATGAGTTTGGCTGCTCCCACTCACATCAAGCATTATCTACTTGAGATTTCTAGGAGATCATTCCTAGAAGATAATTCAAAGACTAAATCAGTCTACATCATTTAACAGTTCTCTTATAGATATTGTTAATGAAAATGTAGCCTGACCATTCAGTTCTGCTGACCATAAAGTTTGTAGGCTACGGTTCAGCAGAACTGAGGCTGTTAGGTAACTGCAGAGAAAAGGTAACAGGGAGAGGAGACTTTTCTAAAAAAGGGCAACTGTCATGTTTTGTCTTTTTTTATGAAACCAGATAGGTTTGATGGATGTATACATATTTGTGTTTTTCACTGGCCTTCACAGGCTCAGCACATGATGACTATACATGTGTATGAATGCATTGCCTTATTATTAAAATGGAAATCAATTGTTCATTAATCTGGTTGTCAAAATATCAGAAGAATTTTTTCGATTTTTTCTTTGCTAGCATTTGCATGTTGAAGATGTTTTGAGTCGTGTACATGTGTTTGTGTTTTGTGCAATGCGATTTAAAAAAATTGTGGAGAGAACTATTCTTGAAATTTTTTAATCATTAAAATAAATCCCTAACACAGCTGGTTAATACATGTATAGTTTGACCATGAAGCCCCTTTTCCCCTATATGGGGACACATATAAGATTCTGTATTACGCAACCAAACAAAATGCTTCTGTATCTTTAAAAATGACTACTGTCTTTTTAAGTAGAATTTGTGTTTTTTTCATCATCTGTATGATATTAATCAAGTTGTGTATCACAGACAGGTTCCTGGTTGTTGTTAAATATGGATTGTACCCACAAATGTCTCAGAAACACTGAGAAAAGCCCCGGGCTAACTGCATTCACTTCTGCTACTGTGCATCATGAAAAGTGTCAGATATTTTCTGAGAGCTGAAGACTTCATTTGCTAATCATATAGACATTGCAAATTTGACTGTGTGCAATGCAAAAGTTGTTGCTGGTGGTGAAAAACCCACAATTATCACTTGACTCTGTAGTTCAGTTCTTTCAGTCCTAAAGAACATTTTAATTTCTTTCAAGTCATTGTTTCTGTGGATCAAGCACAATTCAGAGTTATAGCTATAATTATTATAATATACCTCAACATGCAGTGGTGTAGGATAATATCAATCTTTAAGTCTATAAGACAAGAATAAGCAGTTTTTTAAAATACATGTAACAAACATATCTAAGATGACACTATCTGTTGTGTGTAAACTTTTTACCAGATCCACTGAGCCTGCTTTAAGGCTATAATTATCACTCAATGTGTTTTTTGACATATGTACAATGCAAAACAGTCAATCAAACAACTTTATTTATAAACAAAGGACATAATTTACATAAATAACATATCAGCACTGTCATTTTTACTGTACAGTACATACTATCTCTATACTCCAGAATAAACACAGATAGAGTTAGCTCGTTAATATGATTAAGTTGAACTCTTGATTCCTATTTCCTTTCCTTTTTAACTGTCTGTTGTTTTTATTTATTTTTATTGTGTTTTTAATCTTCTGTAAAGTGTACTTGAGTGCTGTGAAAGGCACTGACCAAATAAAAT
>JAPZDY010000025.1:17371315-17402841 GCA_029783645.1 Ctenochaetus hawaiiensis
CCCGACAACTGAGCTCCTAGGATCATTGGGACACGCAAACCCCTCCACCACGATAAGGTGGTAGCTCAGGGAGGGGCCTCTTAAATGTGTATAAGTATTTCAAAATTGTGTTTCATTAATTCTTATATTGACTTTACCTCCTCATTTTCTAATAATAATGCTTATTAGACACCAAGACAACTTCTGTGTGGCAAGCACAGACATTCTGAGAGACGGGTTTCAGACACTGGAGTTCGTCTCGGCAAAGTGTGTTGTCAAAATGCTGCAGGTAAGCCAGTAAGGGCACAGTTGATGGTACATTCACAGAAACACTGTTCCCTACAATCTCATTGTTCATGTCTTTGTAACTATCACTGGTTGAAGCATTGTGAAGCATCAGTGTGTCGGGAGCTTTGGTGAAATATAAGCGGGTTTGATGAACAAGTTCATCTCCATACAACAGTGATAAAGAGTGGTGAAGAACACACAGCTGAAATCCCTAGAAAGCTGACTTGTTGAGTGTTTTAAAAAACTTTCTCTTAGAACTGATGCTGAAAGCCTGCTTGAATCAATGGAGTCATCACTGATCCAAACACACCTGTGTGCCTCAGAGGAGACAAATTCAGCTGAAATAAAAATAATGACCCCACTCAGAACAAACTAAGACTTTGATGTAAAAACATACCTCTCCATTTATCATTTTCACAGATAAACTACCTCTGAAGAAAATGCTGAACACTGTGAGCGCAGACTGCACATCCCTGGTCTCACTACATCCATTTATTTTTGAAGACTTACAAACACATCAAAACAGACAGGACTGTGTCAGCACTTTCCTCATTTGGAAAATCTTTCCAAAAAAAAATGCTAGAAGCTACAAAGACTGGTAGGGGGAGGGGGAGGGGGGGTTACTGCAGACCTCAGCACAATCTGGAGTGCAGCTTACAGCTGTATTAAGGAAGAAAACTAAAGGTGTCTGGTGTGCCTATAAAAGAAGTTGTTCTTCATTCCATTGTGCATTGTGTGGAGGAGAGGATGTGCCTTGGGGGGGGAACCCACCAACATGCCCCCACCCTCATCAGACATTGAACTGTCCAGTGCACCATTTTTCTCTAGAGGCCTGATGATGCAGGAGAAGATACAAGTAGACCACTTAAAGTGGAGTGTTGTGTTGTACATCACACTGATGGTTGGCCCAAGTGTGGAAAAGACATTCAATATATGTTTACTGTTCAGTAAAACACGAGTAATTTGAACTCATAACCTTTGCTACAGTGGAAATTGGAATGCTGAGTTAAAAAACAATGTTTTATGTTTGGCTGCTTACACTAAACATAGTTTTAGTGTTTATTTTACTATGTATAGCTCTGTTTATGCATTTAAACAATTAATGGCAACAACAGTAACACTGTTAATCGTTTTAATTGTTTTAATGCTCATGTAAGCAGATCTAATATAACCTAAAAATTAACACTTAAAAATAAAGATTAAGCACCTTAAGCCTTTCATGCATTGTGGTCACTTAAGTGGACAGCTATTCAAAAGTTGTTACTCTTATATGCACTGGCTTTGATGGTAACATGCTCAAAATTTAGAAAATTTAAAACATCTCTTAGAAGTTAGAATTATTATGTTAAAAAAATGCACTTTTTAAAAAATTAATGGATGAGGGTTAAATAAAGATTAAGAAGACAACCAATTGCTTTGGTTTAGTTTAAGCCAATATGACAACCAGGAGGAAATACTGTCACATCAGGGGCAGCACTTACTCAATGCTCAATGAAGCTGTAACTCAGTGCCAAGCCTACTAGTAAAGCTCTCCAGCTGCAGATTGTGGTGGGAAGTTTCTGCAGGGGGGCTGGGCAGCTGGATAGGGTGGGGTGGGGGGGTCTGCTTGGGGGGTCTGAGGCTGCCAGAGCTCTGATCAGCCCCATGTCTGCTCAGCCTCACTTTGGGCCAAACTGGATGGCGTGACAGGAGAAAATGTCAGACACTGCTGAACCCCGGTGAGCTTGGTGTCTTGCTGGCAAACAACAGTAAAATATAGATCTCTACTCGCTGCCATGAGGACAGCAGATAATAGTCAAGTGTTCACACTCACAGTGCTTAGAGAACATGGAAAGACTGATCAATATGTGGCGAGCCATGGAGAAAAGACATTTGTGGAAATATCAAAATAATAACTCACTTCAGCCTCCATCTGCAGGGCACTTTGAAGCGCAGTGTGTGAATGAAGTTTCAAAAGCCTTTCACTGCTGCTTGCTATTACTGCATTACTTTGAAGCATCCATTACATATCACTGCATTTCCTGGAAGCCTTTTTTAAAAGACATATGACATTTACATTTCACATGACACATAGCACATGCACGGCTACACGCGGTTCACCTGTTTGCTCTCTCACTTTCACTAATGCAGACACATTAACAGGCGTTTGCCATTTTTGCTGCAAATGAGCTGTCAGTCTCTTTCACCCAAGCCGGGCTTATCACAATGGTGCATGACAGAATAAAATGTTAATGGAGAGGAGGCCACGCGCAGGGAGGCTGCCGGAGCTCTGATCAGCCCCTTGACGCTCCCTCATCAGACGGAGCTGTCACGGACAATTAAGGCGACAGTTACAGCAGAAATGTTTCCGCTGACCTTATCGTTTTTCTGATGGCTTTCTAAAGGATAATGAATATAAAGAACTCAGTAATAATAACAACAGCAACTTTGGTTATGTATGCTAATGGGTACACTTTGTAAAAGAAAAGTTGAATGTCAGCAATTTATAGAATGTTTTTAATGGTGGATGTGTTTGTTGTGTTAAAAAATACGAGCAATTTGTTGTATTTAAACACTTTCTTTTCACTTTCCTCTTTTCTCCCTATGTGTCATGATTTGTTCCAGTTCTGTCTGTATCATGCTCCTGCCTTTTTACAATAACTGAGTATGACCTCTTCCTTGTTTGTTTTCTGCCTCCGTGTGTGTTTAAGTCTGTGTTTCTAACTCTCTGAGTTTTCATTGTGTTTTATTCTGCTCCCAGTTCTACCTGTACTCATTGTTTCATCCCTGATGATGATAGTTTGTTTAGTTCAGTATTTGTTATTGTTTGTGCTGTAATTGGATTTTTCTCCACTTGCTCCCTGTTTGTTACTTTTTTTTTTTACCAGATTTTGTCATTAAAACTCCCTGCTTGCTTCCTTTGTTTGTCATCTTGGTGTTTTTGCTTTTAGGTTCCTTTTTTTGAACTGCAATAATTTGACGTAGGAGAGGCTTAATGTTAATGTTTGATTCTCATTTAGCTTAATCTCGAAATGTTAAAAATTTTACATAAATTATAATTATTGTAACTCCTTGGTTTTAATGTGGTAAAACACTGTTAGAATGTATGATGAAAAAAGGAAATCATTCCATCTTAAATCACAGTGATGTTTTATTGCATTTCTTGAATAGTTTGGCTGTTTCACAATAACTAGTCTTCATTTTAAACTAATCTAACCAACTCCTGCATTTTAAATTTACTGTTTAGGATATGATTTATTCGCTTACATAGCTCTTAGTAGGAAAGCAAATAAGTTTATTTTCAAGAAAATTGCTCATCATGTTTTGAAGAAATGAATTTCAGTTTAAAACAGATTTTAATAGATAGAAACAATAACAAAACAGAATTAATTGCAATGGGATTTGAAAGTAGCTGCTGAAGATAAGAGCCTTGGAACGAGTGAACACAAGCAGATGTGTTGAGGACTGATCCGACAGCAGACTGCTGCTTGAAATTGATACAGGCTGGCAAATGCACTCCTGTATGGCAAGTACGGCATTGTGATTGCAATGACAGGACTCAAGGGCAGTTCGAGAATCAGTAGAGACACCTGCTAAAAGGCCCTCACACATACACATGAGCTCAATTCAGCATCAGTCACACTGAGGCGCCTGACATTTATTCTCCGACAATGACTTTTTTTCTTTTTTTTTTTGAGAAATCAAGGCTGGAAAAGGCTGTGAACGAGAGGCGCTGAGGAGGATCAAGAGAGTGTGTTATCAGCCGCAGAGGGAAATGAGTAACAGGAGAGGCAAATAGGGGTGGATCTGCTCAAGTGGTTCAAAGCAGCTGGCCCTGGTGGGCTCCATCCTCCTCTCAGAGTAAACAAGCCGGTTACATCTCAATCTGTGTGACACATGCACCCACCAAATCGCAGCGGGCATTTTTTTTTCTTTTCCTTTTTTTTTTTTTTGGAAATGTTGGTTTGAAAGTGGGACTGCAGAGGACGTGTTACTGAACCGCGTGGGAGGGGGGTTGCTCTCTCAGCCAGCATGCGTGCTGTGCAGCACATAAGGCTGCCAAGGCTGGTGTATGTGTGTTTGGATTGAACTTTGTGGAACTGGTGTAAGATCTACGTTAACGCTTGAGTATTTTTTGTGGGTAATAATTTGGCACAAGCATGTTTCCTTGTACATTTAGCAACGATGCTTTTTAGCTCCTCTCTCACAAAAGGCATTAAACTTACAAATGAATATCTGAGCCTCTAATCCTTTGCAGCTTTAACCTATTAGATTTAATCTCTTGACAATCCTGGAGTTTACATAGTAGAAATGGTGAGTGTCACTGAACATTAGAGTGCCAAATCACACAGAGTCTATCTTTGTTTTTTGCCCAAGAAAAGACTGTGAGATTTGACAAAGAGAGAGAAAAATAGCCGAAGCATAATGAGTGAGATGATTGCATAGGAGTTTCTCTAAGACAGCGGTAGGTGCCATGTCATAGTGTGCCCCATTATCCTTTTATGCATTATTCATTGGCAAATCAACTCCATAATACCTCATGATGTGCTGTTAGTGTTCCATGAATGAAGTGCCATCATCAATATGCGTTGGAATAACATTAGATGGCACTATCAAGTAACGGAATCGTGTTTGTAATGTGCAGGTAGCCAGCCTCTACGATTCAGTTAGCATCATATTGTGATTTGCTGCAGCTGTTTGAAGGGAATTTGCAAGAAACAGAGATCAGTAAGATGAGATGACCCTTAACATTATTGGAGTTTAAAACCCCCAAAAATTCCAAAATACTTAATAGATGATGACTTGACCTCACTTACAAATAATATAAGCAGCATTCATGGTTAGTAATAGTTGCTATTTACATCTGCTATATCACATTGTTCAAGAGAAGTTCCAATTGTTTTTTGTAATAATATGCAATTTTTATTTTAAATTAAAAATCAATCATAGCTGAGACATTGGTGGGATAAGAAATAAGGGTTTTCATCATTATTGACATTTGTTGCTCTGAACCACGTGTCAAACTCAAGGCCCATGGGCCTTCTCCGGCCCATCCCTTTGTTTTATGTGACCTGCGAGAGCTACAAAAGGGGTAATGTCATTTTTAAAATAAAATTCTATACTGTTTTAAAGCGTACATTGACCATAAACTACATCACCCACAATGCACATCGATTTTGTTAACCGCGAAGTGACAGCATTTCGCAGTGTTTTCACTTCAGTGGTTTTCTGACAAGCATGGGTAAGAAATATTAACAAATAATCCCAAAATGTTCAAGAAGAAAAAAATTGATGCAGAAGGAAGGGAGTTAAATGAAAGATGGGAAAATAATGTATGTTTGTACTTCAAGGAGACAAACCGGTATGCCTTTTGTGTTTTGAGGCAGTGTCAGTGGTGAAGGAATACAATATACATCAACACTTTGACACCAAACACAGAGCTAAGTACGTTAAATTTAACCTCCAAGAAAAACAACATATCGTCCAAGAATTAAAAGGCTGACTGCAATCGCAGCAGGATATGTTCACAAAAGCTACAGCCAAGAATGATGCACCAATGAAAGCTAGCTTTATCGTGGCTGAGAAATTGTTATTTTGAGTTAATTACATATTCTTTGTATACATATAATACAATATTTGTAACTTGAATAAATAATATAAAAAAATCAAATACAGAGACAGTTATTTAACAATATGTTAAGGAATAGTTACATTTATACAGTCTTACATTTACAACCGACCCTTTGAAGGCAACCATAATGCTGATGTGACCCTCGGTGAAAATGAGTTTGACACCCCTGGTCTAGAGTGAGGCAAGCCTCGACCTCTATCAGTAAAGCCATGTCTTACACTTTTGCACTTTTGTTCGTCCCAAAGACTTCCTGGCATTATCTCTCTTTTTAATGAAACAGATGAGGAAAAACATCATTGAGCTTATCTGACTATCAAACCCTTTGAAAAATCAAGAGTCACGGAGTTGGTATAGTTGGTAAAAGTGCCTGTCTAGTACACAGGTGAACTTGGGTTCAAACCCCAGCAGTGCCTCCTCTGGGCTTTGTAAAGCCTTGCACATTCTGTAAAACTTAGAGCGATCTCAGCAATCTTCACAAGCTACCTTCATCCATTGTGGTTACCCTGCTACAGAATGAATATCCACAAGCAGAGCACAATAAAGCAACAAGAAACACTATTTTCTATAAAAACAAACAGTACTGCTGTATCCTTGGCTTGGTAAGCACTTCTACAGCCCAATGAGAATGGATCTTTTTCAAAAGGAGACCTTTTAGGTGCCGGCAGGATTGAGGGATCAATCCCTTGAAATGATAGACGTAAGCACTAAAGAAGGACTCGGCTTTTATGTAACAGAACTCAGTTGTAAGAGGGATGATGGGATTTTGTCACAAAACATGGAAATACAGGTCTCAATGGCGCAATCGGCCAGCGTGCTCGGCTGTTAACCGAGAGGTTGGTGGTTCAAGCCCACCCAGGGACGATGAATGATATCCTGTCTGAAGAACAAAGACAGACATTTGTAGGACTGGTGGACCATCTTGAGGGTCTAGAACTGAAAGTTGGACTGGCTGATTGGCTAGTTTTGCATTTGACTAAGGGTAAATCTCATCCTCCTCTTCAAAATCACTGACAGACTCTGAAATGACTAAAATGTAAAGTTTTCATCCTCATCTTTTTCATTCAAAAGCTTTTTCAATACATCCCCTCTCTTTTAAATTCATGTCTGAGGCCCTCTGATGCCATGCTGATGGTTTGTGATAAGGAGCTACACACACAAAGCTGTTTATTTGTTGGGTCCTGCCCCTATTTCGAAGCTGGGAAAGAGAGATTGAAAATGTGGAAGGTGTAGCATATTTTGAAATTACATTTTCATTGTACAAGTTCCTGTAAGACATTTTGTAGTTTCATCCACTACAGAAAGTAAAAAGTACAAACAAGTGTGTGTGTGTGTGTGTGTGTGTGTGTGTGTGTGTAGGTGTGTGTGTGCGTGTGAGTTCACAAAGTCTCATCAGTATTGTTCTCGGTAGCAATGTCAATTCTTGATAGAGTGCAACTCATTGTGTATGTGGTGTTATTTATCAAAACTTGCACATTTTTTTTAATAAGTACAATTTTTTTCACACTTTACTGAAAATGGTCTGCATGGACTGGGTGAGTCTAAGAGAAGCTTAAATCATATTCTGGCTGCATGTTGTGTTTACATGCCTAAGGCAAAAAGACAGTATCCTTTAATGGTATATGAGAAAATGTGCGGCAGTGTAAACAAATAATGAAAGACTCTGGTCTCCCAACTGATTATATTTACATTCTACTGAGACTTCATTCACTCCACTGCTGTACTTACTTTCATTAGAGATAATTTTGACCATGTAGCAATGCTTACAATGCTGCAAAATTTTATCACCACACTGCATTAGATTTAAAGAGGCAGGAAAAATACAGCAAGCGACTCCCCCTCCTTTGCTACAACTCTATCTCTAATTTGATCAAAGTGGCTTCATGCAGAGAAGGATTTTTCCCCCGATCTATGTCTTATTTCCCCTCAGTGAATTAAAACATTCAGAATCAGCTTGGAGTTTCAAGGACTGTGGAGTCTGTTTGTCATGTTGGCTTTTAAAAGTCACTATTTTGCTCTGTATACTGGATATCACTGGTTCAGTGAAAGGACTAGCTGCAACAATCCCCAGTGTTTGCACCGCTTTTGATTCAGGAGCTCTTGACGGAAGGCTGCTATAGGGCTTTACCAGCGGGACACATCGTCAGTTGTGTACCTCGGCATCACGGGGTGTTTCGGCCATTTATCACAATACACCCTCTGCTGAGGCAGGCCCACCACAGGTTGATCAGGCCTAGGTGTGTGTCCTGCGGTTAGTTGGTCCCCTCAGCAGCCCAGATGGTGTCGCTCCTCTTCAGTCATAGCCAATGACTCGTCCTCTTGGCAATGTTGGCCAGCTCTTTGTTGGCTTGTCTGTGAGCCTGTCCCCTGACTCCAACCTTCCTAAGTAGCTTGGCTGTTGTGCAGGCCACAAAGCCCCTACACCCCACCTCCACCGGGCGCACCCTTATCTTCCAGCCTCTGTCTTCTGCCTCTGCTGCAAGGTTGGAGTAGTGCCGGTTCTTCTGCTCATATGCTTCTTCGATGGCATCCTCCCACGGGACTGTGAGCTCTATGATGTAGGCGAGCTGGCAGGAATTAGACCAGAGGACGAGGTCTGGTTGCAGGGTGGTTGTTGCGATCTCTGGTGGGAAATTCAGCCTCTGCTCTAGGTCGACTTGCATCTGCCAGTCCCTGGCTGCATTCAGTGGGATCAGACCATTATTTGAGGGGCTAACCCTCAGTTTGTCCCCGTCCTGAACAAAGGATAAAAGGTGTCAGCACACCTCCTGGTTGTTGAGAGGTTGGGCGTTGATGGATCCCCTTTTGCACTCGATTTTGTCGGCTAGACACCTGAGGACCTGGTTGTGTCTCCATGTGTATCTGCCTTGAGTCTGATCTTTATTCTCTACTGATCTTTATTAAACAGAAGCATACTTACAAATCATTTCAGAATTTAATGTAAGCATGTTGGGAATTTAGAGGTAACACTCGTACCAAATAATCAAGGAATAACAATAAGTAAATGAATCCAGAATTAAAGTGAACAGTAAATCCTGCACTTACATGAATACATCATTAATAATAATTATAGTGTAACAATCACGGGGATCATATTTTTCTGCATTTAGTAAACTACTTTGAGATTACTGCAATGCAAACAGAAATAAAAACAGAGCTTGCTTATTTCACAGTGGCTGGCCCTCTGAATGACCTAATCAGTGTGTTTTTTCCCTGTAAAGATTGTGTTCTATCATTTAAATGGTTAATTAAACCAGTTATGCAGATGTTTTCATTAACTAGTACTTATGCTCATTAAAGTTAGCTGGGCTGTCAGTCACCGACATTCTCAACAGCTCAAGTTAACCATTAGTATGTACATGAGTCTCATCTGTAACCTTTTTCTTACTGTCTCATGAGTGCAATAACTGTTTTTTCAAGTTATTCACATTGTTGTCTACACTCAGAAAACACTATACTCACCAACTGATTCAGTTTTGATTAAGGTGCACAGAGTAAATTATTCATGTATCTATCTTTGCTATGGCACCATCCCTGCAAGAAATCACTAAAGTTTATACAAAGTTGTTCAGCTGTGTCAGCTCACAAAGGTAAAATACAGGTATATAAATCTTATATAATGATTTATTTAGTAAATATATTTAGATACATTGTAAATGCAAATATATTTACAAAACTCACAGAGACGAAGTGGAAGAAGGGTAGAGGGAGCTGGCTTTGAGATGAGGGCAGGCAGGAGAGGAGGGGTTTTGATCAGGCAAGAGGATGTGATGCATGTGTGGAGGATTGGAGGAGTTTGTCTTCATGGAGTCACCAGCTCCAGAAGCTCTTCCTCTCCTTCTTTTCCATTATAAGCTTCTGGAAAGAGACACGCAACATGTTTGTAGTTCACTTCCAATGGTTTAACTTCCTTTGAAATAAAGTTGCTTGAATCAAAAGATTAGCTGAGGCAACAA
The DNA here is from genome assembly GCA_029783645.1 of Ctenochaetus hawaiiensis. NCBI lineage: Eukaryota > Metazoa > Chordata > Actinopteri > Acanthuriformes > Acanthuridae > Ctenochaetus > Ctenochaetus hawaiiensis. Next base: position 17,381,147 of record JAPZDY010000025.1, read on the forward strand.
ACCTGAAGCTGGATGTTTTCTTTTGTTAGCTGTTGGATGTCCTCCTTCATCTCTGCCTCCTCATCGTTCCAAATCTGTTCTTTAACAAACAGCATCTCGTCCAGCTCTCTCTTACCCTTATCCTACCGCCGGGCTCTCTTTCCCAGCTCTAAGACAGTTTAGACAGCTCCTGTCTAGATGTTATTCTGGGAGTTCCTGTCCAAATTTGTCCTCCTTCTCTGCGAGCTCTGCTGGCATTTGTCTTTCTCAGCTAGTTTTCACACAACTGCTCTGTTTCAGAGCTGACTGGGTGTTTGTCAGCAGTGCTGTTGTGTCAGCTTGAGCTTTGGTGCATTTTGTTTCTTTTGGTTGGCCCTGTTGAACTGTTAGTATTCCTCATTAAGGAGCTCCTCAAGCAGGCTGACTCTTCTTCCACCTCTTTTTCAATGGATTTGAACCCTCTGGAGTCTTTCAGTTTCTTAACAGAGGCCCTCATCCTCTCGGTTTTCCTTCCTGGGAACTGTTTCTTCCAGCACAAACTGGAATTGCTTCCATTCTGGTCACCGTAAAAAAATTTACAGTCTTTGTTTTTGCAATCCTTATATAAGATCAAGTTTTACGTCAAAAAGTAAACATGTAAACAACAGTGTTTCAACAGCGGAACAGCAATATGTAGCTCAGACAAACCAAATTAAGGTTAGTACTTTCTACTTAATAATTTTACTGATCAGAACTGTTTTGTCACGACCAAAACTGAGTATTTCAACAAAGGGATAGGAAAAACTTTATCTATGCTGCAGGCAAGAAAACCAGTTAATTTTATTGCCAGGAGACAAAAAGAGAGTTTCCAACCATTTTTCCAGCGACACAACCAAACATGTTTCTCCAAAAAATTATGTTTTAAAACTAACTGACCTTAACCACAGAAATATACAGTTTCAGTATGAAAAACATAAAGAAATATAAAGTTTCAACATATCTCTGTTTTGTAGAAACCAGGAATTAGTGGCTACATTCATTCCTGGTCGTAGGATTGTTTGTATTTCAGTGCATGTATGTAGGTTTATACACATACAATCTGCCTCGGATTATTTCCATTCACAGTAGATTCAGATCACGGATTTCTAAAGCAGCATTCACTACATCACAAATGCCTGAGGTCTCAACACAGACTGCACCCTTTAACATCTTACCTGATTTACAGCCCCTCATAGCAGCTGTGATTCACTCTGACAGAAACATCCAGCAGATGGCCACTTAAAGGCATAAGAGTCAATCTGCTGGGATGGAGGCAACATGAGACACTGAAGTGATTCAAGACAACTGTGTGCTAACATGCTAATGTATGCAGGCACATAAGCATGCAAACAAACACTGTCAAACACGCATACAAACATATAAGGTCTGAATTAGAGGTTTAACTGAAATTGCACATTAGCGACAAAAAAAGCAGCTTTATGCTCTGTCCCAGCCAAAGGCCTTTGGTGTAATTAGTGGTAACTTACATTTCTTATCTAGATTTAAAGGTAATCATTGGTTTCTGAATAGCCCTCCTTGTTATTTATCCTGGATCCTTGTTATTTATGGACAAAACTGAGTGTTTAAAGCCAGATCAAGTCATTTTGGCATGCACATCCTGATTCAAACGCATTATCTGGAAATGCTAACTTGACGGAGCCTTGTTGGATTTTCTTAGAAACACACCAAAACACATTATGTAACACATATGTAACATTTACATTTTTTTTAATTATTTGATTTCCAGCACTGTGTCCGTCCAATTTTCCAAGCCGACTGAAAATAATAAAACAGAGAATATCACTTGATGTATTTAATGCTCACTGTGGCGTCCTTGATTTGCGTGATTCTGTATGTAGCTTACGTTCCCTGTAATGCTCTTACTGACCATTTCACATTTTCCTCCTTGTGTAGGACAAAGGGGAAATGAAATTGACCTCCGGAGCTTCATTTTCATGTTCCTTGTTAAATTTTTATTGAATTGGAGGAGAGAAAAGCTGCTGTTGTTTTTTTTCCTCACGTATGTACAGATTATCACACAGTCAGTGTTTGCATAGCCTTGTCCCTCCATACTGGACACTGGTTTAACTCCCATAGCACACACTGGAATTAGCTTGTCACAGATCAGACTAAACCCAAAGCAATTCAGAAAAGCCACAAAGCTACCTGAATTATTCAAGAAAAACTAGAAAGTCATACAATATTGATATGCACTTGGTGTATTTATTGACTTGACAGTATTTATTCCTTTTATTAAATGCATTCTGGCTGAAACACACAAACACACAGTGTTTCTTTAAGCACTTAAAGAGACACATAAATAAGAACAAAGTGGATTGTGGGGACAGGGACTGCACACACTAAACATTAAAAATATATGTAAGTATAAAAAATAAAAAATGGGAAGAAATTTGCACATTTTGTGATTTTGAAAGGAAAGTGTTGATCCTGTCTGCCTGCTGTCCTACTGCTCTTCATCTCCTCTCTGACATTTTTAAGTGTAAAATCTTAAAGTGGGTCACAGAGTGGGTGGATGAGAGTGGGTTAGGAGGAGCGGTGAGAGATCCTCACATGGAAAATTGGTGGTTAATTATGGTTAAAGGAAGAGGAAATGATAACACCACTAGCTGTCTAAACTTCTCAATGTGTGCCTCATTTTTTCCACTTTTATCCTCAACAGCCACTAATATTTATCATGCACAAAGTTAAAACTTATATATTATTGTGTTTTGGAAGAATTATGCAACACTGAACTTTTCCCATTCAGGATTCCATTCTTACCTCTTTAAAGCTGCTAAAGTCAGTATTTGGATGAAATGACTTGTAGGTTGTTGTTCAAACTAAAAACAATCACATGAGAATAATGACCTGATTCCATAGTTTCCCTCAAACCCACTGAACTTTTAAGTGATTTAGAGCTCAGAGCCGTGTTGGTTGGTTATACATGTAAGCAATTAAAAGCATAGTAGCCTATTCAGTAATTTGCACATACTTAAAATTTTCTAATTGCAATTCACAAGTGGCTGAGATGAGTCATACAAGAACTGAATAGATTGTTTGTCTTAATTTAAGAAACAGTTGTTTGACTAAAGAGTCCTTGTGCTTTAATCTGAATGCATTTACAAATTAAACTGACATCATTTAAATAAAAAAAGGATGGATTAGGGATTTTTGATTTCACATAATTTTATTGCCACATTTTGACACAGCAGTTTTTACATCAATACACTAATGTTGAATCCAGTGGTGTGCCAATATAATGTAATATTATGTTTTATTATATTATGTTATATAAATTCTCATCTAAATTCTCACCTATCTGTGGTTTTGCTCCAAAGAGATTTATTAACATCTCACTTAATGTAACCTAAACAATTTCATTCTTAAAGTTCCATATTGACATGTATTTGTGTTTCCTGTAAAAAAACGAGCAGCTAGGGAAGGATCAACAGCAAAGTATATTACCTCCATAAAATTTGGTGCAGATGTTCAGGGTGCACTGAGGAAGAATCCTGATAACTACGGTTACCCTCTGGCTTAATTTTATCTAAGTTGCCATGCTAACTCACTACACTTAGATGGTGACAATTGCTCGTAAATTTGTTGTATTACCTATTTTGAATGGACAACATAATAATGTTCATCAGAACTTTTACTGCAAACTTAAAGAACAAGAAGTGTCAGCTTTCTTTTTAGAGCACCAATGCTTCATCCAGACTCTTGAGTTCTTCGAGTTTACTGGTGGAAATAAAAGTTGAGAGAAAATTGAAGGAGAATTCTTGAAAAGGTAAAATATAAACCCAAAGGGGAACTGGCAGTAGAGTTATTTCTCCCATTTATAAATTTTGTGGTACCAAAAATTCTCTGCCAACATCACTGCCTGCTGGGCTGTCCCCTCTCCTACCCACACTCCTCAGAGAGCAACCTTGGAAGGAAAAACCGCAACTTGAAATGAGAAAATTTATCACTGACACATTTACGTTGCTTTTGAGGATTCATGCACTTTGAGATGATGGATTTTAACGTTAGGTTAGACTAAAAGTAGCCCACAAATTTTGTTCATCTAGTAAGGAAATTGGAAATTTGAAAAAGCTTTTTACTTGCATTTTTGTTTGTGTGTCTTGTCTTGGTTAGCCTTTGTGACATCGTATCTTTTTTGTTAAATTCCTATACTCATGTAGTCTAAACCTGTGTGTTTAGTGCTCTACCTCACACACACTTCACACTACATGCTTTTTTTTTACCCCCATAGCACACACTGGCTTAGAGTTTTAAGGTGGAATAATGAGGTTGCACATATATTCATAAACATAAAAAAAGACGAATGGCATGTCAGATCCTCAAAAGTGAAGCCATAACATCTCGATCAGTCTCTGGCTGCTGTATAGGTTATAAATCCTGCCCCTTAATGTTATTATATGGGTCACATGGGTCAAACTAAGTAATGAAAGTACATATTAAGTAAATTTTACCCAAAAATGGCTTTCATCACTATATCTTTCTTTCCTTGTGGTTTATGTTCAAGTGTAAATTGTTCTGATGATTTTAGTTTTAATTAATATATCAGATAAATGACATAAAAATGCAACCTGTTACAGATGTTACAAACAGGCAAATTAGCTAAAGAGACCATAACAGTTTGTTGTACCAGATGGCAAACAGGTTTATTTCTGCTGTTAAGTTAGGCAATTTAAAATTGGAGTCTATTAGGAGCCAGCCTCAAGTGGCCATATGAGGCACTACAGATTTTGTAACTTAAATAATGTCTCCGTTTCTTTTTGGCAGGGATTTGAGACTGAGAGCAGCTAGACTGGACAGTAAAGCTGGGAGTGATGACCAATAAATGTCTTATTCTTAAGAAGAAAAATAAAAATCTTTTTCACTGATTCAATTCTGTTAGGGTTGCTGCAAGTACAATAGGTTCCTTTCTGGTTGGAAAAAGTAAAGGAAAGAGGAAAAGTTAAAGCAGTGAAAAGGCTTATAACCACATAAAACTCTGCCCTTTTACATTTCTTTTACATTGTGTGTGTTTTTCAACATTACTTGATCTCAGTTGTCATGCAGATGGCCTCTGCAGTTGCCATTATGCTAATGACAGAGCGCATGACTTCCCTCTGAGGTACAAGACAAGGGCACTATCAATTCAATATAATCATCCAAAGCTTAAAAAAATAAACAGTATCTATTAAATGTAGTAGGAAGCAGTACTTGTTAATGTTAAATAAAAGTGAAAACACTGAAGTAATTACCTTCTTAATTAGTTCAAACTTTGCTTTTGCTGTTTTGTTGTTAATTTCTTTTCACATTATTTAAAATGCTGCACTTAAGAGAAAATGTTAAAAGCTGCCCCATTAGAGTACAAGAACAATACAGCAGAGCAATAATGAGGGGCTGTGTTCTGTGTTCTTGAACTGAAGCTTTACTCCCTAAAATCCCCATTAACTTTGTCTGCATAGCGGTCCAGTTTAGTCTCTTCTGCTTCTCATCCTACAGCTCGGATTCTAATGAAATATAAAGTAATATATTTTCTATTTTCTCAGCAGAGCTAGTTAAAGATCAAAGCTTTGGAAATGTTACTGCGTATATTAGGGATTAAAAAGAACAGAAAACATGCATAAACAGGAGTGATGTCAGCAAATGAAATGAGCCTTCAACAACTCTTGCATTTGTTTGTGACATTAAACCTCCCTCTTTAAATTTCATGGTTTAATAGGTCACTAAATGCAAAGTGTGCTGGAAAAGCAGGAGCTTAGAGAGTAGGAGGGGAAATTAGTAAGATAGTGCATTAACCTTTTCAGGGATACTGAATAACAGCGAATGCTAACTGAGCCCTTTTCAGGGAGTGTACAATGTGTTGTGCTATACCACATCCGGAGGTACTCCATTCACGGTGATGCCTTCCACTGACTAGTTACTGTGGCAACCCGAGAGATGGGTACTTTCATAATTTTAAAATGAGTCAGGCTTGTTGGAGATGGAAGGCAGGGAGGCTCTTATCAGAAAGCAAAGTGATCGTATGTGCTTGGTGTTTGTGCAGACATGAAGATCTCTGAGCTCCAGTGAGGTGAGGATGAGAAGGAGGAAACTTGAAAACTGCGGTAATGATAAAAGATTGCCAGAATCCCTGTTTGGGTTATTATAATTAAGCAAATAAAAATTTGTTAAAGAGTTAACCCACTTTAAAGGGAAAATTCTGACCATTCTAACTGAAATTCATTGAGATTTTTGTTAGTCATTTTAGATAAGAATTTTTTTCTTTTTCTTTCTTCTCTTTTCTTGTCTTTTTATTTCTTTTCTTTTCTTCTGTTTTATTTTCGTTTCATTTCTTTTCTTTTCTTTTCTTTTCTTTTCTTTTCTGTCTTTTCTCTTCTAAAAGAGAAACTGTGAATCGCACTATACCCTTGAATGCATGTACAGATCAGAGGCTCATGCTCATGTACTAGCGTGGAATGTAAACATTCAAGGAATCCTTCTTTTCTGATCAGTAAGCTCAGAAGCTCATTCGTGCCCGGTGAACTAGCAGTAGATACATGTTTCCCTCTGATAATACAGTTTTTTAAAGGTATGTTTTGGAGCTTTGAGCACCACAAGTTGAGTATTATTTATTTATATTCAAGAGACATCAGACATCTTTAATCACTCCAAAACTTTGTGAAATAACAGTCTGAACTAAAAAGCACAGCAGGTAAGAAGGAAAATATGTATTTTTGGTTTCAAGGTGAAATATGGCTTTAACCAGATATGTCAACAAAAAATGCAGGCGACTGTTTACTAAATGGGTTGACTGTCTCCAGCCTTTGGTATCTTGTTAATCTGTTTTGTTAAATGGATGTGTAACCTAAGATTAGCTTGAGCACTGTAACCACAAGCAATTTCAATGTGTATCTTTTGAGGGGATTTTACCAATATGGTTACCACCCACCACAAGAATTGCCCAACACATTAGGTAAAGATTGTGGTTTAAGTAAAAGTAAGTATTTCGTTAAAGTTTGGGGACTTTTGTTGTCATGGTAATGAACAGTAAAAAACATGTTATTAAGGTAATGAAACAACTGTGGTCATGCTTAAAAAAATCAAAGTTTCCTCAATGCATATTTTATTGCTTAATTACTGTCATCTTGTATTGTCATTATTAATTAGCCTGCTACAGCTGCTAAAGGGTGATTCTGTTGTTCTCCATGTTCTAGGACTTTGAACAGATGAATCTGTTCCTCCAGCAGACTACCTCGGTTCATGTTTCATTATCTCACTTAAACCTTCAACAACATGCCTCCACTAACACAATGCAGTTGTTCCAACATCCCCTTCCTGGTCTAAACTGATGCTAACACTTGAATGTGCTAACATTGCTAACAGGCGTAACTAGCACTAGAAGAGCTGATGTGGCATAGCAACAACTTTTTCTCTCTGCCTGCATCCACTTTCTCATTTTACTATTTCTGCTTCCTCTAATGAGGCTTGTTTGGTGATGAAATATTGCTGCCTTTATCAGCTGCCTGCTTACCAGTGCCAGATAAAGCCCCATAGCACAAATGTGGCAATATGCTGTCCAGTAATGTCAAGGCAGATACAGGTTGTATGTAACTGAAAGTTCACAGGTCTAGGAGGAAGGCCACAAAGCATTAAAACAACATGATCCTACACTAAATTCTGAAATTCTGCTGAGTTCTGTAAAGTCTTGGGCCTCTCAACAGATCTTTGGTCAAAAAAACTGCAATAATCAAGGTGTAGAGGGAAAAACGCCTTACAGATGGTCTATGATGCCAAAGTTAGTCGTATTTCACAAATTGGTCTGATACCTGTCGATGGCTGTGGACAAAGATGGATGGACCTAAAACCAACCAATCCGAGCAATAAAATGTCTGAGGTGGCACTGAGCTGGAAATAAACATTGTAGTTAAAAAAAAAACGAGTCATGTTTGATCAGCACTGCTTAGTCTGACTGTTTGAATTGAGTTTTGTGAGCTTGTTGAGATGCAACAATCAATCAAAGCAGCAAAATGTGTGACATGACTCTTCAAATGTGGACCTTTACCCTTGTCAGTGGTATCAAACCCTCCCCACATTAGATAAATGATTGTTATTGAACAAGCACAGGCCACGTTGGGTGATGATCTGTCTTAGGGGGACCAGACCCATCTGCCAAAGCGAATAAACCGTAAGTACAGCAGATTGGTCTGGTTCCCCAGTTCTCTGTGTTTTTAAGTTCTAAATTCAATCTGTTCCACATGTCAGACTTCAACCTTTTCAGAATTAAAGTAGATATCAGGTTAGATACCACTGAACCAATGACCCAGTTGCTTTGAGAAGACCTACATCTTGAACCAAATATTTCATGGATAAATGACTCCAAGCCCAATTCAAATCCATTCATGTAGAAATATGACCTATACCAAGAAAAAAGAGGAAATTTAATAGGCCTTAATGCATTTTTTTTTCATTTTTTTAAAGCTGTATTCTTCAAAACTTCTAGAGAGCTTAGATGAGATTCTCAGATATAGCTAAATCTATAATTGTAATGGCATACTGCAGATTTTAGTTAAACAGGCTGCATAGATTACAAAACGCAATTATCCCTCAGATTTCCCCCCAGGTTACATAAAAAATCAGACAGTCAGACATCTAACAGGCCATTTGAGCTCTCCTATAATTAGCTACATCAATATGTTTAAAAGCTCATGCAACAGGCAGCCATTGCAACAACTACAGGGAATATTCTGCTTTGGAAAACAAAGCAGGGGACCTGCGGGTAGATAAAATGACTGATGCTGTCAGGTGTAAAAAAAAAAACAAAAAATGCATTCAGGGTGACCCACAGCGTTTAGCACATTAATGACATTTCTCTTTGCCAGAGAGAATTTTTATATCCTCTCTCTTCTCTGTCCCCCCTCATACAAGTCATCGCTCAACGTCCAGGCATCCCAGACCCCAGCGTGGAACAGTTTCAGAAATATGCCTTTTCCTCACATCAGATACATCTGTCTGCTGGCCATCTGACAGAATCTCATCAACTCATTACCAGCCACTGAAGAAAAATGGCTGCATTTAATAAAATATGATATGTGGACACAGTTTGATGCTTTTTAAAACTGCTGCCTCTTAATAACTGTCTGCATCATGTGTCTCCATCAGAGAGAGACACATATAAATGCTGAGGGCAGGTAAGAGGGACACTAGTTAATGTGGCATTGTGGTTACCTAAACACATTCAGCCTCTTGGAGAAGCACTTGAATGGATCCTTATTTGTCATTCCCTCCCACATTAGTGGTGATGAATCATTAGACTCTGGAGCTCATCAGTTTGACGAAGAATGCCGAGGTTATGGCGGTGTTTCCAGTCGGCAGCAAACACTCAAGCTCAGACCCCTCCTCACAGACACCATCAGGGCTGCTTCCATCTACCTCGAAACACTGCTATCATGACAAAACTGTTCTGACAAAGCACTCAGTGCATTATTTCATCTATTTCTTTTTTCCTTTGTCGACGGTGTTTCCATTTGAGCGAGTGTGAAGCCATGTGTTTGCTCTCGATGTTATGTGTGAATGTATGGCACCATATGTGTTTCCATGACTCCATTACTGTGTGTGCTGTATTGTGAGTGAGGTGACAAATGTTTCTCACCAAGTGGCCCATTTATCAAGCCCGGCTGCCCTTCTAGTTAATGAAGTCAGGGAGCCTCAGAGCACTCCTCTCACCTAACATGGACAAACAGTGGAGTATGAGCGATCACAGCGCTCAGACTGCCCTCTCTGTCCTCCTCGCTGTCTGTTCACTGTCAACAGAAAAAAAAAAGACTCCTCAACACTACATCATTTGGGAGTGAGAGCAGCTGGAGCACACGCTGGCAAGTCAGTGGTGCTGATACTCAACTGTTCATTTCAGACCCCAGTTCTGAGTTTCCCCGAGCTCAGTAACGATGGAGAATGAGCACATGTTTGTAATATACCTCACAAGTGGTTAATTTGGATTCTAAAAAGTGAACATTGAAAATGAGAAATTACCTACTGTGACCCAGTCATCAAAAAATAATTTCCAGTGCAAAAGGAAAGAACATTATGAGTTTCTATTAGGTTGTAAATATCTGGGGGATATATAGTTTTTACTTTGAGAAACTGTTGTCCAAGACAGGAATGTTTTAAAACGATAGATGAGTTGCACATATTTTATGCAAACTAGGGGTCTCAGCAATAACCATGATATTTTAAAAATAAAATGTTGATATTGTATTAATAATACACATATTTATTGTATAAATAGTACAGCAGCTCTCAAAAAGTTTCCACTAATCTTCCTGTTGTTGCTTTGTCACTGTAGGCTCCTGTAATGTACCTTAAGGCTAGTTGCCACCTGCTGTAAAATGGAAAACAAGATGTGGAATTGCTTTTTGGACACTTTACACAGTTCTGGATGCAAACTCAACCTCTCTATACTTATGTTGCAGTGTTATTAATTTGTCAAAGAGAGACAAAGCATAAAGTAAACAAAACTACAAATTAATTTGACTGCATTGTTTTTTGTGTTTGTTTTCTTTCAGATTTTCTTATAGATAAATTGGTAATAAGGATATTGTGAATTCTTTGGGCCATTATAAAAATATTGTGGAAATCTGGCATTTTGACAATTCTAATGTTTTATTTTTCTTTTATTTCTGTTTATCCTATGTAAAAGTTGATCATCCTTATTCAAGATTATAGCAAGTGTTGGACTTAGAGTGTATCAAAAAGTGTTGCAGTGACAATATTTTTCTCTAATGGATTGCAAATTGAAACTTAGTAGTTATATCACAGCAATTAAATCTAATAGCACTTTGTTACTTACGAGGTTTTTAGGGCTTACTTTGTCTGTTGTCTGACCAAAAGATTAGGTAATTGGTATTTAGCTTAGCTAGCTAGCTTTAGCAATGATCATGACTGTTTTATTTATGGCCGTGTGGATTTTGGGTGAAGCAGAATGGCCTTTAAACTTCTGTGAGGCCGTTCTCCTAAAAGGAGTTTGATTCACCAACCAGCTTCCACGAGTTTGCATGATGTTTAGTTTTGGGAAAATCAACAACTCTCAGATTTGCTTAGTAATTTATTTCAATCTGCAGATCTGGCCTCAGGCTACAGGTGTGAATTAAAAACCACTTTGTTAATATACATTACAATATTTTAATTTAGTTCTAAGAACTGTACAACAATGATTGTTCACATTTTTCTTTGCTCTGTGTTTGCATTTTGTCCAAATATTCTTTAAATGTTCATTATTAAATGAACATGTCTCTGTTCATTATGACTAGATGTTCAGAACTGATTTGAAATGTCTTCAGTTCATTTGGAGAGTTGAAATGCAGTATATTGCCTGTTCAGCTGTAACATTCAGTATAACTGGGTACATGACAGAATAGCTGTTTATAAGATTAATAGCTCTACAGCCACAAATTTGCAACAGACTTTTCACTTCATTACTTTTTTGTGGATTTCAAATTATACAAGCCCTTAAGCAGAGTAACGCACTGTGTTTGAGTGCTGAGCTGAGCTGACAACAGAGCTTTCAGTGATCAGAGGGTAGAGCTCTGACTTGACTGCAGAAAAAGCTACTGATCACATAAGTGACAAGCTCAGTTCAGTATGAAGATTTTATTCTAAAGATTATGTTTGTTGTGCTTGTACTTAACACATATTCATCTTGCAAGCTGGCCACTACATGCTTCACCTCCTTCAACTGGGATTTGTCCAGAGATGTGAGAATATCTTCTAATCCTGTAGCTCTGAAACTTTTTCAGGCATGCTTCCATTCAAGTGTCAAAAAAAATTTTATTTAGGATTTTAAATCTTTTTTTTAAGTGTTTTTAAATCAAAAAGGAAGATAATCAGATCTTTTCTGTCTTAATGCTCTCACTTGCTGTCTCTCTCTGTCCAGTTGACTAAAATTTAATTTCTGATTGGTTTTAGCTTTGTGGATTTTTCTATATTTACAAACACAAAAAGGAAGTAAGGCTAAACCATACAGACTTGGGAACAGTTTCTCCAAAATCGTTTATTGACAGTCTTCAGACTATCTACGGCTACACATACACACACACTTTTTACCCCTCCATTTCTGAAATGAATCAGGCGTCCTCTTGCTTATCAGATTGCCAAACAACAAGCAATCTTGTCATTTAATTCTGCAGTCACCACTGTATTTGCCAGTAAGACACAGGTGTCTCTGAGGACAAAGCAGAAGATGAAATGTATGAGCAACAAACATTTATATGATATTTTACTCCAGAGTTTGTAGCAAACAAGCTATTTTATTTCTTTTATTGGGAGGCAAAAAGTACAATTTACTGGAAATGGCAGCCTCGAAGTCTTGTTATCAGCGCAGTGGAAGGTACAATCTGTGTGATGCCTATGGACAGGAGTGAGGGGGGGCACAGAGTGGTGAGAGTGCTTCAAATGCCATCCTCTGGAGGCTTCTGTAAAAATGCTGGTTGTCTTGTTTTGACAAAAATTGAAAGAGCAGATGGCAACTGGAAATGATCGCTCAGAGGCTGATCTTGGGTGACACCGACGGCTCGGCAGTCAGGAAATGGAAAGTCTTTAATACTTCTGGCACAAGGACAAGGTTTAAAAGGAGTTTTATTGAGAATGGCTTCAACTTTAATTCATCAGCAGGATTAGTTGAAGATATTAAAAATATTGTGTAATGCACAAAAGAGCACTGATTTTCTGTTCCTACTGCTGCTTTTTTTCCTCAGAATAAACTATTTGACAATGCATGTTTAAAATAAATCATAGGAAAAGATAATTACTACCTTGAAACCTCCACAGCTGAAGACAATAGTTCGGATTAGTTGTGTTCTGCTCTTCACCATCAATATGTCATCCCATTAAGATGTAAATGGCAATTTGTGAACTAGTTATTACTGGGTGAATGCAGGTGGTTCCCACCCCTACATTTCCAGTTGCATCTTGTAAGATTTTTTCCCCACTATGTGTGAAGTGCCATATATCTATTATTAGCACATCAGACACTAAATTGACTTCTTAGGGTGGGAAGGGCTGTCAGCTAGAAGGCGAAGCCATAAAGACAGCCAATTGAACGTGTGCACCCAATTTAGAGTTTTAGTATGGGGGTCTCGGGGGTTCGTGGCCACGGGCAGAGCCCACTGAAGTATCATCAGCCTTTTAGTTTGAGCCTCTCTTTATTCATGCTGTTTCTCACTCATGCACCATGCTTATTTTTCCAAGTCCTCTCAGAGAAAGTAATTGCAGCTTCACATGAGTGATGAACCTCATGGTGTTATCATTGATAATACCACTGCTCTGCCACAGTTTGTGCTTTATGGTTACCCAATTGTAAAGAAAAAAGGCTTTAAATGAGGATCCCAAGAGATTGTTGCTTTGCTGGGAGAGCAATACATCTATTCTAGCTGTCCGTCTGCCTCGGGCTGCTTCAGCTAAGATAACTGCAGTAAAAGGCAAGGACTATGTCAATTGTAGAGGGGGAGGGAAGGGACAGATAAGGAGTGTCTGAGAAGCTCAGAGTGGGAGGGAAATTCTTTATACACTTAGTTGCACTGAGGCCCATCCCTTTCAGCCCAAAGGCGCATTTGCTCCAGCATGTCCACTTTACTTAACAGAGGTATAAACAGCCTCAGATTGTGTCTGAGGTGGAGAAACGATCACCAGCTGCAATAAAACCCCTCTCTAACTTTTCACTCTCTCCTCATCGTGTCGGCCAACTTTCAGCAGGGAGGCAGATAATTAATTAAAGGTCTACGCATGCACAGACACACACACACACACATGCAGGTTTGCTCTGTCATGTAGACCTGCGCTCACATAGAAGGCCATTACTCTGCCCAGAGCAGGTAGGGCATCAATCAGTCTGTCATGAGGTGATGCAGAGGGAGGCATTTTCCACTTGAACATGAAAGGAAGACCTACTCAATTCCACTTTCAGACAGACAAGGAGTTCCTCTTAGTCAGACTTCAAAAGGCAGATTCTTTTATTTTGGAATGAAATTTTAAGCCCTGGTCAGCCTCATGCATTACACATAAGGGCTCCCTTCTTGTCACTTGTCTTTAAGATGTTTTTCAACTTTCCGAACCGACTGTCCTGCACTGAGAATCTGTCAGTTGCGGCAAATGTGACCCCACTGAATTTTAGGGGGAAATATATGAAAAAGATGCAATTAAACTTATGCAAGTGACCAGAAGTCAGTAAAGTGATTAATTAAACAGAGCAACTGAGCAGAACAGGAGTGGTGGTCGTGTCACAGGGCATTTTATAATAAGATTTGGCTCTTTATATTTGAGATGTGAAACTTGCTAAGACTCAATAAAGTTCTGACTCACTAATTGTGCAGGACAGAAACTCACAAGCTCTTTTGAGATTTTTCCTTTGGCCCAAAACTGAAACATAACCCACGGTCCTTGGATTTCTTAAGTTTTATGTTTCTTTTCTCGATTTCAATCCTCAAGCTAACTATAAACTGTCAATTAAAATATTTTTTTCATTGATATTTAAAGAGCTCAACACCAAAAATGTGTTTTTCTTATGTTTATGTTCTCTAAAATGTTAGATCTCGACTCAGCTGACTTGTATTAATGCAAAATCTGTTTCTAGAGACGTGTTTTCACATTCCTCTACTAAAGGCGGAAATATCTATGCTCTTCCCTTAAAGCTGACATTCAAATGTAGCCCAAGCTAGATTTGTTAAATGACAGATTCAACTGCCAATTGCAAAGAAACCTAAAAACTCCAGTGCTGACTGGACTTGCCAGTCTAAAGGCAGAAGGAGTTTGTAGCGCAACCTTTAACGTGTCAGCCACTGCCTCTAACAAGCTAAAAAGTTGACAAACAACATAAACAAATATTAGATGCTAACTACATTTTCCATTTTGATATGTCTGCTAGTTGACGAATTTGGTACACAACAGACTTCTAATCATCCAAGCCTGAGCCTCAAATCTCTGCAATGTTTCCCCTCATGAGCTAACATTAGCCATATCAATATGCACTGCTTTTTCACCTATCATTGCAGTGCGAGTAGAGGTAGCAGACTAGGCACAAAGCCTGTGGTTGATTCATAATTTTTTTTTTAATAAGGTAGAAAGTGTAGATTTTCTATAAGCCCCAATTCACAGCTTTTTAAGCTTTTAATATAGGAAGCCAAGTAAAACTAAATATTAATCATAGCAAAGTTAAACACGTCTGGAGAGAAACTTGAACACCAAGCTCTGCTTTCCTTATAACTTATCAGCCAAATGTACTCTTTTATATCTGCTCTGTGGAGCTCCATCTGCAGGGTTTGCTTCCTTTACATTAATAAAGTGAAATTCATTTGTATTCCACTCTGTGCCTCGACAGCAGAGAAAAGTATGATAACGGAGAGAGCCTGGCAGGACTCAAGAGGACTTGACAGGCATGAGGTTTGAGGTTAAAAATATGCAAGTGCCAAGGAAAAGGACAGATATTGCTTGCAAATGATAATTAAGGTTGATAGACACTGATGTGTGATGCTTTGCCCTTTAGCGTGGAATGAAAGAAAGATAAAAAGTACTGATACATTTTATCAGTTAATCTCAAAAAGACAGCTGGGATTTCACTTGAATTAACCAATGATTTTTAAAATAAAGAAGAAGGACATATTGAGATTTCTTTGATACTTAAAGTTCAGAAAGTCAATGATGTTTCATTATACAATGCAAACAACAGAGGGCAATTTTGAAGGAGGTATGTTGGTAGAAATCTATGAGGATGATAACAGCTTGTCGTTTAAAAAGACAAAGCTTTTCTTAAACTTCATAAGTCCTTATAGACTTTCTTTAACATTTATCAACATCTCCTATTTCCAGTCAATTTATTTTAAACTAACTTGAAACCAATGGATCCAACAATTCGTTGTGTCACTAGTATTTAGTTCAAGTATGAACAGCCTGTTTTATCAACCTTAGTTTATTCCAGTCTAGTTGACCAAATGAATCAGTGCATTTTGCATCAGAGCTCCTCTCACTGGTGACTAACGGTGCTGGCAGCCATATGTCGGCTACAGGAGGTCCAACAATGTGTAGATCACAGCCGAGCTGACACATTCAGTGTTGCACTGAATGTTTGTATGTGTATGAGAAAGGAACTCAGGTCTATTTAAGACACTGCTACACATGAAGCTTTGATGTGAGTGTACTGCTCATGACTGACCTCAGTTCAGGCTTGAAATTGTTAAGTGGTTCAGTCTGTTGCTGTTTTAGATTCTTTAGTTCAGTTTAGGATTCAAGCGACATAAGTACTGTTTTTGGCAGCTCTTCACGGCACTGAGTGTAAAGAGAGCAATTATCTCTTAATGTTAGCCAAGTTCTGAAAATCCGACTAATGTTGGTGCATCACTGAGTAATATCACTAACGATTATGAGACACTGAGGTGATAATTAAAATGATCAATATAAACAATATAAACAATATAAATACACACGCAGTAAATACTGTTAACAATGTATGCAAACTAACTGAGAAAAGACAGAAAAACTGGTAATTCAGCTTTTTCTGTCGTTATTATTATCATTTGCATGGATCTGTAAATAACCAGCAGCTTCCAGCCTCACCATCTGAACTCTGATGTAGCTTCTCCAAGACATTAACTTTGTTGTTTTCCAGTCATTTCCTGTGCATAATTTGCATTTTCTGCATTGCTATTTTGCTGAAAAATAAAGGCTCAAGGCCTCAGTTATGATTTGGACTCCAGCAGGTTTGTAATAATGTAATCCTTATTGTTCATGAGCTCTTCAAGGCCAGCTGCACAGAAGCATCCCTGCAGCAATGTGCTGTCATAAAGGCTGGTGACAGTTGAAATGTAGCATTTTTAATGCTGAATTGTGTTTATGTAGCTTAAACAAAAATATTCAGGTAATATGAGGCTCAAAAAGCTTAATTTTGCTCTTGTTAGACCTTCTACTTTTAGTTTATCTCGGTCTCTGGCACTGCGGGACTTTATCAAGGGCACGATCAGCACCAGGCAGTTAGGAAAGCATGAGTGAAGAACAAATAGCTATGACTCAGTTCCTCTAGGCTGCTGTGCATCAAACTGGCTAATGCTGGTTGAGTTGGAGGAGCAGCAGCTTCAGTTTCACATCTGACCACGTCACCATGACCACACCACACATCCTGCCTTATCCAATTTCCCTCTCTTTTTCACCACAGAAATCCCATTAGCTTTATCCTTCATTTCCAATTTGATACTTTTCATTAGTTACTAAATTGGGTTTTATTTAGTAGATTTACCAGAGTTCTTGTTTGTTATTCGGGCTGGCTCGAAATCTCTTCAGCTGACAGCAGATACTGTTGTGATCCAGATATTGATTATACCTGAATGGAAAGTCTCCAACACAGTAATTGCACACTATCACTTACATCAGTTTAGATCTTAGATGTGAATTTTGGGAATACCAGGAGATTTGCCTGCCTTTTGAAAGTGCAGCAGTCTTTTATTTTTATAGTTAATACCACATCAGCTGTTCGAATCTTCTTTGCATGCTTTAAAGATTAAATAGCAAAACAGGCTGCTATATATGTATATATGTTTTGGTTGCTCCTTTAATGAATAAGAATCTTTCAGTTTAGCAGAGTCTGGATGTGACAGTGACTTATAACTCTCTCTCCAATATGTGTAGTCATCTCTCATGTATATTGAATATCTGTTTGTCTTGAAATATGAGGAAAACAGAGTTGTGTTCTGCTGTGCTCAGTGGCTGTCCTGCTGATCCGCAGTTTCTCTCCTGAATATCTGAAATCTATGCTTTTAAACTTCATGTCATCAGTTCTTTAGTTAACCTAATATTTCTCATTAAGGCTCTCCAAAGGACACTGCTATGGGCTTCCTCAGATATAACTTTGATTCACAGTATCTGTAATAAGATTCACAAAAAAACACAACACATTTTTTTTTCTGTAGTTTAAGGACTTATTTTGAACTTTTTGCTTACTTTATAACAAGACACATCACAGCATGTTATACAATTTTGGAAAAACGATAAGACTAAGTGACTTAAGAAACAGTGGGGCCAGTTGTGGGATCAATATTTTAAGGGCATCTCAGACTCAGCTCAACAATTATGCACACCCTAGTATTGTCTGACATGAACACTTGCACACAAAGTACGCTTGTACATAGCAATTACAAATGCCATTGAAGTTCATCAGTTGGTTTATGGCATTGAAAGAGTGCTCCAGAGCAATAGAGGATGTTATTCTGTCTTTGGCATTTAACTTGAACGTGTTTTCCACTGGATCATAGAAACAGTGTCCACAAAGTGGTACTTCTGGAAGAGGACTGGGATCCCTGCACTTGGAAAGAAAGTAAATAACACTTGGTTCAACCTCAGTTCAAATAACCAATGTAACTGAGTGTTTTTGCAGCAGACAGAACACATTTACAAATACATGTAAAATACTAGCCATTATGAATGGTCAACAACAAATGAACCAAGAACTGTAACTCCACTGCAAAATACTTTAGGCTGCATACACTACAAACCTTGCATCAGAAATGAAAATGTAACAACACTTTCAGTTCTCTGTAAAACTGCAGAAAATAGTATGGTGTGTTTTAAACAAAATAAACCTATTACATTTCACTAGGTAAGAAATAATCATGACAAGCAAAATAATACCTTACATGTCTGTAAGAACTGAAAGCCAAAATGTAAATTTGCAATTCTGAAAATCTAATATGATCCTTTTGAAGGAGGTGACTGGTAGAAGTCTGCTATAGAATTGATGTGGTTAAATTTACTAACCAACACTGCCGTTGTGTGGTGTAGCAGAGTATTGCATTGAATGCAAGCATAGGAACCAATGTAGCGTCAGTGTTTCCTCTCGGAATGTGATATCCGACGGTAAAATCCTGAAATCAAAAGCTCAGCCTCCTTTTTCTTCAGAGAGATATCAACTTGGACATTAATTCTAAAATCCTAAACGTTTACTGAATAGATAGTTTAGCTCGTAACGTCGTTTCCGTTTTAATGTAATGTTTGTTTTCAAAATGGCTGCTGTCTTTTTAGCGCCAATTGTCGTTGTTGCATCTTAACTTTTTCATGTTACGCCACAGTCTGGCAACGTTTTGGTAAAGCTGAAGAGTGTTTGTTTTTTATCTTTCTTTGTAAGTAAATACCGATAACAGAGTCGTTTAACTTACCCACAGACTTGAAGTTAAATTGTGACTTTCAAAACATGGACGTATTAAACACGAATAGCTAGTGTTATACTTTGAAGTACCAGCCTGACTTTACATTAACTTCATTAACATGCTATATTTTATCCTTGCAGCTAAAAGACTATGAGCAAAGAGTCCAGAATGAGAGCGACAATAAACCAGAAGCTGACAGAGATGGGGGAACGAGAAAGGTGAGATAAAATACTCTAGTTTGGTTTAACGAGTCGGTTTTATTATTGAACAGCGTTACGGAGCACTCACGGTTGTTTAGAAGTGTGACTAAGCGTGATAATAAAGCCTCCGGTTTTATTGGCAAATTCGGTTGTTATTACTTTTCATTGGTTGTCTTTGCTCGAGGAGGCGGAGCATGTTGTATTTACTCTGTTGATCTGTCCAATTTTATTAATGCCGTGCCAATTATAATGTTTCTCATGTGTTGGTGTTGTCGTTTCTTTATTTCTCGAGGAAAACTTGAGGAGCTAAGCTAGTGTTGTACAGAAATTGATAAAATTTAGTAAAGATGTAGCTACTTCTATTACTCGTGTTCATAAAGCTGCTTCAAAGAACGATGGCGATGTCGTTAATTTCTGCTTTG
The DNA here is from genome assembly GCA_029783645.1 of Ctenochaetus hawaiiensis. Taxonomy (NCBI): domain Eukaryota; kingdom Metazoa; phylum Chordata; class Actinopteri; order Acanthuriformes; family Acanthuridae; genus Ctenochaetus; species Ctenochaetus hawaiiensis. Next base: position 17,400,917 of record JAPZDY010000025.1, read on the forward strand.
TCCCTTTTAAATAATCTTGTACACGACTGGCTTGATGTTTTCAGCATCGTTGATGTTCAAACACAAGAGGCAGCGTGCTTGTTAAATGTTAGAAACACAGGCGTGGAACTGTATACATTATGTCTTGTACATAGTTAAAACAGAGAATATAACTTATCAGGGCTAAAATAAACAATGTTCTGTTCAATATTATGAATAACTATTGGCATGAGACACAAACATGTCCGCTGTACTTAACCACTTGTTTGCATCTTATTGACAGACTGAAGGAGTTACTGAGGGCCAAGCTCACTGAGTGTGGATGGAAGGACCAGATGAAAGCTCACTGCAAAGGTATAATAAGAATACTGTTGTTAAAACTTCCTTTTTAGCATCAATACAGTCATTGATTTGCAGCTCTTGACTGACTGGCAAAGAACCAAAGGTGCCACCATTTACCTACTGAATTGTAAATCTTTAAAGTCCACTTCAAGGCCTAGTTTATTGTTTTGTTTAGTTTTGTTTTATGTTTTTTTTTATTTGTTTTGCATACATTAGTAAGACATATTTAGAGTTTAAATCATAGATTAAAAAAAACTTTTTCTGTAATTTTGGATAGATCATAATTCAAAATCTTATGCACACCACTATTTACAAGTCGCAATATTGTCTACAAACCTTTTACAGCATCATTAAAAAAATGTTACTGACTTAACCCCATTCACCAATTCTTTAACACACCTGAAACTGAGGTTAAATCAACAACATAACTGATGTGTATTCCTTCACTTTGTTTGCCATTGAAGCATGTAGAAGCTGTACACTGACAGTCTGAAAAAGACAGTTAAGGACATAATAAAACACATATGTACTTGTGATTAAGGTTCAGAGTTTTCGCTGCAGAACTCTTTTTGTGCTGTACAAGTTGTTTTGGGCAGTCAGTAATTATTAATTTTTAAATCTGGTAATATGTCATTTACTTCCTCTTCCTTTTCTGTAGAGGTAATCAAAGAGAAAGGCTTGGAGCATGTCACCGCAGAGGACCTGGTGGTGGAGATCACTCCAAAAGGAAGAGGTATATTAACTTCATTGTTTGGAAGAAATGATGATGCAGCACATGCAGAACTGAACTGTTAACTGTGAACTGTATGTGCAGCTTCTATGGCTGTGCAGTTCTCATTTTACCTGCTGCCCATTGTTTTCTAAAAGTCCATTCAGAAGGACTGACTGATGGGCGCTGGTTTAGCTCGATCGGTAGCGCAGGTGTCCCATGTACGGAGGCTTAGTCCTCAATGCGGCGGTCGCGAGTTCGACTCCGGCTCTGACCCTTTGCCGCGTGTCACTCCCCCCTCTCTCTCTGTCTCCCCCTTTCATATCTATCCTATCAAAATAAAGGCCATAAAAGCCCGAAAAAAATATCTTTAAAAGGACTGACTGTTAAATACATGTTAGGATTATATTATACTTGCATTGTATTTTGGCCAGTGGCTCACATCATTTCATCACAGAGGACAATAGATAGATGTTACTCTAGCGACAATAGCCTTGGTACAATATGGTGCCGTCATGTTATGTTATGCTTCCATTAAAGGGTGTGGGTGTGAGGACCTGCACGGACGGTTTGCAGCACTACTTTTATTCAATCAATCAATCAATCAATCAAATTCTATTTGTATAGCCCTTTACAATAACCAAAAGGTACCCAAAGTGCTTTACAACAAAGCCGTAAAACAGTACATAAAAGCAATACATAAAACACAGGTTTTAGACTGTGGAAAGTGCCACAGCCAGTGATATGTCAAAAATGTCAGTAATGACATCTACAAGCTGGTTGGCACATGTTTTTAGTACACGGCCAGGAATGTTATGAGGCCCAGCAGCTTTACTCATATTCACTTTCAGCAGGACTTTCCTCACATCCGCTGTGGATACTGACAATGGCCGGT